>OX155975.1:2424565-2798298 GCA_944548615.1 Micropterix aruncella
CTATAGCATTACTATATAGCGGATTACTATAAAGCGGCGCACATTTACATTTATATTTACATTTATATAAATTTATATACATTTTGTATACATTTTGCCAAGGCATCCCTTAAGGGACGCCTCACATTTGAGGGGTTAACTTTGATAAAGATAGGTCAAATATAATAGGCTGGACGTACGAGTATAAAGTTCCGGATGAAAATATTCATCGCGCAGATAAATATAAGCGGGCAAGATTCCTGAATGGCGATTACCTACAATCTACAGATTTTATCGTCTACCTACACTGACGATTATACATCTACACTGACGACTAAACAACTACACTGATACTTTTACACTGACATAAGAGTCTCCTAGGAGTTCGTGTGGCAGGAGTTCTGGGAGAATGCAAGATCTGGAAAAAAAGTCTTAGAAGGGAAAAGAGAAATAATCCCGCTTATTCGGAACCAAAAAAATATTCTAGATGTTCTAGATCTGGCCAACGAATTCATCTACCCTGGCATACATCGCCTCATCCTTATCATGGCCTCCTTGTCCGTAAGTGTGGCGACCGCCGAAAGAAGTTTTTCAACTCGGAGGCGACTAAAAACCTGGCTACGATCCACGATGGTAGAGGATAGGTTAACAGGATTGGCACTCCTGCATATTCATTTTGATATTCCAGTAGACAAAGAGAAGATAATTGAAAGATTTGCAAAGAAAAAACACCGGAAACTGCAATTTGTAATTTAATTCTGTGTTGCACTATTATGTATGTATCATTTGTTCATTGTTCATTTAGAAGTAAAATAAAAACGTACGAATGTATTCATTATTTCTTTTCACTTTTGATAATCCTTAGTTACCTAATTACCTATCTCTATTCAGTATATTGGATGCCCTAAATTCACACTATAATTTATTTTAACTATCTATAGACAGAAACCCACCCCCACTGTCCGCCCCCCCCTCAAAACAATACGTATATCCGCGCCTGAGATCAACAAAATTAGATCATGTTAGATCTTTGTTATTGGTTAGTTCAAGTTCAAGTCTACTTTCATATTAAAATACCTTATTCGGGCGTAGAAATTACAAAGAATTGTCTTATATTTACGATCGTAAATTAATATTAATATGACATAGCAAGCAATTTCAAAATAACAAAAATATATTTTTTTTATTTAATGGAAATAAGTAATAATTAAATAAAATCAGTCGAATACAAATTTGAAAAAAAATGCGACAATCGAAAAATCGACAAGAAAAAAAATTACAATAATAATTATGTATGTATCTAAATAATTAAGAATCAGAAATTAAATAAGGAAAAATGTTCAAAATTAAGATTTTTAATCAAATTGAAGTCATACTTCAGTCTCGTAGTATTAGACTGAGGCTTGAAATTCGGTACCTATACAGATGCGTCGTTGAACCAAAATCACGTTGTAAAATTTTGTTTGGAATACCTATCTGTTATACCAGCACACAATTATTTCTGAATTCCGCCTTATTTCAGAGAATAGTGCAACGCATTGGAAAACAGCCATTTTAATACTACGGAAATTCTACAAATATGCTACATTGCGATCACAATCACTTGAGTTTGGTGGTGGTGGGGAAGGGGTGGAAGGGAGGGGCTTGTCTGCTTGCCGGTAAAGTCTTCGGGTGACAAAACCGTTTTTTTTTCTAGAACCAACCCGAATCAATGCTATTTCAGCCACTTTCATCGACAACATATTTGTAACTTTGAATACTCAGATGAAGCAGTTATCAATTGTTTAAAATCGTATAAATTTAATAGTGGTATATAATCTAATAGTGGTTAGATCTAAAGACAAATATCACGCGGATATTTGTCTTTAGATCTAATTTCTTAGATTAGATTCTAATTTCTTAGAAACTTGAGATATACGAGTACAATTCTAGAAGAGTAATTCTAGAAGAAAACAATTCCAGAGGACAATTTACCTCTTAGATTCAAAAGAAAGGATATAAATAATATTTATTGTCCATTTTTTGGTAGACGTCACAAGAAAAGTCCATGCGGATAAAAAAAATAGTAAATATAATTTTAAAAAACTCTATATAGTAAATGGGATACCCAGCATTCGTAAAAGTAGAGACACTTTACATGTCAATAAAACGTATACAAGAGATAATGTTATTTTTTTTATATTTAAAAAAAATGTAAAATACCCCGTTCAACAATAAACTTAAAAAAAACTCATAAATCAAAAACTGACTGAAACATAATTAACAATGAAACTGTATCTCAGCAGTTCTTCAAAACTTCAAAACTCGTGGCACCAATTTATCCTTGAACATATATATATATATATATATATATATATATATATATATATATATATATATATATATATATATATATATATATATATATATATATATATATATATATATATATATATATATATATATATATATATATATATATATATATATATATATATATATATATATATATATATATATATATATATATATATATATATATTTTATTTAGGTAAAAACAGTCATATACATTTGTATGAAAATATACATAATACAAATAGACCTATATTACCATTAATTACTTTAAAACATTATAAATAGTAGCAAAGGCAAAATTACAATCAAAATTACACTAATAACTTATAAACTTATAACAATAAACCAAGCAACCAAACCAAACTAATGCAACCAAAAAACAAAAAGTTTTACTTAAAAACAAATTAAACTATTAGGTAATGCAACAACAAATCGCCTATTTTTTTCCTAAAACTACCCAACGTGTCGGAAAATATGTCGAGGTAATATTACTAAACATATATAGTAATATTACTAAGAAGTAATGTGTGAAAGTTTATGTGTAGGGGGTAATATCCGAAATTACTCAACCGATTTCGAAAATTCTTACACTAATGGAAGGCTCTATTATCGACTATATCGACCCCCCCCCCCCCCTTCCTCCTCTTCACTTTCATATTGCATTTATGTTTTCAAATATATACGTTATTTGATTGCTCGGTTTACTCTCCTTTTTTTGATTGTCATACGATTATGTTATAAAGTCCCATAAGAGTCCACTTCATCATACAAAACGCCGATACAATTACTCTCGTATACAAAATCAAGGGACATGAAACCCATTTATTTAATTATTTTATTTATGACGGCCCGGTGGCATAGTGGTTAGGTCGCCTGGTCTTACATTGTAAGGTCCTGGGTTCGATTCCCGGCTGGGTCATCATTTTCCGTTGGGATCAAATTAACGGAATTATTGCATTTTCAATTATGTCGATCGAACGCAATTACAAGACACACACTTACAGACATCTTACACGCACACATACATATAACATGTCATAGTAGGGACTAGGGTTGATTGTAAGAAGAGGTTGTCATATGACAATAAACCCGCCATTTTCACAATAACTAGTGCTATTGGCTTTATTTTATTGTGATAAATATTGGGTTTCAATACAAAATAGCGATATTTGTAAATCAAGTCGGAGAAAAATGAGCTAGAGTTGTTTTATTGGCGTGCGCTGGCGAAACGGTTTGATATTTTTATTTTTATTTTTATTTTTATTTTATTAACACGATTATTTATTTTTGTGTTTTATTTCCTATTGTGATCATTAGTTAGTGATTATTAGTTATAATTTGTAATGGTGACGGGAATATATATATATATATATATATATATTTCTTTTCCTTTTTATTTTTTTTTTTTTCATTGCCGAATATATGTGATATAAAAACTAGAGAGCTAGCTGCCCTGGAACAAGTCCTATCACTTAGTTCGGCAGCAGCAGTACTTAAATGCTAATGCTCATATCGGCCGTGTTTAATTTTAATTTTAATTATATATATATATATATATATATATATATATATATATATATATATATATATATATATATATATATATATATATATATATATATATATATATATATATATATATATATATATATATATATATATATATATATATATATATATATATATATATATATATATATATATATATATATATATATATATATATATATATATATATATATATACTATTGATATGATTATTAGTGATACTTATGCACTGTTAATGAATTGTTAAATTAATTAAATAAATAAATAAATATATGTTAAAACAATATATGAAAAAAAAAATTGGTCTCAAAGAGATCTATAAAAATGTTAGCGACAGTAGTTATATATACAACTTAAGCTACAATAACTACTTTTATGTATCAAAACCATAACAAAAATTATTAGGAAATGTTTGTTGAAGACATTACCTATAAAATAAGCTCTTAGGGTAGTTAGATATAAACCAAGGGTACATCCTCCAGCAATTCAAACTATTTTAACCGTATTAAACTAATTTGAAGTAACGCGGTTAAACTGTCGAACTCACTTTGAACAGGGTAAACAGGCCCTTAAACGTATTAACTATTTTGTATACAGCCCACGTAGTCTAATGGAAATCTAATCAGCCTTACTCCTGCATAAAGAACGCAGATTCCGCGGAATTACTCCAACAAAAAACTAAATAATAATTAATTTGAACATTTGAAGAATGGGGGGGCGCCAGTTTTGCATGCGGCAAACTTGCACAAATGTCACTTTTGACAGCTCCAAATTTGTTGAGGGCAGATTTGCAGGAGGCAACCTTGCAGGCGGCAACCTTGCAGGCGGCAACCTTGCAGGCGGCATTTTTGCAGACGGCATTCTTGCAGAAAGCAAACTTGCATACAAACCCGAAGTTAGCAACGTTTGAGAATGGCGTATTAGGACATGATTACACGACTAAAATAATTTTATATTATTTTACAAACCAAAAATAAAGCAGTAAAGCGGTCATATGTTATTAATTTTAAATTTAGAAAAAGAAGTAGCAAATTATCATGTCAGGGTAAATTAAAGTGGTGAATATTTTTACCTCTCCACATTTAATTACCGGCATCCTTGTAGTGGATGATTCAGTACATCAAACTAAACATTAAAAAAAATGTTTAAGGTTTTTCTGTTAGGTTAGGTTAGGTTAGGTTTTTCTTTCCCTAAAATCGAAGTGACATTAATTACCTTACCGGCATCCTTGTAGTGGATGATTCAGTACATCAAACTAAACATAAAAAAAAATGTTTTAAGTTTTTCTGTTAGGTTAGGTTAGGTTAGGTTTTTCTTTCCCTAAAATCGAAAGTTGATTGCTGAGATCCGCGATGGAGAGGACACTCAAAGAAGTGGACTGGTTTCCCTACCCTGACATATGAAAACGCGGCTTTTGTCAATTTCTACTCTGGTAACACAAAATTTTAAATACGATGTTTTGCTTCTAACTTCATTTTCTGCAAAAATGCCGTCTGCAAAAATGCCGACCCTCGAAACGTTAGTTTGACATTTGCAAAACTGCCTACTGCAAGATTGCCTTCTGCAAAACTGCCGCCTGCAAGAATGCCGCCTGCAAGATTGCCGTCTGCAAATCTGCCTTCTGCAAGTTTGATGGGACCCGAAGAATGCCGATTCTGATTTATTATACTGGCCGGCAAGTTCGTAACTTAAGATCTGACACCCTAAAAATAAGGTCAACATAATAAAGAAGAAGAACTGTCAAACCGCAAACGTCAAAGAGGATTTTGTTTCTTCTGTGTTTTGTCATTTTTATTTGAAAATATAGGATAAACCTAATTGATTTCAGTATTAGTTGATGCAGATTGATCGTTTTCGTAAGAAAGTTGTGATTTAAACTCGTAAAAATGGATCTGAATCGAGTGCCGAACGCGCAGAAGTTAGATTTGTGTAGGTGGTATTTCAGAGGTTAGTATTCCATTTAACCGTGCGGATTACACTATGAGATTTCATCCGTAACGATATCTTTTGAAGTAGTACGAAACACTAGGTCCATTAATCAATCATTGAAAATGACGATGGCTATGTCAAAATGCTAATCCTAAGTGGTTGAACAGAGCTAATTAGATCTTCTTCTTCATCAGCGCTTGCATTGTAATTCAAATGCAGGATATACCTACACCTTTTCTATGACTTGCCACTCCTCTAGGGATCCCATTGTCCATGACTATTGATTACCCGAACGACATATTGAGCATTATTTTTGAAGCAATTTGTCAAAATACAAAAAAGTGCAACATTTCATGTTTATTGATTCGTCATACCAAATAAATGCTATTTTGCTACAAATTATTAGAATCCAAATAACTTAGCTATTTTACAGTAAAAGGACTAAGAAGTGTCGCCTTGCCATTAAAATTATTGTTTTCAATGGCTGAAATATGACACAGTTTGAAGAGTGTCGTTTTGTTTATAAATATTCGCATTGATTTTGCATAATGTTTTAATGGTATACTGGTATAGCTGTTTTTTGTGACAGATTGCTGTGAAGTTGCTTCAAGATGGAAGCCCAAATGCAAAACGTCATTTATGCCACCCTGTGATAGTTTTTAGAAGCTGAATTTTGAGTACACCCTTTTTTGAGTACATCTGTATATTTAGGTCAAAACTGTTTTTTTTTGAGTTATAACGTTTTGCTATTATTTTCCAACGAAATTTACAGACAAAAAAAAAGTTTTTTAAACTCAGTTTTTAAGATTGTTTTAAAAAAAACTAATCTAACCTACCGCCAAATAGGTGTTTATGTATTATTTTAAAAAAAACTGACAACCTACCGAAATGTATGGGTATGATGCTTCTTTGAATACCTATTTATTGCTTATTTATTGAGACCGAATAAAGATTATTGCAGATTCGGAATCAGCGTGGTTGGGTGATGTTAAAAAATCAACAATGAACAGGTTCCTATAATTAAAAAATAACAATCTTTCTTTAGATAGAATAGAATATAGAATAGAATAACTTTATTGTGCTATAAAAACAAATGAATATTACACTGGTTTTTATAAAAAGAAAGACAATTTATCCACAAATGGCGGATTTATCGCTATAGCGATATCTTACAGTCAACCATTAGATCTGTCTTTCATTAGAAGATTTGGAATGTATGCATTTTAGCAAACTTTTCTACATTAAAGATGTTTTACTGTCCCCCACTAGATTCATTACTCTGATTCCGAATTTGTAAAAACCTTTGCTCTATCTATATTTTTAGTTTAGCTAACTCTGCTATATTTCTTTTGTAAAACTATCAAACTCACGACAAATAGATGTGTATGAAGCTTTTTTAGAAACCTAAGATAACCTACCGCCATATATAGGGGTTTGATGCATCTTCAAACGCCTATATCTCGCTTATAGAGATACAGCAAAGATTTTTACAGATTCGGAATCAGTGTTGAACACAGTGGGATGACATTTAAACATCTTTAATGTCGACGAGTTTGCTAAACTGAATTAATAATATTTCATTAAAAACGGATCCCAGTCCAACACCTTTAAGTCTTAAAACGTACTTCATACATTTCAAGTTACCACTAGTTTTAGCATCGGTTTTTCTTTTGTTTTTCAGCTGGATTTGTCCTGTTGCCGTTCGTCTGGGCTGTAAACGCAGTTTGGTTCTTCAAAGAGGCATTCATCAAGCCGGCGTATGAGGAACAAAAGCAGATTAAAAGATGTATGTGGTAATTTGTTATGACCTTTGCAAAAAAATCATGAAATCATGAAATCGAATTGATACTGCTTGGAGACCGATTCGATCTCCAGAATACAATCTGAAACTAAGATCAGTTCTTGACTCGGTCAGTGAAAATCCAACCCTCAACATGGTATCAGACACCATGCTTCCACTCCTAAATTTTGGAAAACTTTTTACAGTGGAACTGCCGCCCAGAGACGACTGGCTAAAAAGCCAACTGCAATGGGAGGCCGGTAGCCTTAAATGGTATACTGATGGGTCCAAATCAGGACTTGACGTAGGCTATGGTATATATGGAGAGCAACCAAACTTCGAAAGAAGTGTAAACTTGGGGAAATAGGCCTCCATATTCCAAGCGGAGGTATACACCATTATTGATTGTGTGGATATCAACCTCCAAAAGAACTACGCCAACCACCGTATCTATATCCACTCGGATAGCAAAGCAGCTCTTATGGCACTAGCCTCGAATACCATTAATTCAAAGCTAGTGCAAAATTGCATATCACTACTGAATTCCCTGGGTGAAAAGAACAGGGTAATTCTAAGATGGGTTCCCGGCCATGCAGGAATCGAGGGAAATGAAAAAGCCGACGAACTTGCTAAGACGGGAGCAAAGGGAACGTTATACGGCCCTGAACCTTGCTGTGGCGTACCAAAAAGCCTTGCAAACAAATATGTTTAGAACAATCCGTCAACCACTGGAACAACACACCAGGGTTGAATCATTCCAAAGCGCTAATTAAGGATTACGACCGTAAGACGGCCCGTGAGGCCTTGTCGCTAAATAGGAACAATCTAAGCATACTGGTGAGGGCGCTCACGGGGCATTGTGGCCTGAACAAACACATGTTCAACCTCAAGCTCAAAGACACAAAAATGTGCAGGTTCTGCCAAGGAGCAGAGGAAACTCCCCAGCACCTCATGTGCGAGTGTAGCCCGCTGATGCGTAAAAGATACACCCACTTGGGTGGTCATTACCTCCAACCTGAGGAGGTAAAACAATCTGGCGCCAAAAGCCTGCTGCGGTTCTTAAATGACACAAGGCTTAGCTCAGAACTATAGTAGGTGGCGAACACAATAGATCAGCAATGGTCGCAGTGTTACAAGGCTCATAAAGACATTAGAAAAGCCCCACTCAACAAATTAAAAAAAAAAATACAATCTGAAGTTTTCTCGATTATTGAGGAAGGTTTTGTAGTGGAATGCTTTCTGCCTTTAGAGACATCCCATAAACTGTATTTAAGGAGTTTGATGAGTACATGTTGGTACGAGCCACTGAGGGGATAATTACCTTGTGAATAACAGCGAGGACTTTGTCATGGCGGTAAGGTACCGTCCTTGCAGCCAGCTTGAATATATCTAACTGTGCAAGAGGTATTTCTGCAAAGGGGGCATGAACTATCCTCTCAATGGCTTCAACAAGCGAGGGTCTGGATGTGTATACATACTGAAAGCATTTAAATAAAATTTCAGCATCTCTGGCATCCAATCATACAACTTTACCTTTCAGTGCATTGGAGTAGGAATGCAAAAGCCCAAATTGTTGTTCAGTCATTCTGTCACTGAAGGCCAATAGCATGAGCCACACTGTTGCTGTCGTAATATGCTCTCAAACTTCTTCAGGTCCATAGTGCTCATGGTTTAATCTCAAGAAATGTAAAATGTGTCTTTTCATATTAGTATAACATATAAAATCATATTCATATATGCCCTTTTTCCTTAATATATCTCAGGAAATATATTTAAATCAAATTTGGCAAAAATGACAGTTGCACCTTTTTACTTACCTGACCCACCAACCAGAAGGGAAAGTATTTTGAATGTACATTTTTTTTCCAGATCAAGATGTAAATTTACATTTTGAGCCCCTCTAAGACGATTAGGACCATTTCCAGATTAGTCTGCCTGTGCGTGTGTGTGTGTGGGTGTATTTCTTACAGATGCCTTGTAGGGTCAAAATAACATTGTGAAATTTGGTTGGAATATCTCATACAAGCTTTATATTTAAATTCCGCCATACACTTTAACCGCCATACCTTTGGGTTATTATTCAAAAAGTAGGTACCTAAATACTTGTTTTTTTTTCATTAGATTTCTCAATAACAATACTTGTTTAAAATATACCAGCGGTTTATATAAGCGGTTTTTATATAGCGGTTTTATATAAATTGGTATATATATATTTTATATATTTTTTCTATATGACAATAAAGCGGAGTATCTCGTACGTTCGTATAGGTAGTGCTGTTAATCAACAGATAGACAGACTGTGTGTCTGTCTCTATGTATTCCTCCACGATAGCGCCCAAACGCTTAATCCGATTGACCTGAAATTTGGTATGCAGGCATCATTTGGTCATCGCAAGAGTTGAAAAGACTGGTTGAAATCGGTCTACCAGGGCCCACTAGTCATATTTCATCCTCGAAATATTGGACCGAGACTTGAAATTTAGTACGTATATGCCTTGTTGGGTCAAACTTTGATTGTGTAATTTTAGTTCGAATATCTCATATACAAGCTGCACAAATAATATTTTAACCCCTCAAATGTGAGGCGTCCCTTAAGGGATGCCTTGGCAAAATGTATACAAAATGTATATAAATTTATATAAATATAAATGTAAATGTGCGCCGCTTTATAGTAATCCGCTCTATAGTAATGCTATAGCTCTATAGTAAACCCCGCTCTATGTAAATGTAAATGTAAATGTAAATATAAATTTATATACATTTTGCCGTAGGCAACCCGAGCTAATCGCCATTCATTTGAGGGGTTAATTCCGCCATCCATTATAATCAAATATTAACGCCAAGCCGCCCGAGGCTAGTCGAGAAACGAACTGCGCCGACTGAGGCATCGTAATGTAAGGCATATGACTTTGTGGGTAAAAAAAAATGGAAAACCAAAATGGTTTGATTGCCAGCTGAAAGAGGGCGCTCATAGATGTATTTATGAAATTAATATTCAGATGAAATCAGCCCTTAGCTACTTGCCCGGAAAGTCTTGGGGTAGGTAACAAAACCGATTTTTTTTATGATGGCAGAATAGTTATCAGTTTGGATTTATGGTATTTTTTCTTTGTCTTGCAGATGTGATATACTCAGCCGTCGGCTCTCTGGTTTGGACCATAGCCTTAATTACGTGGATTACAATATTTCAGCTTAATAGAGCGAGTTGGGGTATAGCTGGAGACAAAATAAGTTTCATCATACCTTTAGGACGTCCTTAGAACAATAATTTAAAAGTACTTGCATATTTATTTTCATGATTATTTTGTATTATGGTGTCGTTCATTCAATAAACATCCATTTTATATTACTTCGTCTTTATGGAATCCAAGGCGATGCCTCGCTGGTAGTTTTATTTACTATATGGTGGTCTTACCCAGAGCCGTTAAGAGCTATGTCAGGCGTCGGGCACCGGGACTAAATAATTTTGAGGGCCCCATTTCTCAAATCTCTTTTATTTGTCAAAAACATAAGATGAAATGAAATTAATGAATTGAAATCTCTTTCTAGCAAAATAAAAATATTTATCGTAAAACGGCAGACTTACTGCTAGTTAAAGAATATCTTACAGTCGACCGACATGTTGATGTGACAAGAAGAGTAGGAAAAATTGTAGTACTATGAGTAATAATAAAATTTAAAATTATAATTTATGATGTGCATTTTATAGGTACGAGTATCTAAAGCCTTGTATCGACTTGCGAGCGCGGCGCGTTATGAGCGGCTCAGCTCGCACGTCGATACCGGTTCGCTCGAGTTAAGCGGTGCAGAACCCGCTTCGAGCGGATTGTTCTGCTAGACTGGAGCAAACAGGCATCGACTTGCGAGCTCAGCTGCTCACAGCGGCTCTCGCAATTCGATACGAGGCCGTGAATAAATTAATATTCGAGAGGATCCTGAAGCATGTGTTCAATTTAAGGGGCTCCCTAGACGATCAAGCATGCTTGACAAGCATCGCGTCGCGGGCTGGGAGGGGATCGTAAACCGCAGGAAAAATGTAAATATTTTTTTAAAATATTTACCAAAAATGCCTAGTTTTGTAGTTTATACCAGGGAGTCACGTCATTCATCAATCAAATACGTCTAATTAATGTTAATTCCTGGTATAAACTACAAAATTAGGCATTTTTGGTAAATATTTTTAAAAATATTTGCATTTTTCCTGCGGTTTACGATTTCCACCCAACCCGCGACGCGATGCTTGTCAAGCATGCTTGTTCGTCTAGGGAGCCCCTAAGGGTGTTCGGTTTATGCTTTTAAAAGTGAATAAAACAAAAACTATGTAGCATATTTTATTGTTTTATTACTGAGTTTGACGTAAATAGAAGGAATGCAAATTTTTACTTTTACAAATGATATCGTTGATTTAATTATACACACTGTTTGAAACGGATTTCCGTGTTTCGTGCGAAGCGCTGCAGCAGACTTGGTTGGATGTCATGAATTTCATGACAGGTGTCATGAATTTCATGACAGTTGACGTGAATTTTCCTACGGCTCTGTGACAGTCCGCGAGTAGACTACGTTTGTGGCAACTCTTATTGGTAAAACACCCATTGGTAAAATCCATCCCCCTTGAGCACTGGACCCCAGTCTATAGCACCCCTGACAAACCCCCCCCCCCCCCCCCCTCCTCTCTAGAGCGCCCATGGTCATACCCTTTACAGATATGTGAAGCTGTCGGGAGTGGAACGGGAAAGAATGGTGAAATAAAAAATTAAAGACAATATATTTCACATGTATTACAAAAAAAAAATATTAGTCGCTTTCTCGAAAATGAGAAAATGATTACAAAGTAATGGTAGAAAAATATTACAAATATGTTTAAGCCTATTTACACAAGATATAGATATTAGCTTAATAAAAATAATAATTAACAATAGAATATTAATTTGTGCGATAATTCATACCATGCACAATGGAATATTTGGTAACTATACTTCTTCATCTGTCATAAAAAAAGGGCACCGCATCAGACAACAACCCATAATGGAGACAAAAATCTTAAGACTTTTGACCTTAATAAACCTATGAAATCGTTTTCGTTTATAACCTTATTCCATCCCTGGAAATAATGCTTATACAAGCCTACTAAAATTCAAACAGATGCGCCTGTTTTTGTCGATTCCAATTATATATTTATTACGTAAAATTTGGCAAAATGACAGTTGTGCCCTATTCCTAGTTGTGATGGCAGACTTATACAATGAGTTTGCTTCAGACTCTTTTGATATATATGACATACAATAGTTATTAGATAAGATGATGCAAGAATGTAATTACTAGGGAAGCAATCGATTACTATACGATCAACCGGTCGGAACCAGCCTTCGCAAGAAACTGCACCGCAGCTTTTTGGTCAAATTTGTGAATATATTTTTTATATTAATTCCCTATTGTTACCTAATAATTAATCTTGTTATTGATGGTTATTATATATTTATATATTATATATGGGGGGCGACCGAAAGGGTTGTCAAATGACGAAAAATGCCTATAGGCATTGTAGGCGTCCGACTGGTTAATCGACGTTTATTCGGGTTTTCACAATTAATCAAAATTATCGATTGTTTCCCTGATTGTTTAATGATTACCGATTATTTAAGAAACAAAAGAAATAAGATGAGAAAACTCTCATAAATCTTATTAAAAAAATTAAATCCCAAACAAGCTGATGTAATAAGAAATTTTCAAGTTTTCTTTGAACTACTCAGCGATGGCATTTAGAGTGCCTCAGAGGCTCAGGCAGAGTTTTACAAAGAGTATTACAATGAATAACACTCAAGACGAAGTGGTAAGTCCTATCAAATCTGGAGCCCAGACTTTAGGATGGATATTGATCTCCTAGAGAAGGTCCAGCAAAGAGCGACTAAAATGCCTTTTTACTTGAAGCATCTAACGTACGAGGAAAGATGAGCGGCTCTCGGTTTGACCACTCTAGAGCAACGCAGGGTACAGGGTGACTTAATCGAGACATATAAGATCCTGACTGCATCGTATGATGTTTCTGGGTTGCAGACTATCCACACCAACACCCAACACACATCTGCGTGGGCATCATCTGAAACCAGTGTCAATCATTCCATTCAAATCCCAAGAAATATTTCCTCAGCAGTAGAGTGGTAAACGAATGGAATGTTCTCCCTAGTGAAGTGATCAGTGCCAAAATTGTCAATGACTGGAACTATTCCACAAAAACTAATGCAAGCACCGACTCAGACTCATCAGCTAAAGGGGGGTCTTTAGACCGGTCTGTTAAGGGGGATTCTGGTCTAAAGGCCTAAATTTTTGGTTTTCAGAGAAAGATAAAAAAAACATTTTTACAATCCATTTTTTTACAAAATCTTCATTGACGTAATATAAAATCGAAGACTATCGCGGTTATTTGACATTATAAATAGGATAGAAACGAATTTACCGCGTGCAATTTGTAGCACCCGACGTTTCGGTGATGTTGCAGCCGCCGTTGTCCAGGGTAGACTGATATGCGGCCTACCCGCGGCCTGGGTATGCGGCCTACCCGCAAAACTATGGATTGACAGCTATTTCAGTCTGCCCTGGACAACGGCGGCTGCAACGTCACCGAAACGTTGGGTGCTACAAATTTCACGGAGTAAATTTGTTTCTATCCTATTTACAATGTTCATTGACGTTTCAAGAATACAAAAAAAAAACAAAAATTCAAAGAGTTAAAGGCTAGTGGTATATTATAGGCAATTTATGATATAAGGGTGTTTGAAAATTCTGAGTTTATTTTCCATGTTGATGAAATGCGTAAAGTTTTAAACATAATGGTATTATGATAGATTTATTATACATCTATTCATTTTTTTTTCAAATACGAAGGCTTATTGCTGGATTGACAATAAAATATATATTTTTTGATTATTCTACATAGAATTTGCATTTCTATTTTAATATATTATTCTCCCTGACCCTTAACCCCTCTTATTGCGGGGTAAAAATTCAGCCGTCATTTCATATCCAATATTGGATCGCTCACATTCCGCCGTGGGTAGGTTGCATCCAATGATAGACGGGTCACATCAGTCGGATTAAATCACATTAGTATATTTTGACTATTTGTATGTAGGTAATATTGAATATAATATTATAGCCATGATTACTATCACGATAGTTATGTTTTCAATAATTAAATTTTTTGCATTTAATTTTGTGACGCATCCAAGTGTAGGAATGCCTATCTACTGGAGGTATTGATTGTATTGTATTGTATTTATTGTAGTGAAGTGGGGGCTAAAAAAAAGGTGCGTCCTGGTCGACATGTTTCCCACCCTTGTAGTGTTATGAAACAAAGAAAAATAAAAAAATCTTGATTAATAAGGACGTTGCTATGACCCGGAACTTGGAAAGAAAGATATTATTTTTTTCCACAAAATGGTGACGATTTGAAAAAAATCTTGTTGCCACTGTTTTTTTATATTCTCCATTTTTTTTTTTTAAATTGTAAGCCTTTTTTTAAATCTATGGTCCTGGATACAGAGGAATAAGCAAAGATGATATCCAACGAATTTCAAATAAATCGTTAAAGTAGAACTTGAAATATCATGTCAAATAGTTCGAAAAAAGTAGTTTCGATAAAAAACCATTTAAAGTTTCAGGAGCGTAACTCAGATAATGGTACTTAATTCTCACATTTAGTTCTACTTCAAAATTAACATTTTCTGAAGTTTTTACAGCTAAACGAGCTGTTCTAGCTTCATAATCATGAAGTCGGAAATAACATTTTTTAGTACAGGGCTCTATTAATCGATTCGTTCCGGCACGATCGGTTTATTTATTTGCCACGTCACAAAAGTCGCTGTAGCTCCGAAAATAATTCAAATTTTGAAAAATCCTTTTGAGGACATATTCTTAAAGGTCTTAACTTTGAAAATATGCAAAGGAAAAAAAACGATTACTTCAAATTGCTAGACCAGAATACCCCCTTAAATATATATAATAATAACAAGACAACTCTTTTTTTTAAATCTGATAGAATTTTTAAATATCCCGTCTCTTTAAGTAGTGTAGGTCGGGTTCATTATCCCGCCTAGGTATTATGTTTATTAAATTTAAGAAAAGAGAATGGGCATTTTGGGCCCATTTTACCAATAGCTGTAAATCATATACCAATGGAAAGATCTCTTTAAGTAGAACATTTATTAATATAACGTTTGATGAGCCGTTTTCGAGTTATATCCTAAAAAATTTGGCTAATTAATATACCTATATCCCCTAGGGCACCTAACACATCCAAGCATTGTATTTTGAATAACTATTTAAACGAAAACCATCACAGAATACCCGAAACCATAAACTACATAAGCTGTGTGAGTACAAAACTATATATTCCTAAGAATGTTCGATATTGTCAACAGTATATGGAGGAAATACTGAAATATGATGCTAGACCTCTGTAATGTGTGTCAAGATTTCACTACCGCTCTGTTTACTGACGTATGTAATATGCTAAGATCAATTGTTCAATTGGTTTTCGCATTGAAAACTTCGATTTCCTAAGAAATATCTGTATTTATATTTCCAGTCATTTACCAAATTGCAAAATACTTCATGACAAAGTGTCATCATTAGGCTTCAATTATCAGCCTGTGTCATTTCATTGAGGTGTCAACAACGGTAATTTTGTTAGCTTCGAAGATGTTGAAATTTGAGCAGGCCAAAACGTCATTTGCGGGAAGCAATGCTTTCCTGCTTTCATCTTAAGAAATGTCATAGATTGCTGCTGGAGGCTTACGGGGAATTTACTCCGACAGAAAGGACTGTTGAGACTAGGTTTCTCCGATTCAAAAGTGGTGATTTCGACGTGCAAGACAAAAAGCGCCCAGGCCAGGAGCAAAAATTTGAAGAAGCCGAATTGGAGTCCATACTCATGAAGATTCGAGTCTGACGCTGAAAAAGATAAGTGAAATGCTTAATGTTCATCCCTCAGCCGTTTCGAGACGATTAAAATCTATGGGAGTCATTCAAAAGGAAGGGAATTGGGTTCCTCACGTGTCATCGAAAGACGTTTCATGACTTGTGAAATGCTCCTTTGCCGTCAAAAAAGAAAAGGTTTTCTCCACCGAATAATCACCGGCGACGAAAAGTAGATCTTTTACGAGAACCCTTAAACGCAAAAAATATCGCTCGTACCCCGGTGAATCACTTCCATCGACCTTAACAGCCACGCCGAAGAGAGACATCCACGGATCCAAGGTAATTAATGCTTTGCATTCAAAGGGACCAAAAGGGTATCATCCATTACGAGCTGCTGAAACCGGGAAAAACCATCACGGGCAATCGCTATCGGGCTTAGCTCAAGAATTTGAGCGATGTTGTGAAGATAAAACGGTCAGAATACGCTAAAAGTTACGACAAGGTAATTTTCCAGCATGACCATGCTCGACCACACGTCGCGATACAGGTCAAGAACTTCCTGGAAACGCTTCGCTGGGACTACTCACTACCTCACCCGCCGTACTCCCCAGATATTGCGCCATCCGACTACTATTTGTTCCGGTCAATCAATGGCCTGTTGGAGCCCTGTCGGTCCAACATACCCACAACAAAAAAGTAATTTCCACAGAATGGAAACCGCAAACTCGCTCAAATCTACACGAGCCAGCTGCAGTTAACCCTTGGAGTAAATGGGTATTTTCATGGATGCATCTGTCTCTTTTGCAGGATTTTCGGCGACATCGACCTTAAAGTACTATAACTACGAAACTACTACACCAATCATAAAAAGAACAACTGCACAATGATTGCATTGAAATTTCGAATATAGAATATTGAAATATCATTTTGTAAAACAATTAGATAATTATGAATAAATATAAGAACGTCAAAGAAGTGAAAAAAACGCGGAACCAGATCTGGTCGTATCATACTCAACGGATAATTGTTTCAGAACCAGATTTGGTCGTATCATACTCAAGGGGTTAATTTCCAACTAAATTCGGCAATTTATGCAAAGTCAAGCGATGACTCATGTCATTTCTTCTGATCGATACACATGTCGCACCCCACTCATAGCTATTACATCACCGCTCGCGGTATAAAACGTAGTACATTTCAATCAATCGATATCATTTCCTTGGCGGATAGTTACCGCACTCTACGCATCATTCCTTGGGTGGACAGTTACTCGACATATCATTTCTTTGGCGGATAGTTACCGCGACTACGCTTCATTATCAAGCAGTACCTGCATTACCCGCGATCATCAAGCCTCGCTCCTCGACTACACACTTCGGACACACTACTACGGCTTCACCTCGCGCCCACACTAGTACACTACGGCGAAATAACAATCAAGGCGTTAAGAACTGGCGACTCACTTCAACCTTCTGATTAAATACTTCTACTTCGACATCCACGACTTTCATTCACGGAGAAAACTTCACGATGAGATCCACCCTTCGCTTACAATCAATTGGAGTCTAGTGGAGGGTGGGAATTCTCACAGGCCCATAGCCTTTCCGAGCAGAGCTTCCAGTCTTTCGAGGATATTGAAAAATGGCTGGATTCGTGGATAGCCTCCAAGGACGAAGACTTCTTCTGCGGGGGAATCTGTCTCTTGCCAGAAAAATGGGAGAACGTCATAGCTAGCGATGGACAATACATTGAATGAAATGCACTTTCCAATTTGCTTCGAAATAAATGTTCAATATCACAAAAAAATCGAAGTTTTCAATTCAAAGACCTAATACTATGTTTCATGGATATTTACTGCAAATAATATATTTTAAATAAATAATTGCCATGGGGGTTTTCGTGTAATTAGCCATATTTTAAAAAAAACAGACTTCAAAACTCCGAAACGGTCCATAATTGAGGTAAGTTGAAGTCTCATAAATATCGTAGATAAATAGATCTTTCCAATGGTAAATACATTATTGTTATTGGAGAGGTGGGCCCAGCGCCTATACATTTTTGCCCATTGTCTTAAAATGCTATTTTTTTAAATATATAATTATACAGCGATTTAGTTTTATTGTTAACGTACATAGCGATTGGTTTTACATACATTGGGCAGCTAACAGTTCTCGTACAGTTGGGCCATTTAGACCTCCTCGTTATCTCTGGTTGGCTCAACTCACGGTTCAGCTCCTATCCAGTAGCCTTGCCAAAGAGAGTCGAACCCGGGAAGGACTCTGTTTCTCATGCCATGGTAAGTGGATCAGTTCACCTGGGGAATGGCTTTCGTACACTGCTGGGCGGCAGTCAGCCAATCGACTGTGCACTCTGTGCGAATAACTGGGAGTCTGGAAACGATCTTATACGTTTCATAAGCAGCGGGAGTTGATTTTGACCAGATTTCACCCACTCTTAAAACGATCCATTGGCTACTCGATCCCGAGTGAACAGACAAGCAGAGGACGCAACGGTCTGGCTAACATCAGGTAGAGGCTGCGCAAACGACTTCGGACCTTAACCAGACGGGAGGACAAAGAAATGGGGCCATATCTGGTAGGCAGGGTGCGAGACTGGCCCGCTGGGTTCTCTTCCCAGTGCCTCGCAGTAAGGAGTTGGTCTCTGATGGGCGTCTTGGCGTAGCTAGAAGGTAGACTGTTTCATTTTAAAGTGGACTGTTTCGTTCACTCTAGGTTGAAAGAATGATCAATATCATTATACCTTCCTGGGGTAATGGGTTTACCTGTTGTAGGTGACAACTCTCCAGCGGTTGAGTATACAGGGTGAGTTTTTAATTAGGGACATCTTGAAGTAGGTGAAACAGGATGAGCTATAAGCAACTTTAATAATACATTTTTTTTTAAATTTGTATAAAAAGTTGAACGCGTTGCGCCATCTAGCGGTAGGTAAAATATTGCAAATCAATCAAGTTTTCCAAAGTTTTAAAAAAAAATTTTTTTTTTGGTTTTTACCAATTTTTTAAAATTAAAAGTTGCTCATTTGCCCGTACTGATTCACCCACTTCTAGGATGTCATTAATTAAAAACTAACCATGTATTATAAACTATGTATTATAAACCATGTCAGTAATTAAAAACTAACACAGAAAGCTGAACGGGTGGCGAGCCTTGAGACCTCTATATTTAGCACTGGAGAGACACAAACTAAAAAGTCAAAAAAGTCAGAATGCATACCTATCTACTTGTCTAAAAGGTATAGCAGGCTACATCGAAATCAGCAT
Organism: Micropterix aruncella; assembly: GCA_944548615.1. Lineage (NCBI taxonomy): Eukaryota > Metazoa > Arthropoda > Insecta > Lepidoptera > Micropterigidae > Micropterix > Micropterix aruncella. The sequence goes on from OX155975.1 coordinate 2,444,335, forward strand.
TAAAATTGTGTTCAAACACAGTTCAAATTCTTTAACGAAATCTCTGTAAGTAAATCTAAAATCCTGCTCAAATCCTCTTCAACAAATAAAATAAATATCTTCATAAATAAATAATAATATACAGTACATATACATAATAATACCGTACAGGAACTTCAAGGAATGATATTAAACTAGACATTTGTTTGGTTTCTGGAATTATTGGACTTAAAGTTAAATATAGACAATATGTTTCATAAAATATATCTAAAAATAATGACGATTCACTAGGTCTCAATATAGAATTTAAAAAAAGAGATCCGATTGAGAATACAAAAATATGAAATACTGGCTAAAATGAGCAGCTGGCTTTTTTCCGGTTTAGCCTCCTTAGTTCTACAACTCTTCAACACACCAGCATTGATTATATATGGTATTAGATTGATCAACACCATAGTACGATTTAGCAACCCTTCTGCGGCGGTGAAATGCAGGTGACACTGATAGCATTGACGGCCAAACAAAAAACAATTTATTTGGCCATCTATAATAACAATGAAAATGAATTTATGAAGGACTAATTGATTATAAAATTCCAATAAGTTAGCAAATGATAACAATAATAACATGCAATTATTATGCTTATCTATTGCATTTTTGTACAGGGTGAGTTTTTAATTAGTGACATCCCTAAAGTGGGTAAATCAGTACGAGCAAATAAGCAACTTTTATTAGAATAATTTGACAAAAATAAAAAATAAAATATTTTTTTGGAAAACTTGCCTAGTAAATAAAAGTTCGGCAAGCATTGAGCGCGCTGCGCGATCTAGAAATACGTAAAATATCGCAAATAAACAATATTTAGGTCGTTTACCTATTGCTAGATGGCGCAACACACTCAATTATTATTATACTATTTTTCAACACATACACATGACTAAAAAAACATTTTTTTTTGGTTTTTGTGTTTTTTTCCAAAAGTTTCTATTAAAAGTTGCTTATTACCTCGTACTGATTCACCTACTTCAAGGATGTCACTAATTAAAAACTCACCTGTATAGGCTTATTACATTACATAAATAATACGGAGATTGAATGCCATCTATTAGTATATATATAATATTAGGTGTCATCGACGCAAAAGGATTCATTATATATTAAAATTAACAATATATAACTACCAGTACTGTTTTTGTATTTTTATGTCCAATAAAGCACTTTTCGAAGAAAAATACTCTTTGTTCCAATTAATTTGTACAGTAATGTATAACACAGTAGCTGCTTGAGTGAACGCAATAAACTTCCCAGGCACCGTAGCGGCACCGCTCGAGTACAAAGGGCTAAGTTGGTTTGAGTATCAAATGATTTTAAAGTTTCTGTAAAACGCTTCTCTAATATAGCCGAAATCGTCCCGAGTCGCTGATTTGCCCGTTCAAAAAAAGGCTTCAAGTGCAAAGGTGTAATATTAAAATAATAAGAGCTATGATTTAAAAAATCCTTTATTAAATTATGATTTTATACTTTATAGGCGTGCTTAGAGCGCCATCTACAGTGCACCGCCATACTGTTATACCTTGAAAGTCGCCAAATTGTAGACAATAAGAGGAGCTTAACCTGTCGGACGCCGAAAGTGGCTATAGGCATTTTGCGTCGTTTGACAGATCTGCGCGTAACCGTTTCGGCTAGCCCCTATATATATTACTAGCTGACCCGTGCCCACTTCGTTAAGCGGTAAAACTTTTTACCTGTGATAAAATTATGAGTGAGGTTCGGTTAGTACTGAGTGCTACGATTTATTTCCTGACTGCCAAAAGGAGGGTTATATTTTTACTGCAGATGTATGTATGTATTTGCATGCCAATTTGACTATAATACCGTTATTTGTGAGTGTCTTCTTGGGAGTGTCTTATTTGTGAGTGTATTATCTCTTTAACTATTTATACAGTAAAAGGGAAATTATATGCAGTAAAAGGGAAAGTATTTTGTTTTAAACACTTGAGACAATAAATTTACTTATTTTGATAAGAATTCATAATTGTTGATAATATGACCAATAAACATGACCTAACGATTTAAATTATTTTTTTAATATAAAATACCATTTTTTGTGACTTAAATATAAAAGTTAGACTATGCTGTCTATAACTTTTCTCTAAAACTTAATCATATATCTCTCATCGTTAAGGCAGCGTTAGTTAGAAACGTTTTCGTTCGACCGCTTATTCTCCAACTTACTTTGCAAATCCGACTACCACGAAAAAGTATTTTCATTTTTCGGATTAATATATAGCCATTGATTTTATAAAATCAATGATATAGCCTATAACACTCACAAATAACGTGGCTTCCTATTGGTAAAAGAATTTTCAAAATCGGTTCAGTAGATCCAGAGATTACTTCCTACAACGTCACAAACTTTACCTCTTTATAATATTAGTATAGATATAAATATACGAGGTGTGGCAATTAAATTCCGAGAATTTAGTTGAAGCGTGCAAACCGGCAACGCTGCATGACTGACGCGCACGCGTCTGGTTAGATGGGTCATTCCACTCAGTCGTAGTGAAGACTTTTTACGGGTGTTCTTCGGAGACAAGTTTTTTAACTCGGTCACAGAAATGACTGACTCAGTTTTCAAGCAACGTGCTGTGATCCAATTTTTTGTCATAGCTGGTGAAAAACCTGCAGCAATCCTACGAAAATTACGGCAGGTGTATGGAGATGAGTGTCTGTCACAATCACGTGTGTTTGAATGGGCAAAACGGCTCAAAAATGGTTGTGAATCGTTGGATGCCGATCCGCGGTCAGGAGCGCCAATTCTCACACGCACTGACGCAAATGTCGACCGCCTTCGAGAGCTACCTGTCTGACCGTCGCCTAGCCTTTCGTGGGCTGTTATACGAGTTAAATATAAACATAGAAACAATTGGGTAGATGTTACAGGAAAATTTGAATATGCGAAAGCTCTGTGCGAAGATGGTAGGTACCCAACATTCTCACAATCCAACAATATTTGACAAAAAAAATATCCCAACGTTACCGCATCCACCCTACCGCCCCGACTTGCCCCCCTGTGACTTCTTCTCGTTCCTTAAAATGAAGAGTCACCTCAAAGGAACCCACCATGGCACCGTAGAGGCCGTCCAGGAGGCTGCGACCGTCATCTTAAAAGACCTTAATTTAGAGTACCATCAAGGCTGCAGGATGCAGGCAAACAAAGAACGCGGTTCCGGAAGCGTCTAAAAAACTTGCCCGCAACCTCACCAGTTTAAAAAGGGACAAAATCAGTAAAGTCATAGGTACTATGACAGGCCACTGTCCCCTAAACAAACACCTGTTTATCATAGGTGTGACAGACAGCCCTCTATGCAGAGGATGCATGGAGGAAGAAGAAACGCCACAGCATGTGCTCATGGAATGCAGGAGCGTGGCAGAGCAACGGGCAAGAATACTACAATCTCCAGCACCTGTCCGAGTCCTGTAGCAACCCAAACAGGCTGCTAACCTTCTGGGACAGCCTGGGTTGGCTGGAGTAACAAATAGAAACATGAGCCACGCACAACGGCCCAATCAAGAGGCCAAGTGCGGGAAATAGCCCAGGAAAACTAACTAACTAAGGCTGCTTTCAATCGTGGAAGAAACGTTCGAAACGTTGTTCAGAGTTAGAAGGGGACTACTGTGAAGGCTGTTAATGAAGTTTGCTCGCTAACTTGATTTTCCTGTATTTTATTTACAAATTCTCGGAATTTAATTGCCACACCTCGTAATCGACCAAAAGTGCGGTGCAGTTGTTTCCGCATGAAGGCTGGCTTCCGAGCGGGTAATCAATTTTTGGAACTCTGCATGCCATAGTAGTAAAATGTATTTCATGGTAAAATCTTAGTTGCCAAATCGTAGTACGACATTAAACAATCTAATACGATATACATATAATCAATGATATCAGGCTCGGTTAAAAATTTGCTGAAATCTGGATACGAAATGTTTATTACCAGCTGTACATTTATTATGTATTTCATTAATCAGATAAAAATAAAAATTGAACTAAAAAATACTTTTAAGTAGTATATACTCCTTCATTCGATGCGAACAACTCTGCTTTGGCCCAAACGTTCATATTCCGAACGGACTAATCTGTGGACAAAATAATCAAATAAGTCATAATCGCAGACATAGCAATCGCAAGGACATCTTGAACTTTCACCGATACATAGAAAAGAGTCGGGCTAATCATAACATTATTATTACGCTCCTGGGAGAGGAACGGTGGACCCCGGACTAACGACCGACTATGGTAGGTTCAGGAGTCTTACTGCATTTGAGCGTCCACTTTACCTTTTCCCATTCAATTCTTCCAAGTCACTGTCTTCTTACAATATATACTCAATTCATATATATCTTTCCTGTCCTTGTCTTCTGCATCGCCTATATCGAATGCAATATTGCAAATGATAGTAGTGACACTTATTTACATCATCTGAAAGCCCGCAGGATTTTTGATTTAAATAGATAGATAGAAATTCTTTATTCTTCATTCTCGTATATTTAGTAAGTATATTTTAAAAATGATTTTGAGTATCGCCAGTACTAAAATGTTGCATATCGACATGTCCTAAAAGCAATAATGAAGTACATTGAACTGTATGTAAGTACGTGGTGATAAATTTGGATATTGTAAAAACGGACTAATAGACTGTAATTAAAATGTACCTAGATATTAAGTTTCTACAATCTGTTAAGATTTTTTGGAAATAAATTGAAATTGAAATATACTGAGCTTTCAAATTACACTCAACATCAATACAGCGAAAAATTTTACGATTTAAATCCATCGTAATGTAAACACTCGCTTTTAAAAATGACTCAACAATAAGAAAACAAAAGTTATGTGAAAAAGCTTTATTTTACATCCAAAGAGTTCCATTTTCAAATGTTGCAATATTTTTTTTTAATTGTTTAACCCGCTCGGCACTTAACATCCCTTGCGGGATATGTATGGCGGCCGGCTGAAATCCAAACTATCCCATACGGGATATCGCGCTCGCCGCTCAAGAAAATGTCGTTTAAATTTCGAAATGCGATTGTATATTCTATCGAATGATGCCATAATATAGCCAAATATGCAACACTATGAAATTGCTCGATTGCCGCATGCGATGTTAGAATTATGAATTACTACATCCCTTACAAAATCGGTGACCTCATTTCTGACGACAGTCGCGAACTGCCCACCGCTGGCGGCGTATAATTCCGCGACGTGTTTGTGTTGTGAATTGTTTTGTGTATATAAGTGAAGTGTATACCGGATAAAAGTAAGTAATTTCCATTTTTAAGTAGTTTAGGCCTTAGGATTAAACAATTTACACAGCCCATTTGCTGTTTTTCACGAATTTTCGAAGAAAACACTTTGGCGAAACCAAACGGCTCTCGAAAAATGGCCGTCTTTATTTTGTAATGTTTGTGAAATATCCCGTTATATCGCGAAACATGACGTAATGTCGCTTTAATTTACTAATAAAATAGGTATTGCTTCATTTACATCCTAAGTTATCACATAATTATGCGTATTTTGAACATTATATGTTGTTTTCTAATATGGCTCGCGAAAATGAAACTTGTTTTGATAATTACTATGAGAGAAAAAAGTGCGATTTTCCATAGTTTTTCGATGAAATGTGACTCTTTGGAGTATAGTAATTAGTTATTAGACATATAATAAGTCTATGATAAGACAATATAATTGAAAAAATCTAACGAATTTTATATTATGGGCATTCAAAGTTTATTATTAGGTTCGGAAGTCGGAAACTCTCAAAACTTTAGATTTTTCTATAATATCAGACAAAGCTCAAAGTTCTGGTGTGATTTCTAAGAAGAAGTGATGTAGTAATAAAGTTATTTTGAAAGAATTTCATATAAAAAAATACCATAAGTAGTCACAAATTAAAAATTAAAAAAATTTTTTTTTACGAGAATACATACAATTTTTCTTGGCTGAATAAATAAATATTTTTTCCGTATTTTTGTATGCAAATAAGTAAAAAAAAAATATCGTTTTGGTAAAGCATTTAATAAAGAACATAACTGTATTTACAATTTTTGATATTTACAAAAACTGTATTTACAAAAAAATCGAAATGATTTTATAGGCGAGTTTTTTCAGTTTGCCAATTTTGTAATATTTATTCATTATTATCTTAATTGTTTTACGAGATAAGGTTATAATGTTTTATATGTCAAATTTCAATGCGATCATTTTTCTATTTATATTTTTTTAATCCGATTAGTGGTTTATAAGTTATGATCGTTTTTCTCAAGGCCGTTGACTCGCGTCGATTTTTTGCGCGAATATGTCGCGCGCAAAAGTGATGTTTTTGGGCGCGGTGAGTTTTTACCTCGCAACGTGAGGGGTTAATGAAGTAGTGGTCAGTTCCGGAGATTTTCCGTTTGACTTTGTATGATTAAAATCATCCTGGGAATATTTCTGCATATTGTAATATTTTTTGGTTAATTGTATGGTCTTTTTGCTAAGGGATGGCAGTATAGAAAAAAGAAGATTTTCACAGGCACTGTTATGAATTAATCGCGGCATAAATAATTAATATAAATGACCTCAAAAAATTACATTACACAGTATCAATTTATAATACATTAAGTTGATGAACCCACCAAAGGTGTTTGGTCTCATTCAACATGCATTTCTTTTTTGTAAAAAATTGGAACTCTGCAAGAAATGAGATAGATGCTAAATAGATAGACAGATTTTTTTTATTGCACGTTTTAAGAAAAAAACATTTAACAGGCGGACCTATTGCTAAAATTACAATATCTTACAGCAAACCTTCGTGGGATTGTAAGAATTTAGGTGCCATTAAGAGTAAAATAAGCAAAATAAACTTAATACTTAACATAAACTATTCAATTATGAAAATGCCCTATTTTTTTAAATATAATAAGGATTTGGAAAATATTTGTAAGGAACGGAGGATAGGAGGGGATGGGATGAGACGTAGAATAACTAGTAATTTAGAGACATGAAATGCTTATTCAGAGACACTTGAAAAGTAGAAACCGTTGGTGCGTTTCTGATATTTGACGGGAGCTGGTTCCATAGTCTAGCTCATGGGTCTTCAACCTGCGACCCGCGGTGGCGTTCTTGGCGGCCCGCTCGCGCCCACGCCCGCCCGTAGTTTTACTACTACGGTAGGTTGCGACGGACACACTCGTTTCGTTCACTTGCTCAGTGCGTTAACGAGAGTTGAATAGAAAACACGTTGCAACTTGCAACCTTGAGACCAGTTTGAGAATTGCAACGGCCACTATATGAGTAGATATTGATAAAATAGTTAGGACTAAACAATGTCAAATATATCATTGATTGAATTTTATTAAAATATTTTTTTGTTGGTAAAATTGTATAATAAATAACATTAATGATTATTGTTCTTCAATTACTTAAGTTTATATTGGAATATTTTGTTTGTGTTGCAGCCCGCCGAACCAAAATCAAAGTATTGTCGGCCCTTGACCTCAAAAAGGTTGAAAACCCCTGGTCTAGCTGCATGAATGGTGAAGGAATATGTAAAAAAAGAAGAATTATGAGTAGGAATCACATTTTTTCTATCCTGATGGGAACGGAGTGAAAGAACATGACTTCCTAAGTGACTGAATTTTTCAGTTAGGTAGGAGGGAGAGGTAGGATTGTTGAGGATGTCTTAAAATCTATTAAGAGAACTTAAGGTATAAATATCCCCCCCCCCCCCTCCACACCTGTCTCCTAACTTGCCCTTATATCCAATTCCTCCCTTCGATATTGAGTTTACATTTATTATTAACTTCTGTTTTATTTTCTTTATTATGTAATTGCACTTTTATTATGACCACTACTTTTAAAAAATACATTTGTTATACATAAATTTTGCCAACATAAACATTTATCAACAATAACCCCGGCCTAATGGTAGTAAGATATTGCCACCTGGCAGTAGGCCCACCGGGTTTTACTATATTGTATGTGCCTTAAAGTTTTTCAAACAAATGAACAAACAAACTTCTCCTTCGGAGACTTAAGGTAGTAATTGCAGTTTTAGATTTTTTACTAGGAATGAGTTGATTTTTTTCCTAGATAGACAAAGACCTTTCAAGAGGTGAAAAACAGAGACTCGCTGGCTCCAAAGGAGGGACGAAGGGTAAGAATAACACTCGCATGCAGCAAAACAGCTGACCTAAATCTCTCCATGCAAAAAACTCAACAGTATAAAATTCAAATCTAATCCTCTTAAGAACGTTCTGCAAAATAGAGTAGTGGACACCGTCGATATATGATCCCCTAGATGGGCCTTTCGCGCTCGAAAATGACCACTTCAAAACCACTACTGAAAGCCGGTCAGTAGTAGCTTGGTTGCAGTCCGCTGGTCGGCTGTGCCGACCTTTTTCAGTGTGAGAGCTGCCGCGAAGCATATTGACGCATTATTCACTCGCATACTGTTAAATTTATTGCTCTCTCTGTCACGTGATTCATGAAATGGTATAGAGCTAACTTATTTGTATCTGAGGGCATATCTAGCAAATATATCGATGGTGGACACGTGGAATTAACTACTATTTAAAGTGATTAGTGCAAGCTCTATCAATCAATTTAAAAACATACACGATTTGTACCTAAAAACTTGTTAATATTGTTTATGACTAGGTTTACAAGATCTGATCTGGACGTTTCCGCAAAGCCGCCTGTCTAGAATAAATAAAAATAATAATAAAAACTGCAACGGACAATCGTTAGTCTGGCGTCGAATATTCTTCGCCCATAAGTGTAATAATAATATCTAGATGGACCCGACTCCGGTAGGTGAATTCAATGGCAGCTCCGTTTGCATTTGTTATTATATAGCAGAAAACCGCCATGGATGGGAGGTAACATTTAAACTTACCTTAACAAAAGTATCAGAGCAAATATATCACAAACAATAAGCATATAGAAGACATTAGACCATCCACTCGCCGAAACCAAAGCAGCGAGCATCGGACCAATTGCGGCGCCTGCGAAAAAACATGGTCTTATTTATAAACATGGTCTTATTTATCTATGAATATACGGGGTGAGTTTTTAATTAACCGGCATCCTTCAAGAGGGTGAATCAACACGAGCAAGTAAACAACTTTATAAAAAAAAAACTTTTCTTTTTTGTTACATTTTGAGTTTTGTTTTTTTTTAATTCCAAATTTTGAAGAACTTGACTATTAAATAAAAGTTTGACAGGCATTTGAGCGAATTGCGCCGCGCCATCTATCGGTAGTTAAAATATCGCTAATAAACGATATTAGTGATATTTTACCTGCCGCTAGATGGCGCAGCTGGCCATGACAAAGTCATAGCCAGAGAAATCAGTGGGTTTATTCCACGTACCACAAAAATACATAATTTTTTGACAAAATCAATTCCTGGTTAAATATAATACAGGTGCTTCAGAAAATATGTCATTAATTTCAAAACTTCACTCACCTATACTCCCTGTGCCGTCAATTATAGCTGTTACTGTAGCTAGAGCTTTAGAATTGCCTTCTAAAGAACTGTGCGTACCTACAGAATTAAAAATACATATTATAAAACCTGCTATTGGTAGGTACAACCTAGTTTTTCTATAGACATACATTGTTCAAGGTGTTTTGAAACAGTTTTTCTTCTCTCGTGTGTTTAAAATATACTGGATGTCCCAGAAAGTGGTGACAAGCTAAAACAGGAATGTTAGGCACCTGAAGTTATATTTGGAACACTCACACTTATGTTCAGCGATTTTCAATTGGATCGGAGTTGTTTTTTTTCCTGTTTGATGTCATTTTTTTGCAATTACATAAATAACTGTGATAGACTTTTGTTTTTTTTCCTTTCAAATTAGCTAAGTAACTACCTAATCTAGCTCGATAACAATGACTTTGATAGGTCTTAGCACTGTCCCAAAAAAAAATCAAAACAAAAAAATAAATAAACTTGGTTTTCCCTAAGCGTTTTCATTTTCGTAAATATATGCTTACTCGATGTAAAGCCTCGTATCGACTTGCGAGCGCGGCGCGCTGTGAGCGTCTCGCAGTGAGCGGTCAATGGAAGTGCATCAGTGAGCGGCTCACATTGATCAAGACAGTACTGCCCACCCCGCCCCGCCTTTCTATTTTAATCGAAGACTTCATCGCAAATTCACCTCTCTTCAATTTAATGTATCATCAAATGGGGTGTTTCGGGTACCAGAGTATTTTATAGTCTCTAAGCAGTATAAATTCCGTCTCGGATGTTCAGCCCTTTGATAATACTCTTTACTCTCTTTTTGGAAGATGGCCCGAATCGTAGAATTAACTGTTCCATGGGAATCAAATATCCCAAAAAGACCACGAGTACAAATTAAATAAATACCATGATCTCGCAAATGCCATCAACCAGAACGACTTCACTGTTCACTTTCATGCAGTGAAAGTTGGCGCTTGTGGCCTGCCAGCTAAATCTCTGTTTCACCTTTTTAAATATCTCGGTCTCTCCAGGAAAATGATCAACTCCTTCCTAGAAAAAATATCTAAAACCGCAATTTCTGCATCTCAAATTCTATGGCTTCGAAGGGGGAGTGACTGGGTGGTAAGGTCAACGCTCACATGTGGCAAGACAGCTCTCCTAAACCTACCACAGCCGGTCGTTAGTCCGGAATCCACCGCTTACCTCCCAAAAGTGTAATAATAGTATAATATGATGGGCCCGACTTCGATCGGTGAATTCCATGGCAGTTCCATTTGTATTTTATTATTATACAACGATGTAAGAGCCGATGTTTTTCCGGGGTCGTCTTTTTCTCATGAACTGCGCGCATAACCGTCCCCACAATCTGTGCGACTCAGACTGAGCTCTCTTTGAGCACCACAAAAAAACCGACGGCACGACCTGCTCGATCGAACCTTTATAGATATGCTGAGCCGCTCACAGCACGCCGCCGCGCTCGCAAGTCAATAGAAGGCTCAATGCCGTCTATCCAGGTACAGTCCAAGGAATTTGGCGTCATTGCATTGTGGTATTTGGATGCCGTTTATTTTGCAAGTAGACATGTTTCCTTTCTGGCGGTGACAATTGTTTGTACCGATTTGGTCTCATTCACTTTGACTCCCCAATTCTTAAGCCGGATTGAAATCTTATCAAGACTCTTTTGTAAGAGAAGTGAAGCTTCTTCAGGATTTATAATGCCTCATTTAAACTCAGCCGCTACTGCTGCTACTTGCGCTGCCGGAATGATTTCCCTACTTTACTTATTCAAGGTATCGGCACCAGCTATCCCATATTACCTACTCAGTTTCCAGTAGCTCTAAATATACTATTGTTTTGTCCTTGCTCCAGTCTAGCGGCATTTTTGCTCACAAAACATGACACGCAGCACGCGTGCACTTCGGTCAAACGCTCGGCGATAACTGAATGACAGAGCCGAATGTAAACACTCACTGCCGCTCGCGCTACCGTCCTTTGACTTCCGCTCAAAAAGCAATCATTTGGGGAGCCCCGGGCAGCGCGAGTGGCAGTAGCATGAGAAGGGAGCCTCCTGCCGCAGAAGCGAGTTGAATGTAAACGGGTTATATGTACATCTAGTGCAGCAGTATCATCGGCAAATGTGCCCATCTCTACCTTCTCAGTTAATGTGAGGTCTGAAGTATACAGAAGATATAGTGTAGGACCCATCACACTTCCCTGGGGTACTCCAGCATAGATTGTATGCAGGGTAGTTGCCTTTTACCCTTGTCTCACAAAAAATTGCCTATCTTTAAGGTAGAATTAATATAATCTAATTTCTAAGGCAGATCAGAAGATAACCAAATAATAAATGGAACTGACCTAGTTCTGCACTGACAGAGGTTGTGATCAAAGCATACGGTCCGTTTACTAACACTCCAGATATGAAGAGGAGTAAGCTGTTCATAAGTATGTTGATTGTACCGAATTTCTCGTATATCACCAACTACAAACAAAACAAATTATAAATTAGAAAAATATGTAGACCTACGTTTTTTAAAAATTTGAGTAGCCAATTTATAAAAGCAGCTATATACGAGGGGGTATCCAAAAGTAACCGGAATGGCAGAGCTGTGGGAGGGGCTTGCCTAGTACATACTCCTGCCACTAGGCAAGCGTGAAGCAACCAGTGTTGCCAACTAAGGCGATATATCGCCATTTAGGCTACCTCGAATGGATAATCGGCGACTACAAAATACCAGAAATCGCCTGTTGCCGATTTAGGCTACACCAATGGTTCGATTTTAATTTGTATGGCTATTGCTTGATTTTAATTTCCAACATAATGGCGCCGAACATGTGGGCAACTTATAGGGTTTCAAAATAAATAATTTGCCCTGTGTTAACCTTAAGTTGGTATGGTTTAGTTTAATGTTGTTATATGTGTGTAATTGTTTTTTGCAAACTTTCTCAGTAAAAGTATGAGGTAGTTAAGAAAATATTGTTATTTTTTTTCATAAGTAATGTATTTTGTCATATTACATTGTAAAATATATGGTTCATGGTATCATATTAAAAAATATAGTAGCTTTATACAAAATGATAATCTTGGCGCCTAGGTAATTTTGTTCTAAATTATCATACAATTTTATTCCATCCAATGTTTGTATTTTATGTAATAAGCTTGGTGATTTTTTCTCTACAATGACTCCAATTCTTTTATTTAAACCTACGGCATGCAATCCTTGTCATTGTATGAAGATTGAACTCGTTTTTCCACAAAATTGACAAAATCGACGAGATTGTCTCGGTGAGCTTGTAACTGTCTTTGTCATTACTTTTTTTGCTTCAAAATTGCTGTACGATACCCAGATACTTGTCCCATTTTTACCAAACGGCTACTTTAGGTTATATTTTCTGGTGAGATCGGTGACTATTCATGTTCAGCAGTTGGCAACACTGGAAGCAACTCGTTCTGCGTCAGTGCACTAGTTGCTTTCGCCGAATAAGGTTGTGTCTTGTTACAATGCATTTTTTTGTAAAACTATTTTTGTTGGCTTGTCGTTTTCTATAATGTCAGACTTAAGTGAACAGCACAATGACTGTGAAAGAGGCTCAATTTATGGAAACGGGGACTGGATTTACATCCATAACAATGCACCCACTCACATAACCTTATCAGTTCATCAGTTTGTGGCTAAAAACAGGATGACTCCTTTGCCCCACGCACCCTACTCACCTGATCTTGTTCAGTATGACTTTTTTTGTTTCCACGAATGAAGATGGACATTGTTAGAAGAGGTGAAGAAAAAAATGACGCAGGAGCGTGCAGTCATACAAACAAACGAGTTCTAACAATATTTACGACAACTATTTATAAAGTTAAATGGAGAGTATATTGAAGTGGTTAAAATTGATTTGTAAAAAAATTAATAAAAACAGGTTTTCATTAAAAAAAAAACGGTTATTTTTGGGTACCCCTTCGTATGTACACAATATTAAAAAAATCGGTTGTGTCACCCAAGACATCCCCGGCAAGTAGCCAAGGACTTATTTCATCTGAATATTAATTCCATAAATAAAATCGATGAGCTCTTGACCGCCGATTGAACCCAGTTGGATTCAGTTACAACTACCTCGAGTGGCGCTGTTCGTTTCTCAACTGAGGACGAGGTTGAGCCAAGCGCCAAGAAATGACGTTAATGTTTGATTGAAATGTATGCGGAATTTAAATATTACAAGTGAGCGATTTCAACCACATTCTTTTCAACTCTTGCCATGATGAAATGATGCCTGCATACCAAATTCAGCTCAATCGGATTAATCGCTGGACGCTATCGTGGAGGAATACATACCAACAGACAGACAGACTCACAGGCAGACTCAATCTGGAAATGGTCTTAGAGTGCCCATAGACGGACAGCTTGGAGCAGTCGTGGCCGACAGCTTTAAGCTGTTGCGTTTGGGCGATCTGCAGTTTCAATACAAATATGTCGTTGGCCATACTCAGACCGCTACAGCAGTTCTCTTGTGGTCGCCACCAAAAACTCCAGTCGGCGTGCGGTCGAGTTTGGCTGTGCTGCCGGCAGCAGTTGGGTGCCCGAGCCGCCGTAGACGGACCAATTCAAGCAGTTGCAGAGGACTGCACGCCACTTCGTATAGTATTGCAGTGTTGCATAACACTGTACAGGGGATGACTTTTAATCAATTGGCATTTTCGAAGTGGGTGAATCAGTACAAGCATATAAGCAAGTTTTGATAAAAAAATATGTTTATATGAAAAAAAATAAGTTTTATTTGTATGTGTAATTACTATAGAAAACGCTTTTAATAGTAATTACACATACTACACCGTTTTCTGGGCCCTCGTTTACGCAATAATAGCAGAAGCAGTCGCGTTGCGGTCGAACCCGACTGCTTGAAGCAGTCGTGTTGCGGTCAAACCCGGCTGCTCTCGAGCAGTTGACCACGACTGCTTGAAGCTGTCCGTCTACGGGGGCCCTTAATCATCTCAGATTGATATTTCCATCTTCATCTCAATTTTTTTAGTGTGTTCAGAATACTTTCCCCCCTTATCAGTCGGTGGGCCGGGAAAGTAAATGGTAATAACATACCATAGGTGCTGCCCAGAAGAGCATGAAGGCGCATGTTATGGCAGGGGAAGACGTTCTGTCTGCCGCTGCTCCGGCAAGGATGGCCCCAAGAATTCCACCGATATCAAAAAGTGTCGACAGATCCGCCGAATTCTTCGCTGTTAAAGACGCTGAAACAAGATAGAAAAATCTTTATGACGCGTAACTTAAAAACTATGTACAAGTTACCGCTGTGCTCCCCGCCTCGACCTCTTGCTCGCACCACACTTATCTCTCGTAATAGAATAGAACAATAAGTGGAATTATATGTGTCAATCGAGATAGGACTCTTATTCATGCTCCAAACAAACCCCTTGGAGCCGCATCCCGTCCGCACAACACCTACACCACAGCTTTATATTATTATTATGACTTACTGCTATTTTTGATGTAGAGTGGCAGCCAGTACAAGAATGTGTAGGAGACCAGCTTGGCGAAGAAAAGCGATAGGGAGAATTCCACTACACCCGGTATCCGAATAGCTTCTGTGAATCCAATGGCCTGGCTCTGCGCCTGGCTGGAGTAGGGGGCTGGCTCCGAGTTGCCCAACAAATGCGTCCGTTCGTTGCTGTGCTGTGACGTCCGACGTGACGGCGGGCTATCCTACGGTAACATGTGGGAATTATCAGAATTTTAACTTTAAAAATGAAAGAGTTTCGTCTTTCTTTTTATGTTGCTCTCTCTCACCAGAGGTTGTATTTTATTTGTGGATTTTATCGTGGATGCAGCCGCAAGGAGTAGACCTCGTATACTTCATTTCATTATCAGTATTATTATTTTATTTATTGGACACGCCCAAAATCTTATCCCTTCTTGTTATTATTATTGTATCATACACTAGCAGCATCTGGCGGATGCGTTTATTTAACTGGAACTTGTTTTTAAACTTTAAAACTGTCCAAATTAACAGTTTATTCTTGAAGCTATTGACAGAGTCAGCCCTTATCACTTCCTCTGGAAATGCATTCCAAGCAACCACTACACGATTTGTCAAAAAGTGTTTCCTGGGGTTTGAGGCTGCAATTGCCTTATTTAATTTCAACGAGTGTTCACGCAGTTGCTTATTGGTGTTTATATGTAGTATACATGTTCTCGAGGTTGAGCACTTTATAGTAATTGTGATCATTTTGTGCGTTTCTATTAGATCTCAATTCTCTAGATTCTATTTATTTATTCTCTCGTAAAGTTGAGCTGCTTGTATCAAGTCTGTCAGATGGCAGCAGTTTTTTTACGATTTGAAATAAAATTTGATTATTGAAATGTTTTTTTAATTGTAGTTGAAATAATTATAATATTTAAATTATTTTTGTCTAAAGCAGTATAATTTTAACACATTGCGTATTTTTTATAAAAAAAAAAACACAATTAACAAACAAGAAAATGTATTACTAGTATGTAGAACAAGTAAATATATTAAAAATAATTTTAAAAAAACACGGCTCCTGGCTGCCATTACAGAAAGTGAATTATTCCATTCATAATTATTTTTATTACAGTTTTATTAATGAAATATTTGTGGTTTATATATTTATCCATATACATAGATAGATGTATATTTCCGGAATGTACTCAATCAGACCTTTCATTTGACACTCAATGCGATATGTTTTTGTAAAATTATGGGCATTTGGACAATTAGACAACTACTTACTTGATATTTGGACAGTTAAGGTACCCCATGACACCCGAGATCACATAACGATTCTAACAATACCACACACTTCTAAGCGTTTAGAAATTACGGTGGAATAAAGTGAAAAACATACATAATGAACCCTGAACACACTAGTCATTTTTTGTTGAGCAGTCGTGTAAAAATAAGCAATTAATGATGTACTCACTATGATTATTTAGAGAATAATGATGATGGTTGTTTCAGAACAGAAATTGATCTCTACATTCCTATTCTTTGAATGGTTTCTGACTCCGTTTACGTTAGTGACAGTTGTATGTAGTAAAAGTCTTAGTTCTGAATAGAATGATTGTTTATGAGATTTAGTGCATAATGGAATACCGCAGGACATTTGTCGCTGTGTAAGGCTTCGATTCTATGTAGAATTGTGACTGACACCACTGAGCCGTGAGCCGTGAGGAATGCAGAGAGTGTGACATGCAGAGCAAAATTGCAGTTGTGAAAAATTGCAGTTGCATTCAATTATTTATGCGCGGGTAGGTGGTTTTGTAAAATTTTATTAAAAGAAGGGTTTAATTAAGGGGTTGCTGTAATTTTATTTTTTTTCAATTTTACTGATATTTTATGGACTGGCTACCCAGTTCTGTGAGCGCGCTTGACATGAATCTCTGTGACGTCTCAGTAAACGTTGCACTATAAACGTTGTAAGTGTAATTCGGACCGAAACCTTTATATGTCAAAGTTGGTCTGCCGATTGATTGATCTCTTGATCGCCATGCAATAGGCAATTTCTATAGCATGGTTGGAAACAAAGACACATGTAGGTTACACTAAGGTACACCGACGTGATTGGGAATCTACTACTTCGAAAAAACTAAGACTGCAAGATGCAAAAAACTTTCCCAACCATTTCGGTGTTCCCTTCGTATCAGTGGTTAAAATACAGTTAATCTTATTAGTTAAATCTTACAGTTAACTTACATAGTTAATTGAGGCTCGGTTATTTCTCAGGCAGGCACTAGCCAAGTCCTGCAAGCATGCGGAGGAAAACAGAAAAAAAGGTTTAATTCAAAACATACTCTAAGAGACAGGTACTACAACAACTTAAAACAGTATATTAATGCAAAGTCATTTAAATGTCAAATATTTACTGTCTATTTAAATGTCAATATTGATCAAGATGTTCACGTGTCAAATATCATGTTGATTAATTAACTATCAATATCAGATGAAGGAGTTGAAATGGCAAAATCAGCTGGAATCAGACAGTGACTTATTCCAGCTGTTGTGACCAGCAGCTGCCATGTCCAGGAATGGACCACCATACAAATTCTGCAGGGATGATAATGATGCATTCATCATTAGCATCACTGCAGAATTTGTATGGTGGTTTATTCCTGGACATCATTCGTTCGTTAATATGTCCGGGCCCAGTTAGGACACATCTCTCCAAAAGTATGCGGCCTGGATGACCTTATCGTTCGCCTCTTGTTCGGATGACTTTATCGTTCGCCTTGTGTGTAATGGGGGTTGAAAACTGCAGGCAGGATAGGAAGTGGTCTTCATCCTGCAGCGTTCCATAGTCGCATATTGGTTTCTCTGTGTGGCTCTAGCGGATGTGATAGGCTCGGCATCTTGTCACACCGACTGATATTCTATGCGATCTTTCGGAGGGTCTCATGGCATACACCTATTAGTTTGCGGCCTATACTTCTCTTTTTGAAATTCCCTTTCATGGATTTTATGGACTAACATATTCTGAAATCGAAGACTATCGCGGTTATTTGATAGTATTATTATTATTACTGTTTTACAGATATGCAGCATAATTACTGATATGTCTGAATTTAAAACTGAATTTATTTACAATATTTTTAAAATGTATGTCTAGTCTATTTTTAAATACATTACTTGCTTCAACCACTTCAGCAGGTAGACTGTTTCACTGCTACACAGTCCGGTTGCCTGGGATTGGTGTAGAATCGTTTTTTTTTTTTCCTTGCAGATAATGTATGTGGTTCAGCTTCAAGATTAAAGACAACTCGAGGCAATTATAGCATCCATTGAGGATCTTATAGGTCTCAATGAGGTCACCCCTGATACGACGATCCATGAGTGTTGGCAGTTGCAATCTGCTGAGTCTTTCTGAGTATTCCAGTTTTTTAAAACCCATTGGCGTCGCTCTGCGCTGGATTTTCTCAAGGAAATTGACATTCTTTACAAAGTAAGTATTCCAGATCTCAAACCCAAACTCTAATATTAGTCTGATATATGTTTTGTATAATAGCAAGAATAACGCTGTTGTGATATAGTGGAAAGATTTGTGGATGAGATACATAATTGAGTCGGCCTTTTTCTATGCAATATGCTCACGCTACTTCAGATCACTCACTATCGTTATGCCCAGATCCTTTTGATTCGTTACACTTTGTAACGGCACTGGCCTTAGATAGTACTGATGTTTGAGGTTGTTCTTGCCGATGTCAAGGAACATGCATTTGTCTGCATTTAGCTTCATCAACCATGTTGTGGACTATTAAAGAATTTGACTAAGGTCAGTCACTTACAGTACCGTCGAATTAATTGGAACAAAGACTATTTTTCCTCGAAAAGTGCTTCATCTATACTAATATTATAAAGAGGTAAAGTTTGTGAGGTTGTAGGAAGTAATCTCTGGATCTACTAAAGCGATTTTGAAAATTCTATTACCAATAGAAAGCCACGTTATTTGTGAGTGTCATAGGCTATATATTAATTTGAAAAATGAAAAGACTTTTTCGTGGTAGTTGTATTTTCAAAGTAAGTCGGGGAAAAAACGGTCGAATGAAAACGTTTCTTACGAACGCTGCTTTAACGATGAGAGATATATGATTGAGTTCTAGAGAAAAGTTGTAGAGCTTGGTAATGCCTACAAAAAAGTCAGCGACAGCATATGTCTAAATTTTATATTTAAGTCATAAAAAGTAGTTTTTTATATTAAAAAAATAATTTAAATCGTTAGGTCATGTTTATTGGTCATATTATCAACAATTATGAATTCATATCAAAATAAGTAAATTTATCATCTCAAGTGTTTAAAACAAAATACTAAAAGGGAGAAGAGTAAAAGGGAAAACCCTTTTATCACATATAATTTCCCTTTTACTGCATAAATGGTTAAAGAGAGAAGACACTCACAAATAAGATACTCACAAGAAGACACTCATAAATAACGGTAATATAGTCAAATTGGCATGCAAATACATACATACATATGAAGTAAAAATATAACCCTTCTTTTGGCAGTCAGGAAATAAGTCATAGCACACAGTACTAACCGAACCACACTCATAATTTCATCACAAGTAAAAAGTTTTACCACCCAACGAAGTGGGCACGGGTCAGTAGTAGTAGTAGTAGTAGATGGAGTGGGGGGCTTGTTTCCAGCCCTTGATGTCACCTAGATCTGTAAGGTCTTTTGTAACTACCCACTGTGTGGTTAGGTCAATGGTCAGCTAGTAGCCCGGTACTTCTTACCAGTCCAAGTAGGTCACTGACCTTCAAGTTGGGCAGATCGCTGGGTTCGAGAAAGGCTCGTCCCAGTAAACTGTGTCTTTTGGCGGCGAGCCCTGGCGGCGAGCCCTGGCGGCGGCGAGCACGGGTCAGTAAGTTGGACATAAACATACAAAAACAGTACTGGTAGTTATAGATTGTTAGTTTTAATATAGAATGTGTCCTCCTTTTGCATTGATAATACTTTTTACTCTTGTAGGCCTAGAATTTACCAGGTTTTGACAACTTCCTTTCAGTTTATCACGGTGAAACAGTCAATATATTGGTCCGAATTTGAATTCGAACCAATGCATTGACATCTTATCAAACCATATGATACAGGAGCTCCACAAGGTCTATCCTTACAGCGAGGAAATTTTTCAACAGGATGTCGCCCCATGCCATTCTTCGAAAAAAGTGAAACAGTTTTTCACACAGAACCAAATTACTGTACTTGAATGGCCCGGAAACTCCCCCGATCTCAATTCGATCGAAAACCACTGGGTGATATGCAAAAAACAGCTCTTTATGATGGATTGCACAAGGAAAACCAAGATGATCAGTGCAGTAATTCAAGTCTTGTTTCACGATGAT
The DNA here is from genome assembly GCA_944548615.1 of Micropterix aruncella. Classification (NCBI taxonomy): domain Eukaryota; kingdom Metazoa; phylum Arthropoda; class Insecta; order Lepidoptera; family Micropterigidae; genus Micropterix; species Micropterix aruncella. Next base: position 2,464,679 of record OX155975.1, read on the forward strand.
GAACTGAAAGGAATCTAGTAAATTCTATGCCTACAAGAGTGAAAGGTGTTATTAACGCAAAAGGAGGACAGATTCTACCTCGCTCGTTGGAGCTTTGCCGAGGATAGTTCTTGTCCCCTCTGTAGCAATACCCCTTGCACAGCTAGACACATTCTAGCTGGCTGCAAGGTGGCCTTAGATCAAGGACGGTATACTTACCGCCATGACAAAGTTCTCGCTGTTATTCGCGAGGTAATTAGTCTCTCAGTGGCTCGTGCCAACAAGGGTTTGACAGTATCCTCCAAACCCCCAATACAGTTTGTGCGGGATGGCTCTAAAGGCAAAAAACATTTAACTACAAAACCTTTCTCAATAATCGAGAAAGCTACAGATTGGATTCTGGAGGTTGATTCGGTCTCTAAGCAGTATAAATTCCCTGAAAGTCTCGGATGCACAGCCCTCCGTCCAGATATAACTCTTTACTCTCTATCTCGGAAGGTGGCTCTTATTGTAGAATTAACTGTTCCATGGGAATCAAATATCCCAAAAGACCACGAGTACAAATTAAATAAATACCATGATCTTGCAAATGCCGTAACCCGGAACGGCTTCACTGTTCACCTTCACGCGGTGGAAGTTGGCGCTCGTGGCCTGCCAGCTAAATCTCTTTTTCACCTCTTTAAAGATCTTGGCCTTTCCAGAAAAATAATCAACTCTTTCTTAGAAAAATTATCTAAAACTGCGATTTGCGCATCTCAAATTCTATGGCTTCGAAGGGGGAGTGAATGGGTGGCAAGGTGAACGCTCACATGTGGCAAGACAGCTGTCCTAAACCTACCACAGCCGGTTCGTAAGTCCGGAATCCACTGCTCACCCCCCAGAAGTGTAAAAAATAGTATTATGATGGGCCCGACTCCGGTCGGTGAATTCCATGGCAGCTCCGTTTGTATTTATTATTAAAACTTACAATCTATAACTACCAGTACTGTTTTTGTATGTTTATGTGCAATAATGCACTTTTCGAAGAAAAATACTCTTTGTTCTAAAACAATTCGATTAATTTCGAAGAAAAATACTGTTGTATTATAAACAAGGTAGAAACGCTTTACCGCATAAAGTTTGTAGCACTCAACGTTTCGGCAATGTTGCAACAGATGTTGTCTAGGGTAGACAATGGCGTTTGCAACATCTCCAAAACTGCGCGGTAAATGCGTTGGAATCAGTCATTTGATTTATTAAAATGTCAACGCTGATCATTGGTTTAGATGTCAAATGGAGTGTTATTTAAAATGTCAACATTGAAGATATACTGAAATGTAACAATCTATGTCAGGATCAGCAGTCTGTCAAATTAAAAACACAATTCATACTGAACAACATGCACATATACACAAATACACTTATTCCTTGAAATACAATTATAGATACATAATAATACCTGGTCGCCGACAACGACGCTAGTAACCTCATCGTATGGTGGAAGAGTCTCTCTGTCTATGGATCTGTTATTTTCCAGACGTTTGTAAGCATCTCGCAACTGAAAAATTGAAGATTTTTAATATTGGGCGATTGTAGTATTACATTCAAAGTCTTAATCTTAATAGGACCTTTTTGCAGTTAATAAGTGAAAAATTAATTACAGAAAAAAGAAATAAAATAAAATGCATCTTATGGGTCACTATTTCTTTAAATTTCTCAAACGCACACAAAACAATTTATTTGAACTATGTTTGGTTTGATGATGACACAACACTGTTACTTTTCCAGTGTGTGCAACGCAACGAATCATAAACACCAAATATCTGCCGTAGAGTAAGTTGGCGACATCTATGAAAATCGTGCAAGAACTTAAGCAATCATCTGATAAATACTAAAATGAGCAGTTATGGAGCTTACAGACTGGAAGCGGGCCCATCGTAATGTAGCCATGCAATGTAAACGTTTGCTATGTTTCTAGAGTAGACAGGAGGGTGGAAAGCTACGACATGCCTATAGATGGCGAAAAGCATTGCGTTTGAAGTTAATCTGAACAGAGTTAGACGTTCAATCTGGCATCAGTTCAGTCCGTGACTTTGGTCAGACTGACGGGGAACTGATCATTTATCGCGTTGACTGATGGACTGAAGTGATGGATTTTCAGTCCATCAGTCATTTCATGATCCAAGGTCGCGGACTGAACTGATGCCAGACTGAAAGTGTAACACCCCTCTTAGAGTTGTCAACTACAACGGGCAAACCTGTCACCTCAGGAAGTTTTCCTGTGAGGTGAGCGTAGAAAAGTTAGACGAATACAAATCTACCGTCTAGCTTAGCCAACATGCCCGACAGAGGCCAACGAGCCACCGGGAAAGGTACCCAGCGGGCAGCCTCGCCCCCTGTCTACCAGTTTTGGAAGGATATCTCAATCTGGAGTTGGAAGGATATCTCAACCTGAATAGTGTTCCGAGAAAGAAAAAAGGTTTTTTTTATATAACTTAAGATTTCCATAAGTCTGGCGAATGTCTGTGGGCACCGGTGTATCCATAGCCAACACAGGTTAAGGTAAGCATCCTCGTAAGTCTTGCCAAATTTTGACCTGGGGGTTCGGGAAAACGGCGGGAGCCTCCCTAAGCAGTGCAAGATGATTTTTTTTCAATTAGAGCTGTTAAATGTCACTTTTATTAATTTTTTGATGATTTTTCCTGAATTGAAAAAGATTTTGTAACTAAATGTAAACCGTTCCGAGCATTCACAATAGAGAATCCGACTTTATACCTGATCGGTCGTGGTCATCCCGACGTCTGCCGGATCGGGCACGAGGAACAGGAACACGATGAACCCCATCATTCCCATCAAGAGGCCCGGAACCATGAAAGACATCGCCCAGTCCTTTTCGAGGAAACGTGCCGCTATTAAAGTACCTGAGATGAAGAAACAACAAACATCAATCGTGTTGTTTGAATGTCTTCTTCTTTTCTTTATTTCTCCTGGGGGCCGCCGATGATGACGTAGTCACCACATGATTGCTCCGGGGTCTGTAGAGATGTATTGTACCGTCTCAGGTGTCACACTGGACTCAGTGGTTCTTAATGCTCGCCCAAAAGTAAAAAAATTCTTTCCAGACTACACTAAGCGTTGTCATAAATTTCACCTCTTACCTTTAGCCACAAGACGCCATATTACAGATGTCGCCTACCTATTGAAGATAGCAAATGGCTCAGTTGACTGCCCGGATTTATTGGAGAAGGTTGGGTTGAGGGTCTCTGCTGATCCGATCAGAAGACCATGCACCCTGTTTATCCCCAGAGCTAACACCAATTACAGGCTAAACAGTTATCTATTGAGAGCAAGCCTAAGTTTCAATGATGTAGCTACCCAATATGACATTGACTTATTTAATATGTCAGTCCAGCAGCTCAAGAAGTTACTGGCTGACGCCTTCTTTGGCTAATCCTTTGTTCTATTTTGTTTAGTTTTTTCTTAGTCTACTTGTTTTTCTTTTTTTTCTCCCCCTTTTATACATCTATTCATACATTTTTACTTGTGGAACCTTGTAATTGGCCTTATATAAATACAAACGGAGCTGCCATGGAATTCACCGACCGGAGTCGGGCCCATCATAATACTATTTTTTACACTTCTGGGGGGTGAGCAGTGGATTCCGGACTTACGAACCGGCTGTGGTAGGTTTAGGACAGCTGTCTTGCCACATGTAATAACCGTATACCTAGCTGTAAGATTCCTAAAATTAATAAAATAAAATAAAATAAAATAGTCATACACCTCATAGAGGCCGATTAGTATAATAAGCAAATACAAACGGAGCTGCCGTTGACTCCACCGGCCGAAGCCGGGCGTATTGTAATAGTTAGGTAAAATATATAGAATAAAAAGAAAAATCTATTAAATAATCTCAAAAAAAAATATAATCAGATTAAAACAAACTATGTCTACTCCACTATATTTCGTGGAGTAGACTTAGTTTACGGCCCGGTGGCATAGTGGTTAGGTCGCCTGATCTTACACTGTAAGGTCCGGGGTTCGATTCCCGGCTGGGTCACCATTTTCCGTTGGGATCTAATTAACGGAATTGCATTTTCAATTCTGTCGATGGAATGCAATAACAAGACACACACTTACAGACATGTTACACGCACACATACATATAACACGTCATAGTAAGGTTGGTTGTAAGAGATTGTTATATGACAATAAACCCGCCCATTGTGATATTTTCACAATAAAGAGTATAAACAAACAAACATTTCAATTGAGAACCTTGAATATAATTATGACTGCGGATAAGGAAAGACCTACACATTTTTGGCAGATAGCAGACTGATGCTTCTAGCGCTAAACAGCCACAGTCAGACATCCAAACTAACAGGTGAATGCTTTGAGACTCTTAAAAAGAACACACAGGATAAAATAATGTTACGGGGGGGGGGGGGGGGACGTAATAGTGGAGTCATGGGGAAAAACACATAGTTGCAATATAAAATCGAAGACTATCGCGGTTGTTTGACATTATAAATAGGATAGAAAACAAATTTACCGCGTGAAATTTGTAGGACCCGACGTTTCGGTGACGTTGCAGCCGCCGTTGTCTAGGGTAGACTGAAGAGCTGTCAGTCCGTTGTTTTGCGGGTAGGCCGCAAACCGCTGCGGCCACTGCGTAGGTTATAACGGTGGTGGGGGGCCGGGCTCGGAGCGCGGGAATTTAGTTGCAATTTAGCGCGGGAACATAGTTGCAATCGCTAAAAGAGCCAATTTCTCTCTCTATCTGATAAGGAAGGCTTTCCAACATCTGTCAATAGAGGTGTTTATAAAGATCTATGAGAGACCTATTCTTGAGTATGGCTATCAGCTCTGGAGCCCCTACTTACGCAAAGATGTAGATGTCCTGGAAAAGGTGCAGTGAAGAACCATCAAAATGCTAGTGGACTTGAAGAATAGGAATTATGAAGATCACTTGGAATTACTTGGACTAACTACTCTCAAACAAAGAAGATTAGGAGGGGACCTGATTGAGACATAAAATTCTCACAGATTGTCAACATGTACCTGAGCTAAATATTTACAAATTCAACATCAATACAAATATTAGAAAACACAGCAAAAAACTCAAACTTGCAAAATTTAAATCCAATTCTCTTAACTGCAAAATAGAGTGGTGGACATGTGGAATAAATTACCGTTTGAAGTAGAAGAGTGATGGAAAGATGCACAAGAAGGTCCACAAGAAAAATGGAAACAAAGGCGTTTAAAAGATTTATTAAACAAAAGCTGTAATCCACACATGCTTTCTATAAGCTGGGAAATTTTTTTGAGCATGCCAATTCTTTCAAATGGGAATAACATTAATATGTAACTTTCAGGTACCTCATTTTAGTTCTTATTGTTTAATAATAATATTATGAATTTAATATTTAATATGTAGATTACAATGTGTAAAGTAACATACCTGAGCATATACACATACGTTGTTTTTTTTTCAATTTTCTTTTGATACTTTCTATTGTGTGATTATTTTTTGTATAAAGTGCCTAAGATGACTATTAATATTCTTATAATATTTACCCTTTTTATATGTATACTCATGTACATGGATTCAGCTCTATTTTTTTTTTTTTTATTATCTGCTGTGTAAAGCTGACTTTAGTCAACGCTATTGTCGAATTAATGTTTATGCTTTAATAGTTTGATATCTACATAAAATTATATATTACTAGCAACTGACGAATTCTAATATGCGATAATTAGCTTTAATTCATAATTCATGCTTTTATTGTATAGTCTGAATGAATAAATTGAATACTGAATACTAGTGATTAGTGCAAGCTCTGACAATCTGTTTAACCCGCTCACTCCGTAACATCCGATTGGGGACATTTATGTCGGCTGCCTAAACACCGAAACGTCCGATACCGGACAAAGCGCTCGCCGCTGCGAAAAATGCAATTTACGATTCGAAACGTCGTACTATATGCTTTCTGAGCGCGCAACGATATGGCCAAAATATCTTTAATTCAAGATTTCTGTGTGGCAATATCGAACGGCGATTTAAAAAGTGAGCATAGACGTCAAAATGGCAGTCTCCATCGGCCACCGCCGCGGCCGCGTATAGTTTCGCGAAATGGTTGATAAAAACAGTGTTTTGTGCAGTGTCTTGTGCCATTTACTGGAGAACAGTGAGTAATTTGCATTTTTAAGTAGTTTAGGCATGAGGATTAGTCAATTGAGATAGTCCATTTGCTGTTTTTCACGAATTTTCAAAGAAAACACTTCGGTGACAACAAACGGCTCGCGAAAAAATGGTTGTTATTATTTTGTAATGTTTATTACAAAATAATAACAACCATTGCGATATATTGCGAAATATGACGTAATGTCGCTTTAATTTACTAACAAAATAAGTATTGCTTCATTTACATCCTAAGTTATCACATAATTAGGCGTATTTTGAAAATTATATCTTGTTTTGTAAAATGAATCGCGCAAAGAAACTTGTTCTGATAATTACTATGAGAGAATAAAGTGCGATTTTCCATAGTTTTTCGATGAAATGTGACTCTTTGGAGTATAGTAATTAGTTATTAGACATATAATAAGTCTATGATAAGACAATATAATTGAAAAAATCTAACGAATTTTATATTATGAGCATTCAAAGTTTATTATTAAGTTCGGACGCGGAAACTCTCAAAACTTTAGATTTTTCTATAATATCAGACAAAGCTCAAAGTTCTGGTGTGATTTCTAAGAAGTGTGATGTAGTAATAAAGTTATTTTGAAAGAATTTCATATAAAAAAATACCATAAGTAGTCACAAATTAAAAATTAAAAAAAATTTTTTTTACGAGAATACATAAAATTTTTCTTGGCTGAATAAATAAATATTTTTGTATGCAAATAAGTAAAAAAAAATATCGTTTTGGTAAAGCATTTAATAAAGAACATAACTGTATTTACAATTTTTGCATATTTTACGTATTTTGTGACAAAAAAATCGAAATGATTTTATAGGCGAGTTTTTTCAGTTTGCCAATTTTGTAATATTTATTCATTATTATCTTAATTGTTTTACGAGATAAGGTTATAATGTTTTATATGTCAAATTTCAATGCGATCATTTTTCTCTTTATCTTTTTTAAATCCGTTTAGTGGTTTATAAGTTATGATCGTTTTTCTCAAGGCCGTTGACTCGCGTCGATTTTTTGCCCGAATGTCGCGCGCAAAAGTGATAGGTGAGTTTTTACTTCGCGAGAGGGGTTAAAAACAGGCTCGATTTGTACCTATAAACTTATCAATATTGTTTATGGCAAGCTTTACAAGATTTGATCTGAACGTATTAGCAAAGCTGCCTGTCCGAAATAAATAATAATAATAATTGCAATCGTTTCACCACTACATTATTCATTAGTTAGCAGAATATTTTTAGAATTTTGGAATTCATGTTTTATTGCGAGTTTAAATGGGAGAACTCCTGTAGAGACAAAATTTCATATTATCATACAAACCTAAAATGTTGCCGATCGAGGTGTGAGAGTTCCATATGCCGAATATGAGACCACGTTTGCTCCGACCGAACCAATTGCTGACCACACATACAACGCCGGGCCAGCCGGTTGTCTGCGCTATGCCTGCCGCTATCTGTATCATAAAAGAATAAAACAGGTCAGGTCTCACCGAGAGTTCCGTAACTCCTTCGTTTTATTTTTCCTGTAATAAGTGCATTTTGCAATTTATTACTTTTCCGACCCACAAAGCATTAACCCTTGGAGTAAATGGGTATTTTCATGGATGCATCTGTCTCTTTTGCAGGATTTTCGGCGACATCAACCTTAAAGTACTATAACTACGAAACTACTACACCAATCATAAAAAGAACAACTGCACAATGATTGCATTGAAATTTCGAATATAGAATATTGAAATATCATTTTGTAAAACAATTAGATAATTATGAATAAATATGAGAACGTCAAAGAAGTGAAAAAAACGCGGAACCAGATCTGGTCGTATCATACTCAACGGATAATTGTTTCAGAACCAGATTTGGTCGTATCATACTCAACGGGTTAAGGAAACAAATTATGAACATGCAAAATTTTTCTTTCGAGATGAAATTTAACATGAAAAAAAAATATCCATTTTGAGATGATTAAGGGTGGGAGCCTGGTTTAGAAAGCAAACAAAAACGTGTATTTTCATTTATTTTTTTTTACTTAAATTTCAATATAGAATAGAATAGAATAACTTTATTGTGCTATAAAAACATAACTTAATGAATATTACACTGGTTTTATAAAAAAGACAATTTATGCACAAATGGCAGACTTATCGCTATTGCGATATCTTACAGTCAACCATTTATAGAATATGAAAGTCTATTCATGAATCTCTTATTCATTTTGATTAATATTTGAAAGATAAAATTTTAAAAAATGTAATAGTAAAAAAGACCATTTTTGGGTTGTTGAATTGCAAATGTTTCTACCGCTGCAGAAATTACGGTATCTGGTTGCGCCGATAATAGCGAGCGTAAATTTGTCTGAAATCAAAAAAAATAAGTATGATATTAATTGTCACATAATATGTATTTTGTAGATGAACTAAAAAAAAAGAAAGTTTTAATTTTTTAATTTTTCAAGGACTTAAAGAAATAAAATCGATTTTCGCGCAAAAAAAATCTTTGATAAAAAAATATATAAAAACATTTTTTATATTTTTTTAGTTCACATAGAGGAGAATTTAATAATCTTTCATATTTTTTTTTCAAACTATTTGATTTGTCTTTTTTGAGTAGTTTTTTTTTTATCGCCGGTGCAAAACTGAAAAATATGGTTTTGAGAAAAACGCATTTTAGGTTTTTTTTACAGAAAAGCAGTATTTTTATTAGACTTACAGCAACCTTAGACTAATCAACTATTCCAAGGGTAAACAATACATGAATAGATTTCAACTTAAAGTTAAAAAAATAAATTGAAAACATGTTTTTTTGGCCTTGTAAACCAGGTTCCTAAGACTATTTCTAGAAGGAAATCTGTGTGTGTCTGTCTGTCTGTGTGAGTGTGTGTGTATTAATTCATGATAGCGCCCAAACACTTCATCCGATTGAGCTGAAATTTAGCATGCAGGCATCATTTGGTCATGACAAGAGTCGAAAAGGCTGTGCTTGAAATCGATTCACCAGGGGCGTACTAGCCATATTTCTATCTCGAAATATTAGGCTGTCTGTGTGTCAGTCTGTTGGTCTGTCCGTATGTCTGTCTGTCTCTTTGTATTCCTCCAAGATAGCGCCCAAGCTGAAATTTGGCATGCAGGCATTATTTGGTAATGGCAAGACTAGAAAACGGTTGTGATTGAAATTGGTCCAACAATGCGCATTTCGAATGCGAAATATTGCACTTGAATTTGGTAAACAAATGCCTTGTAGGGCGGAAATCGCATTGTGAAATTTTCGTTGGAATATCTCATAGCTAGCAAAATGTACAGTGACCAAATTTGATTTCTTTTTTGCACAAATAAACATCACTAAACCGCATATCATAATAATCTGTGACAGTTGGCTGAGTGGATCCCTTAGTGACAGTTTGGTGAATATTCCGAATTACAAACTCGTTTGTCTTTGAACCATCGGTGTAAATAGTTATTTTATCGGATGCCTCTGTATTAACAATAGTTTAGTAACCTTAAAATTGAAATTAAATATGTACCTGTACAAGAACAAAGTATGACATTGAGTGAATGTTGCAAGTTTTCGCTAGTCCGAATAAGTAACTGAAAATTCCGGAGAACAGCATACCGAATGCTAAGAAGTACCTGAGATTCACACGCTCCGCTATAAATCCTGCAAAAAAATAAATAAACATAAATTACTCATTCGATTACGAAAAGGCTTTGACGCTTTAGGAAAAGGTATTAAGGAGTCACAAGCGAAAGTCAAACTTCGAAAGTGCTAAGTAAAGATGTTCTGCAACGTTAGAAAAAGCAGGCTGAAAATGATTAAGGAGAGGAACTACCCTAGTCGGTGAGCGGCCTCGATTCGAGCAACTCGTTCCGTGCGCTGTCAGGATTTTGGCAGTGCTCAATCGTTCGGATCAGTCTGAGTCGTTCAGATTGTGTCTACGCAATTTTGCAATTTCACGCCAAGCGTCCTCTCTCTTTAATTAATTGTAATGAGTGGGTTATTTAGGGTCCCAAAGAATGCTGTATTCCTTAAACAACGATATAGGAACCAATGTTTTTTTTGCAGTCGTCCATTTCGCTCACAAGCTAGACGAGGATGCCTACAATGATGTCTACGACGAGGATGCCTCGTGAGAAATTGCGATAAGTTTATAAGTTTATAAGTACTTATGACAATGGTTACGACTAATTATACCAAACAAGTTCAAGAATCAAACATAAACAGTTCAGAGAAACCGTCACATCGTGTTTGGCACCTGCCTAAAACTCATCTAACTAGGTCAACTAAGGCCTGTATCTAGATGAGCTAATTACAATAGATGAGCTAATTACAATAGAAAGGCGAGGCAGGACCAGTTCGCAGCGGCTCGTCTGCTCACTGTGAGCTCAGAGCGCGCTGCGCTCGCAAGTTGATACAAGGCTTTAATTATGACCAATGATTATATACAGGAGGTGGACAAAATAATATGACCACCTAGCAAAATAGTACACCTTGATGCACGTGGCAATACTGCATCTGTGTATATAATGGACCGCGTTATTATAGCCCAGTTTACGTAGCAGGTCTAGGATATATTTCAGTGTATTACATGCTTTGGTCTGCGACGGTTACAATAAGCAACCGGTGTAATGTATGATCTCTCAGACTTTGAAAGATGGCAAATAGTCGGAACCATGTTAGCCGGAGCGTCGGTGGCGAAGGTAGCTGAACTGTTTAACATTTCATGAGAGACTATCCACGGTAATAATAGCAAACACAAAATATGGAAAGATATCTACGGCGAAGAGCAATAGTCGGCGAAACCCAAAGTCACCCGATAGAGATCAATGAACATTAAAAAGGATTGTTGCCAGACAACATAAAACAACCGCGGCAACAGTGACAGCAGAGGTAAACACACACAACAACAATACTGTTTTACAGGCAAAGAGTGTTTTACAGGCAAATAGTATTTATAAATAAATATTATGTATTTGGCAGGTGTTCATATTATTTTGTCCAACCCCTGTAGGTTATTTATTAGATTGCTCAATGCTGCACTGCGTTTTGGCAGCTAGGATTTTACTATGAAACGCAGAGTGTAGATGGCACTCATAGTTCCAAACATTAATTGATCTTGTCTTATGATCAGTAGCCCAATAGATCGCTTTCTAAACACGCCGTTGTGGTATCCGATCTCAAAATCAAATAATAACTAGCTGAAACCCATTGAATTCGACGGTCACTTCATTGACTGTAATGTTTCAAAAATAAACGGTAACATATTTATTACTTACATATATACAAATAATATTTGTTTGGATTAATTCGATTACATTGCTGCTTCGACTACCTTGCCCATTTGATCGAAGATCAGGAATGTCACAAAGTTTTTGGAGAAAACGGACAGGAACAATCGAAGATTGACGTGCAGGTGACAGAAAGTAAACAAAAACTTTCACGCCAATTCAGCGTATTCAGTTATTTCTAAGTTAGCAAGCGTGAGTTCCATGTCAGTTCACTGCATTGAAGTTGACGCTTGAGGGCTGGATGTTCTGTGCCTCTTTGTTTGGTCGTAAATTAAGTTGTTTTGCCTTTCTCGTTGCGAGTATTCTCCATCGAGCTTTTATACAGTTGTATTTTGGTGTTGACTGAATCTTTCACGCCTTCCAGTAAGGCTTTTTCTGAGGGGTTTTAGCTTTTTCGGATTTGGAGCCATTCAAATCGATGGTAAAGGACAAACAGTTCAAAATCACCGGTAGTTTTAAATATTGCCCAAAATTACACAACTTTGACACAATGTCAATGCAGTTTAGCAATCGTCCGATAGAGGGCCACCTGTTTACATTACGAAAAGGTCACGCTGTAATTCAGCGTATAACGGGGTGTAAAAATATGGCTGAGGCTTCTAAAAAAAAATGTCATTCTGTAGAAGTGCCATCAAAAAAGAAAATTTAAAAAAAAGTCATTAAAATTTTCAAAAAAAAATTACAGCGCCATCTACTGGATCTCTGCGCGGTCGCACAAAAAGGTAGCGTAGAGATCCAGTAGATGGCGCTATAATTGTTATTTTTCTATTTTAATGACTTTTTTTAATTTTCTTTTTTGATGACACATCTACAGACCGAAAGCTTTTTTTAGACAACTCAACCAAATTTTTACACCTAGCCGTCCTCTCAATATGGCCGTTACAGGAAAAAACATATTTTTCAAATAAATATTTAGATATAATAACAAACGAATTTTTAAATCATAGCTCTTATTATTTTAATATTATTTACATAAACATATTAATTTTAAATTGGTATAGGTACAGGTTTCAATGCATAATAATTAGGTTCTTTACTGTTCAAATAGACTAATAGACAGCATTCTAATTCCTCCATATTATTTTTCTGATGTAATCAGCCTATACAAAAATGTGATAGATGGCACTAATAATTGAATGTTCATATTGTTATCATAGGTCAAATAATGGGTTCTTATAATCAATCAGTCCTTTATAAAAAAAACACATTTATTATCAATGTTATTATAGATGGCCAAAAGGGATGCTATTAGATTCGCTGGACAATGCTATCAGCGCCACCTGCGTGTCATCGGCGCAGAAGATTTGCCAAAACCTACTATGGTACTGTGCAATCTAGTACCCTGTACAGGGTGTGATTACATCAAGGGCATTTCTTGTAGTGATTGAATCAATACGACAAAGTCTTCTTCTCCGTCGTTCCCTCATTACTGAGGATTGTGGCCACTAGACAACAGTTTGCCTACGAGGCTCCTCCACTTCGACCTGTCTTCTGCATGGCGGGTTGCAGATTATATTGACCCTTTTGTAACTTCTTTGATGAGGTCATTCCATCTGGCCGGTGATCTGCCTCTGCTTCTTCTTCTCTCCACTTGATCCCCGGAAAGCATTTTCTCCAGATTCTCTGGGTTTCTCCTGGCAACATGACCGAAGAACTGCAGGACCCTTCTCAAGCATACGGTGCAGAGCCTCACTTGGATGCCAAGTTCTTCCAGGACAGATTTGTTGGTGCGGCGTGCTGTCCATGGGATTCCTAGCATTTTACGCCAACACCACATCTCCGTGCATCCATTTTGGATGGCAAAGTAAGGTACACAAATTTACAATGGGATCTTAGACTATAGAGTAAGCAAAGTTTTGGCCAAAATTTGGGAAAATTTTTGTTTGATATTGTAATATATACGTATTTCAAACAATAAATAAAATCACCCAAACAATAAATTAAAAATGTACCCTTGTACCGGAGAGGGCAACTCCAATTATGTAAATGAGCAACTTACCAGAAAAAAACATTGCAATAGCATAAGCTATGAGGAACGACAGATCCAGTGAACCAAGCAGCGCATTAGCTTCTTCATCAGAACCATCTAAAATAAGGAAATACAGTAGATAATTTAAGGTCCTTCCTTATGTAATTTTCGTCTTTTCACACTGGTAATTTTGACCTTGGTTAAGGTGGAAATTCAAATTCAAATAAATTTTAATTGTTACAATGTTATTTATTCGAGAAAACATACATGATCATGATACATTTTAACCCCTTGAGTATGATACCCCTCGACCAAATCTGGTTGTCAAACAATTATCCGTTGAGTATGATACGACCAGATCTGGTTCCGCTCGGCGCGCGCGCTTTCGAACTCTTTTTTTACCATCGAAAGCATTTTGTCTCTTTCATGCGTATGGCAGATCGGTACAGAATTAAATTCTCTCTGTTATCATTCCCAGCAGCAACTGCGCAGTCCATGTGACATATTATTACGGAGCGCGGCAAATCGAACATCCGCCTTCTAGAAACGTCAAATCCGCCGGTGCGCGTGTCGGCATTTCGGAAACGGTTTTCGTGTAGATTTCGGTGTGTTTTAGAACGAATCGTAAGTAAAACCATTTCTACAACATCATATAGTCCCCCTAAACTGATTAGATGTACCATTTATCGTGTATATAAAGTATTTCGGGTCTTTGAATGTCGCGTCGCAAATGCCAAAGTCGGCCATTGTTTTTTCACTTCTTTGACGTTCTCATATTTATTCATAATTATCTAATTGTTTTACAAAATGATATTTCAATATTCTATATTCGAAATTGCAATGCAATCATTGTGCAGTTGTTCTTTTTATGATTGGTCTAGTAGTTTCGTAGTTATAGTACTTTAAGTCGAGCGCCGTCGATGTCGCCGAAAATCTTGCAAAAGAGACAAATGCATCAATGAAAATACCCATTTACTCCAAGGGTTAATTAGTGACATCCTTGTAAAGGGGAAATCAGTATGACGAAATAAGCAACTTTTGATAAATTAAAATTGAAAAAACTAAAATCTTTTTTATTTATTTTTGCATTGAATTTTTCAAAAGCATTGAGCGCGCTGCGCTATCTAGCAGTAGGTAAAATATCTGTAATAAACAAGCGGTATTTTACCTACCGCTGGATAGTGAATCAAGTTTACTTTTTTGTATATTATATTAAGTTGCTAAGTTTGTCGAACTGAGTCTCTCCCACTGCAAGGCCACTGATTAAAAACTCACATTGTTAAAGGATTATTTAAACACAATGAATCTGTGTCATTCCTAACTAAGCAACACCTGTTCCAAGGAAGACATCAATTTTATAGCTGTTTAAAAGATGGCTTTTAATCTATTTCTTAGGAGAGTTTTACAGAAGATGCATTAACCAATTTCCATTAACATGGCCTAAGTTCTTAGGTAATATGGGCCAATAATGTATTTATCATTAATAATTATTATATATTTAATTATTATAATTATTATATATCATAATTTAATATATAATTATATATTTAATTATTATATAATTTAATAATTATATAATTAAAATATTTTAATTGTTATAATTTCATTATTATTATTATATTATTTTATGTATTAATATTTAATTACTTGAAGAGGTACCCAAATATTTTTTGCAACAAATTTATGGTCATATTTTTGTTGTATACAGGATGCTTTTAGACAGGTCAACATTCCTTCAAGGTAGTTTTGTGGTGATGTATTTGAAACTAAATATATATATATTTTGACTATTTTTTTGAAAAAACATGTTTCTGGATATTATTACATTTATTTTTACGGAAGATCATTATTCATGAAAAACTGAGTTTAGTCATCATAGACCTTGGTTACTGAGGAATAATAAATAAATACAAACGGAGCTGCCATGGAATTCACCGACCGGAGTCGGGCCCATCATAATACTATTTTTTTTACACTTCTGGGGGGTGAGCAGTGGATTCCGGACTTACGAACCGGCTGTGGTAGGTTTAGGACAGCTGTCTTGCCACATGTGAGCGTTCACCTTACCACCCATTCACTCCCCCTTCGAAGCCATAGAATTTGAGATGCGCAAATCGCAGTTTTAGATAATTTTTCTAAGAAAGAGTTGATTATTTTTCTGGAAAGGCCAAGATCTTTAAAGAGGTGAAATAGAGATTTAGCTGGCAGGCCACGAGCGCCAACTTCCACCGCGTGAAGGTGAACAGTGAAGCCGTTCCGGGTTACGGCATTTGCAAGATCATGGTATTTATTTAATTTGTACTCGTGGTCTTTTGGGATATTTGATTCCCATGGAACAGTTAATTCTACAATAAGAGCCACCTTCCGAGATAGAAAGTAAAGAGTTATATCTGGACGGAGGGCTGTGCATCCGAGACTTTCAGGGAATTTATACTGCTTAGAGACCGAATCAACCTCCAGAGTCCAATCTGTAGCTTTCTCGATTATTGAGAAAGGTTTTGTAGTTAAATGTTTTTTGCCTTTAGAGCCTATCCCGCACAAACTGTATTGGGGGTTTGGAGGATACTGTCAAACCCTTATTGGCACGAGCCACTGAGAGACTAATTACCTCGCGAATAACAGCGAGAACTTTGTCATGGCGGTAAGTGTACCGTCCTTGATCTAAGGCCACCTTGCAGCCAGCTAGAATGTGTCTAGCTGTGCAAGGGGTATTGCTACAGAGGGGACAAGAACTATCCTCGGCAAAGCTCCAACGAGCGAGGTTACTGGGGTCTGGAAGTGTATGCTGAAAGGCATTCAAATAAAATTTCAGCATCTCTGGCGTCCAGTCATAGAGCATTACCTTCCAGTGCATTGGAGGTATAATATGATGGGCCCGACTTCGATCGGTGAATTCCATGGCAGTTCCATTTGTATTTTATTATTATACAACGATGTAAGAGCCGATGTTTTTCCGGGGTCGTCTTTTTCTCACGAACTGCGCGCATAACCGTCCCGTCATAGAGCATTACCTTCCAGTGCATTGGAGGCGGAATGCAAAAGTACCCAATTGTTGTCCAATCATTCTGGCATTGAAGGCCAATAGCATGAGCCATACTCTTGCTGTCGTAATCTCCCCGCAAAAGAGACTTCTTCAAGTCCACGTCGCTCGTGGTTGTACTGCCATACCCCAGACCAGTGCTTCGATATTGCCGGATCTTTGGAATTGCACAGAATCGAATTTTTGGTTATTCTGGAGTTGGCGTAGAGCAGAGAGGGCAGTTTAAGCGCTAGCCCAAAATTTTGTTTGGACCTGAAGAGAGTCGAGGGGTCAGCTGGTTTGGCTAAGGACAGCCAGGATTTTAAACTAGCTGTCACCAGCGCATCTAAACGGGACAGTTGGGTTTTGGTAAAATCGTAAATAAGAAAGGGCCATGACAAATGTGACGTTAGATAATTGTCATAGATCCAGGCCTTACGAGGGCCAGAAATTAGCAAGGCATCTATTTTCGCCAGGCAACTTTTGAAATGCTCTATAACATGATCGCCCGAGACGTCTTTTCCCTGATGGGTGATTTTTCTGCCAAGGAATTTGAAATGATTGTTTGGGTCTATAAGGGAGATATTAGAGCCCTTATAGACCAATTTGGGGTCATAGTATGTAAATTTTGTGCCCATGCGGGCGAGTCCAAGGCAAAAACATTTGGAGGGCTTCACTTTTATACAGCCTGACCAGTCGCAGAAAAACTCCACTTTCTGTAATAGCAGGGAAAGCTGCTTGGGGCTTCTGGTGATGAAAGTTAGGTCGTCGGCAAAAGCGAGACACGACGAGGTGTATTGGCCGTCTGTTTTAAAACGGTAGCCCCACTTCCTGTCAAACTGGGTCAGGCTTTCCAGCAGTATATTAAAAATCGTCGGGGAGAGGCAACAGCCCTGAAATAGTCCAATTGAATATGGTATAGAGCGGGTAGTCCATTCTTGCGTTTTAACATGGAAAGTCAGACAGTTGTAGTAGGAGGCTACAATGTCACGCACGACTGGTGGGAAGTTGTACCAGCGGAGTGCAAAGTGGAGGAGACTGTCGGACTGACCCAAAGGCATTCTCTAGGTAGAGCCAGCATATATTGATTTGGCGTTCGTGCTGTCTCGCATCCTTATTATTTATGGCGTTCGTGCTGTCTCGCATCCCTCTTATTTATGTTCAACTTACGGATATTCCTTTTTTTTATATTTTCTTATTTTACTATAACATTTTTGTAACCAATTTGGTTTTAGATAATGAAAATAATAGATTAGAAAACATAGTTTCATAAAAAACAATATTTTATTCCTATTATATAAAATTGCTGTCTTCCTTGAAACAGGCGCTGCCTAGTTAGGAGTGATGCAGAAACATTGTTTTTAAATAAATCTTTTGTATTTTCTTGAATATTTCTTTTTTAAAGTTACCTGAAAATGCGTTTTTAAAATAGAAATAGAAGACCAAATAAATAAAAACCATTATCCTGATGAAAGGATATACTACTTCAAAGAAATGTCAGCCTGTCGCAAACACCCTATACATATAGAAGGGCACCTTCATAGGCCAGGACATAATACAATAATGACAGGAGTTAAAGTCTTGATTTATAACATGTAGATATTCTAAATAATCTAGTTTCAACAGTGATCTAGATCGTACCTGGAAAAAGTAAGCGGAGATTTTAAATTTTCAGTTTACTATGTCTCATAAGGAAATTATTTACAACTTTGATACGTCTTATCTTGTACTATTATTGATATATGATTAAGAAAATTGTATAACCTAAAAACATGTGTTAATTATTATGAGTAGATCATTCAATCTAGTTTAGAGATGTTCTTGTTCTTCTTATTTACCATGATTACTATATTACTTTAAAAGTATTGTGAACGGGGTAAAAAAAATCAAGATGAAGATGGAAATAACCATTTTAACCCCCCTGAGACAATTAAGACCATTTCCAGACTGAAGTCTGTCTGTGTGTATTCCTCCACTATAACGCCAATACGCTAAATCCGATTGAGCTAAAATTTAGTATGGAGGCATCATTTGGTTATCGTAAGAATTGATAAGGTTGTTGTAGAAATCGGTTCACACGGGCCGCACTAGTCATTTATAAATCTCAAAATATTGGACTTAGAAACTTCAAATTTGGTACACAGATGCCTTCATGGGCCGAAATTGCATTGTGAAATTTAAGTTTGACTATCTTATATACAAACTACACTAATAATATTTAAATTCCGCCATACATTTAATCGAATCTCAACGCCGTCTACCTGTCGCTAGCCGAGAAACAAACCAGGCTGCTCTAGGCTGTTGTGTTACGGAACTTAATTGCCTTTGTTTGCCAGCTGAGAGAGGGCACTCATCGATTTTATTTATTGAATTAATATTCAGATGACATCAGTCCTTGGCTACTTGCCGGGAAATTCTTGGGGTGACACGATAGAAATGATTTACGCTGGACTTTCAGATAACGTTTACATAGATAAGTGTTAGCGTTCACGGTGTAGATAGTCTGCAACCCAGCGATGCGCTATTTCGAGACCTTTTAATCGAAGATCTGGAGACTTTGAAGATCTTGTGAGAACTCGAGTCTTTTAGACCGAGAACAAGATCTTGCAGACCCGTAGCGGGGTCATCCGTATGTCGTAGGTAATAACTCGATAATACTAGCGATGCGCGATTCCGAGACTTTTTTTAGAGCCCAGAATATAGCATCTTGCGGTGTCATCTACAACGGGCGAGCCCGTCACCTCAGGACGTTTTAACGATTAGTCGTTCTATCGCCCTGCAGTGAACGTAGAAGACTTTGGACAGTACATTCTACGTCCAGCTACGTCACAACCCGTGAGAGTCCAACGCCTTACCGCGAGTGAGCCAGGAATAAACCCGGCGGGCTCGAGATACTCGCGCCCTCACTTCCAATTGTGACCAGATTTCTCCGGTCTCTCGATTGGTTCCGAGTTCGAGGTCGCTTGCGCGGTCCTCTCCCTTACGAAGCGGTGAAACGGAGTGCACCGAATCTGTCGCGGACCAAGGCGTCCTTTGCCCGACTCTGAACCGGGATCGGATGGCCAATGGTCATTTCAAGAGCAGTCGCCGTAAGGTAGACAACTGCCCCCGCTCTATAGGAAACAATACAGTTCCCAGACTCCCCCGATTGTTAGTCAGAGAGCACAATCGATTGGCTTGCGCCGCTCGATGCGCAGACCGTCCAGGAGCGCCAGAGGATTGTTCCCGGGGGAGACTGGTTGACCCAGTGTCCTACCCAGGCTCGCACCCCATGCGTGGAGGCCATCGGATGGGTGTTGACCCGTGAGTGTGACCGACCCTGAACAGAATGGGTCTTCGTGGCCAACTCAGCGAGGGCCCATTAGCTCCCCCCAGAATATAGCAGTAATCGTACGGACCGATCGTACATTGCCTTTGGTGGTGAATAATATTGGGTCCTTACCTATGGAATTGCTGTTTTTTCACACTGGCCACTTTGAACTTGGATAACTTGGGTTTGAGTTGAAATTTCAATTTCAAATAAATTTTAATTTAAAAAAAAGATGTACTTTGATTTCTTTATTTTATTTGAAGAACTTGACTGTTAATACCTCGAGCGCTGACGTTTGAATTGTAGTTTCTCTTAGAGAACGCAAAGAAGAAGATTACATCACAACAAAAATATAGCGTTTCAGGAAAACGACGATTACTCCGAAACTACTATACGGATCGTATAAAGAAGACCAGTTTTATGTTCCTGTTGAAATTTGCTATTAGATACGTGTAACTTCGTTTTGTAAAGCAATAAGCATTATTCAGAATTATCTGTCAAAGTTGTGGTACAGAAAAAAACTGCCTTGTCCAACATTTCTATGTTTTTTCTGGAAATACATCACCCTATACAAGAAATTGTGAATACTTTTATAATAATTATAATATGCTTCATTCAACCTATGACTTCGTTTTACTTATACCCTTACAAAAATAAAAAAAATATTCGGTGTTGAAAATCAACATGAATATTGGAAGTTTTTGGGTTGGTTTGGTTCAATCATAGACTACAAAATGGGGACTGTATGAAAAATAATGAACCAACTAGTTAACGACAGAGAATCTTCTCCTCTTTTCGCACATACCACAGGCCGTATGATTTATGTGAGGTATCAAGGGTAAATAATTGGAAAACATCGGCGCCGATCTTGGCTGGGACAGATGTCCCCTTTGCCGCTCTACGGTAATTTCAATTGTGGGACAATTGTCCCGTTTGCCGCTTAAGGGGTTAACTAAAAGTTTGACAAGCAATTGAGCCGCTAGATGGCGCATTGTGCTCAGCGCTTTTTATACTATTTTTTAAACAATTTAAATTTTCAAATTTATTTATAGTATTACATTTTGTATTAAAACTTGCTATTTGCTCGTACTGATTTACCCCCCTTCAAGGATATCAGTGAAATAAATAAAACTCATCCTGTATATTTTGATACCTGCGCCGATGCTGTGTTCTTAGCAGGGAACAATGTCTCTGCTTGCGCGTGATACAATGTCACTTGCCTAATATCTAGCATTTTCGCTCCGAGAAACAACTTAAAATAATACATTTTCAGATTTTTGAATGTAAAACGATTTTTTATAGAAAAAACAAATTGAGAAAAAAAAGAAAATATCACAGGTAAAACTCACCAAATGGCGCCCAATCACACCAAGTCACGACATTCCCTTTTTCAATGACCAATCCATCGGGAGGCCGTATACTGCTGCAATTTTGGTGTAACACAGTCTTGACCACTGAGATTGGTTTCCTTGTTAGGTGGTAGCACATATAGGAAAAATATGTGAGCACGAGGACGCTTACTTGATAACTGGAAACAGAAAAACAATTTATTTATTTATTTATTTAAGAATTAATTACTATAAAACATTGATTTGCTTACAAAAATAACAGGAACCGAATGGCAAAACCTTAACCTTTTGCTTATTTGATTCTGTCACCCAACTGGGACTAGCCCGTTCTAGGGTGGACAGGACTCTAATATTACAATCAAATTTGCTTGATTGCTTGATTGCTTACAGATGTACAAGTTTTAGTAAAAAGCTAATAACACTAAATTGCCCTAAAATTTGGTCTTCAAAAAAAAAAAAGAAAGAAGTAAAAAAAAATAATAATAATAATAATAAATATTAAAAGATAATATAATAAATAAAATGCTATTCCATTATATGACCGGCAATAATATAAAATTCGATTAAATAATATAAATAAAATTATATGTGAGAAAAAAAAGAAACAGTCATTAATATTTAATATATGTTAAGTAATAAAGGATTTAATATGAAAATATCTAGTCAAAAAAAGTACAATTCATTGTCAAAATAATATATAACAACAAAGTCAAATAATTATTGGTAGTTAGTTCAATGTTAAAATATATTCAACATATGTACATGTGTAAAAATATGGGTAAATTTGTGCACCTAAGTTTTATTAAACTATTATTTCTACTAACATTTGATGTATGGTTAGTCTGTCATGATTCAATAACCATTTCTTTAATTTATTTTTGAATTCCCTAAATTTCAAATTAATTTTTATTTCCATATTGATCAGATTGTAAAATCTCGGCGCAATGAAAGAGTAATGTCTTTGTCCAAATGATGTTTTCATTCTGGGTATTGTAAAGCTATTTTGTATAACTTGTCTCGTTGGTCTTCGGTTCTGAATTATTCCTAGATTTAAGTTATTGTCCAAAAATAGCCTTAAGAGGGAAATTTTTTGAAAAAGTTGTCTACAATCAAAGCTTCTTTATAAAGTTCATTAGTGGGATGGCGATATGGTTTACGTAAAATAATTTTTACGTAAAATAATTTTCCTTGCTAACTGAATGCCTTAAAGATGCAAGAAAGAACGAGAGACAAATAACTGCCACGTGGTTGGATTTTGAAAATGCCTTTGGTTCGGTGCGCCACGAATTACTATTAAAGGCGCTTGAATGGTATAATGTGCCACCTTTGATCTGCAATATAATAGCATCCTATTACAAAAAGCTTTCCTTCGTAATACAATTAAAAGGTGAAGCGGAGAAGACACCTGAAATTCACTATGGCGTAGGACTCTTCCAGGGTTGCTGCCTCTCTCCGGTGGCATTTAACATTGTTATCAACATTCTAATTGATACCCTTGTCGTAAAAGAAAGTAAATGGGGATACAGGTTCAAATACGGAGACAAATACATGGCGGCTATCCTGGCATTTGCGGACGACATAACACTATTAACCCGCAATCCAAAACAAAACCAAGCACTTCTCAAAGTAGTAGACGACTATTGCGAATGGACCAATGGAATGAAGATTAAACCGGCAAAGTGCTACTGTTTGAACTTAGTAAGGAAGGGTACAAAATTTATCTCAAACGACCCGGGTCTGACAGTGTCTGGTAAAACAATCGCAACAGTGGCTGATGAAGCTCCTTTCAAGTTTCTAGGGAAAAAAAATCACTAGCAGAGGAAAGGAGCATCCCACCGAGGACATTGTCAAACTTTTTGATGAGTACCTTTGCCGAACTGACAATCTTCCCCTCCTTGGTACACATAAGGCATGGATCTACGATAACTACTTGACATCAAAACTTTCATGGCCATTTCTTGTCTATGACTTCTCTAAGCAAAATCTTAATAAATTAGACTCTAAAGTGACCAGATCCCTGAAATCATGGTTTGGCCTGGCTCACCCAGCTGACCCATCAACTCTATTTAGATCTCACAACAACTTTGGACTAAACATTAAGAAACCGTCAACGTTTTATCAAAAGGCGAGAATAGCCAAACGATGTATACTCAAAGACTCCAATGATAGTGCCATTCGAGCCCTACCGAACACATCGCTATCAGATAAAATGGAATCAAGACTCGACTTCTACAAATCATTCCAAGTTGGTATCCGCACTAATAGAGCTGGACTGGGTATGGAAACAGCTAAGTCTGACAAAGAAGTACTGAAAGATTTTGCCCAGGAGGACATGGAGCAAGGTTTCAAACTGCACGCCTTGAACTTAGAAATGCAGAATGACTGGTTGACTGTGGGTGACTTCTGCATCCCCCCTGCATTGAAGTGGAAATCCCTAATATACAACTGGTCCCCTGAACTGCTTAAGTTCTACCTAAATGCGTTCCAACTTACTCTGCCTGACCCGAGTAACCTAGTTCGGTGGGGGAAATCTACAAATAAAGTATGCCCGACGAGTAAGGAGTTCATAGGCACTGCCAAACATTTGCTATGTGGTTGCAAAATACTGCTTGACCGAGGCCATTATTCCTATCGCCATGATAAAGTCCTCCAAATCATCAGAGAGGCTATCAGCCTATCTATTGCACGGACCAGAAAAGGGCAAACGAGCAATGGCTTCAAGAAGGTCAACTTTGTAAAACCCGGAGCGAAGAAGCTGCCTAAAGATAGGACTAAACCGTCCTCAATTTTGGGAGCAGCAAAGGACTGGCAATTGCTGATGGACACACATGAGAAGCATTACCAAATGCCTTCAGAAATCTGCACCACAGCTTACAGACCGGATATTCTCATATTCTCAATGGCGACAAAGCATGTTGTACTTGTCGAACTTACAGTCCCATGGGAAAGCAACATACCGAAGGACCACAACTTCAAAGTAAACAAGTACTGCAATTTAGTAGACCGGATAGTGAGAAACGGATTTAAGACTGATCTCTTCGCCGTGGAAGTCGGAGCAAGAGGACTACCGGCGAAGTCACTCTACAGCCTCTTCAAGAATTTAGGCCTGCCAAGAGCGGCGCTGAGCTCATACATGGAGAGAGCCTCGAAAGCGGCACTGGAGGCATCCTACAGAATATGGATAGGTAGAGAGAGGGAGGCCGAGGGCGGGACTGGTGGTTCTCCGCGTCCTAGTCATCGCAGACTAGCTGATGAGGGCTTGTAGCGAGCCGAAACGTCACGCGCGCTGGAGAACTGTAGAGCGGCCGCTCACTAGTCCCACCTCGTCCGACACCCTCCTTTATTGCCAATGGGCCCGGATATGTTCGGTGAAGCCATTGAAAGCTGAGTTCAACACCTTTCCTTTCTGCGCAACTTGCAATGGCTCTAGCAGGGTTTTACCACATCCACCCCATCCAATTATGCCGTAAGTAATAAGCGATTCACATAAAGCATAATAAACAGTTCTTAGTGTTTTGGAATAAAATAAACATTTTGATAAATATGATATTAAAAAGTTTTTTGACAGATCATCGCCTTGGGGGAGATTTATCCTAACTGGAAAATAAAACCTGTTTATAATGGGCGGATTGCTATTAATGGAGCTGAATTCTGATTAAAGGTTTATGGCTGATCCAAAACAATATGGAGAACACCTTTTTTATACTAGGCAACTACAGTGATATGCCAGTTAACCGAACTAGGATCAACCAAAACCTGGATTATCCGAAACGCCTCTGAAAATATATACTAATGTCAAACTGTGAATTAAGTTTTATCAGAACTCCAAAAATGCTACGTATCACCTTCATCCAGTTAAATGGCAAATTAAGGAGCACACCTAGTGTGATCGCCTAAAATACAACGTTTACAACAAAATAAGGCGTAAATACAACGTTTAATAATGTTCATCTTTGTTTTACATGTAAACGGAAAAGTACTTACTATTTCGTAATTATTTTTTTTAAATATGAATAAAGACTCTATCTTCTGATTATGTATTTTTAATTTAGTGAAACTACGTTTGCCTCTCAGAAGTTAGCATAATGACATGTCCTCTTATAGAAATGGCGAATAAAAGAAGAAGCGACCAATGAAGGGGTGTAAGCATCAAAATAACGATGCGGCAACGCTGAGGCGAGCGATTTCTTGGGTTCTGTAAATAAAATACAAACGGAGCTGCCATGGAATTCACCGAATGAAGTCGGGCCCATCATATAGTGTTATTACACTTCTGGGGGGTGAGCAGTGGATTCCGGACTAACGACCGGCTGTGGTAGGTTTAGGACAGCTGTCTTGCCACATGTGAGCGTTCACCTTACCACCCATTCACCCCCCCTTCGAAGTCATAGAATTTGAGATGCGGAAGTTGCGGTTTTAGATATTTTTTCTAAGAAGGAGTTGATTATTTTCCTGGAGAGACCAAGATCTTTAAAAAGGTGAAACAGAGATTTAGCTGGCAGACCACGAGCGCCAACTTCCACCGCTTGAAGGTGAACAGTGAAGCCGTTCCGGGTGACGGCATTTGAGAGATCATGGTATTTTTTTAATTTGTACTCATGGTCTTTTGGGATATTTGATTCCCATGGAACAGTTAATTCTACGATAAGGGCTATCTTCCAAGATTAGTAAAGAGTTATATCTGGACGCAGGGCTGTGCATCCGAGACTTTCAGCAAATTTATACTGCTTAGAGACCGAATCGACCTCCAGAATCCAGTCTGAAGCTCTCTCGATTATTGAGAAAGGTTTTGTAGTGAAAAGTTTTTTTGCCTTTAGAGCCATCCCGCACAAACTGTATTGGGCGTTTGGATGGTACTGTCAAACCCTTGTTGGCACGAGCCACTGAGAGGCTAATTACCTCGCAAATAACAGCAAGGACTTTGTTGTGGCGGTAAGTGTACCGTCCTTGATCTAAGGCCACCTTGCAGCCAGCTAGAATATGCCTGGCTGTGCAAGGGGTGTTGCTACAAAGGGGACATGAACTATCCTCGGCAAAGCTCCAACGAGCGAGGTTACTGGGGTCTGGAAGCGTATGCTGAAAGGCATTTAAATAAAATTTCAGCATCTCTGGCGTCCAGTCATACAACATTACTTTCCAGTGCATTGGAGGAGGAATGCAAAAGTCTCCAATTGTTGTCCAATCATTCTGGCATTGAAGGCCAATAGCGTGAGCCATACTATTGCTGTCGTAATCTCCCCACAAGAGACACTTCTTCAAGTCCACATCACTCATGGTTGTACTGCCATACCCCAGACCATTGCCGTTCCGGCTGATACTTTTTGTGGAAGTCTAAGCGGGCTTGTAGATCATTTGACTCACTACGGCCACTTGTTACGTGCTTCGATATTGCCGGATCCTTGGAATTGCTTAGAATCGAATTTTTGATTATTTTGGAGTTGGCGTAGAGCAGAGAGGGCAGTTTTAGAGCTAGCCCAAAATTGTGTTTGGACCTGAAGAGAGTCGAGGGGTCAGCTGGTTTGGCTAAGGACAACCAGGATTTTAAACTAGCTGTCACCAGTGCATCCAGACGAGACAGTTGAGTTTTGGTGAAATCGTAAATAAGAAAGGGCCATGACAAATGTGAAGTTAAATAATTGTCATAGATCCAAGCCTTACGAGGGCCAGAAGTTAGCAATGAATCTATCTTTGCCAGACAACTACTAAAATGTTCTGAGATGATCGCCAGAGAGGTCTTTTCCTTGACAGGTGATTTTCCTGCCAAGGAATTTGAAGTGGTTATTTGGGTCTATAAGGGAGATAATAGAGCCCTTATAGACCAATTTGGGGTCATAGGACGTAAATTTTGTATCTATGCGGGCGAGTCCAAGGCAAAAACATTTGGAGGGTTTCACTTTTATACAGCCTGACCAGTCGCAGAACAGCTCCACTTTCTGTAATAGCAGGGAAAGCTGCTTGGGGCTCCTGGTGATAAAAGTTAGGTCGTCGGCAAAAGCAAGGCACGACGAGGTGTATTGGCCGTCTGATTTGAAACCGTAACCCCACTTCTTGTCGAACTGGGTCAGGCTTTCCAGCAGTATATTGAAAACGATATTAAATATCGTCGGGGAGAGGTAACAACCCTGAAACAGTCCAATTGAATATGATATGGAGCGGATAACTGGACACTTCTACCGTAAGTCTATCATGCCAATCTGAAACAAAAACTCCTGCTGAGATTTCGAATGCACAGGCATCTGTCGAGATTTAGTTGAGATTGACAATTTGCTCGATATGCCAAATGTTGATACGGTGAAGTCGACGAAACGCATACCCAAGCGAGATCCAAAGGCAAAGTGTTTGACTGATTCTACCAAAATAGAAGAAGATACTGACAACGCAACGAACCGTAACACCGCTGAAGATAAGCCGAGTATATCAGAGGCATGTAACAGGATTATCAAGTCACATATTAAGAGTGAACATGCCACAAAAAAGCCGAACACAAAAAACTAGCATTATTGACTCCTACGGAGTTTTCTACTCACAAGATGCTGCGTTTAGAAATGGAGCCATATGGATCGAGTGCATGAGCTGTGGAAAATGGTACCATCAGGATTATGTTGCCACAACATCTTTGCAGTTTCTCTGTGATGCGTGTGATGACCAACTGAATGACAGTTCCGGCAGCGATTGGCGCTCTAAGTGAGATGAATCTTGTCAACTGTACTATTAGTAGACTATCGCTATATTACCTATAAGATAATATATTACCACAGTGTCACTATATTACCCGATAGTTACAGGATGTCCAATTTTAGTTTTTATTTTGTTAATTAAGAGAATGATTCCATTGTTATTTTACGAATGTGATTTTGTGATCTTCTGGCGGTACAGTAAAAAACACTTTTTAAGAAAATACTAATATATTGTGTGTCAACTTTCTTTCTATTTCCTTAATATCACTATATTACCTACCTTTACCTATCGATTATTTCCGCACTTGTCATTTTACAGTCGGTCAGATTTACCGTGTTACCCTTACTGTTAGTTTTGTTGTCAGTCAGAAATGCCGTATGAAATCCTAACAGAAATAAGGACCAAACCTTGGTTCCACCACCTACCTTTTCACCCGTAAGGAAATCTCCACCCTCTGCAAGATGCGCATCGGCCATTGCTGCACACCCGGCTCACCTCAACCGAATACATGTCCTCCCTTCTCCTCAGTGCGACTGCGGTCATACGTTTTGCACTCTGGACCATCTCTTCTTTAATTGTCCCATTGTTAATAACTATCCTAACTTCATTTCGGACCTCTTAAGTCTCAAAATTCAGCTCCCTATTAGTATAGACTTTTTATTATCTCTCAACTCCCCCAATGTCTACAAAATCATCTGTAAATTTATTAAACTCAACAGTATGTCCCTTTAATAATAATTAATGAATGTTCCTCCATAGAGTTTTTGTGTTAAACGTATATATGTATTTCACTATATCTTAAATTATTATTAGATTTTGTGTTCCCAACGGAATGATGTCTTACTTGTTTCAGTGACGTCCACTAACATAAATAAGTTTCCTCCTATTTCAACGGCACACTTGGCAGAAATCACCCTCTTTGGGTGGAGCCATCAAACCAAAAAAAGAAGGAGAAGAAATGCGGTATGTTTTCTTTTGCGGTGTGGTGTCCTTTTTTGTAAATAGATTGTTTATGATTTCATCTTCTTTGTGTGTGTGTTGTGAAAATGTATAAACTGTATATAGCCTGTAAATAGCTTTTATTAAACATTTTTCATACATAATGGACCGTGCTGGTAGTAGTAAGTCTTTTTCAACTCACAATCCTGACTTTGGTGACAACATTTGCAGACTGTTGGAGTGAAAGTGTGGAGAATGATGGTTCAGACAAGGATATATATGATGTGGACGACTTGGATGCTGATCATTATTTCGTAACATCGGACAATAGGCAGTATGAAGACTCGGTATTATTGCAGTATAGGTACCTCTTCTAGATTGTTGATTTTTTAACGTCACCAGACTATATTCACCACGCTGATTCCGAATCTGCAATAATATTTATTCGGTCTCAATAAATAAGCGAGATATAGGCATTCAAAAATGCGCCAAACCCATACATTTCGGTAGTTTTTTTTTTAAAATAATACATAAACACCTATTTGGCGGTAGGTTAGGTTAGGTTAGGTCTTTTTAAAACAACCTTAAAAACTGAGGTAAAAAATTTTTTTTATTTTTTTTGTATGTAAATTTGGTTTCGAAAATTTACGCGTCCGAAGCTTTTTTCTTTCACATTTAGCATTACAATGATCTAACCTAGTAGTATTTCTTTGTTTTTTCGATTTCTGAGAAAGGTACCTATACTGCAATAATTCCGAAGACTCTACTACTTCAAGTTCAGATGACGAAGAGGAGGCATCGATGGAAGTAGACAACCGAGAAGATGGAAGTGAACTGCTACATGCAGTAGCTGAAAACGCACCCCTTCCATCATATTTCTTTGAGAAACCAAGGAAAACTGAATGCGGACCTCCAAATGCTTGGAAAAGCAAACCTCCCCTAAGAAATGTGAGAACCAAAGCAAGAAATATAATTAGAACATTGCCTGGCATTAGAGAGGCTGCAAGAGAGCTAGGAAATTCTCCAGAAAAGGAGGAGGTATGGATATTACTTTCTGATAATGATATCATTCAAAAAAAATAATTAACACAATCGTGAAGATAGCGTCTGTTCGCGAAAAAATTGCTCCAGGGAGCAAATTTAACCATGCAAAAATATTAAAAATGCAATAGGTACTCACCATACTCTACGATTATAGTGCACTCTAGGACAACAGCAAGACGTTATTTTGTGTAAGACCATCGTCCCGAACGGTACATCTCCGCCTCCGGACATTTTAATCAGCTTGAAACACTTTAACAAATAAAATTTACACCCGACTCTCACTAAATGCATTCAATTCGCCGAAAAATAGCGACAAAATGCCCTATAAAATCACGACGAAAGACGTGGCTTAGCCACGTTGAAATTCACACAAATTAACATCGCGCGCTTCGGCGTTATGCACCCGTAGCAGTTTTACAAATATTAGCTATGATTATTATCGCGAAAAATGTTTCTATATTAATTTGTTTAACAATAAAACCGATGACATCACGGATGGCAAGCAAGACGAACTCATTGACAGTAAAGAAAAGAATGACAGATAAATAATAGCGTTGCCAGATGTATCACAAAATAGTAAAGAGGAATTTATTAGGTATTGCTACCGCCTAATTTTTAAACAAAGAAAACACATTAATTACTAAATTCGATCATTTTAATGCTAAATCTGATAGCATTTTAATGCTAATAATACCTTAAAATTTGTTTTTATGACGGTTTTAAAAAAAACTAGCCTAACCTACCGCCATATAGCGCTCAAAAGTATTTGGGCACTGTCATATCTGGCCCTTCAACTACCCAAACCCAAAATGTCATCATCATCACCACCACAAACATGGCATCACCAGACCATCGCCTTCATCCTGAAGGAAGTCGGACAACGCCTACAAAAATGAAATACTGAAGTCA
The DNA here is from genome assembly GCA_944548615.1 of Micropterix aruncella. Lineage (NCBI taxonomy): Eukaryota > Metazoa > Arthropoda > Insecta > Lepidoptera > Micropterigidae > Micropterix > Micropterix aruncella. Next base: position 2,495,335 of record OX155975.1, read on the forward strand.
ACGAATCGATAGTTAATGACTGATGATTAAAGCTAGTATATGCACATATTTGCATGATCAGTTGTATAATCAATATTTGCGCACATTCATATTTTAAGATAATTAAATTATTAGCGATTCGTCTAGAAGTAAGGATATTATAGGGATATTATATAAATAGCAAAACAAGAGCTTTCTCTCTTGTTTAGACATAAATGATATTTAGCAGCCTCACTACATTTGAGATTAGAGCTAACTAAGTAACGTTGCACGTGCAAACTTTAATATTACGCTTAGATAGAGTTGATAGCAGTCACCCGCTTGAAAGTGGAAATCAACAAAGACGCTTATTATCTTATGAAATAGAACAGACATTTGGATGGAGCGGATGTTAAACCCTATCCATTATTTTTATAGATTTGACCGACTTACGGTGATTAAAAAGTACTTTAAGTAGAGAAGCTGTTCGCTCCCCTCGGTAACATGTAAAACAATGCAATTCATTGTATTAACCCCTTGAGTATGATACGACCAAATCTGGTTCTGAAACAATTATCCGTTGAGTATGATACGACCAGATCTGGTTCCGCGTTTTTTTCACTTCTTTGACGTTCTCATATTTATTCATAATTATCTAATTGTTTTACAAAATGATATTTCAATATTCTATATTCGAAATTTCAATGCAATCATTGTGCAGTTGTTCTTTTTATGATTGGTGTAGTAGTTTCGTAGTTATAGTACTTTAAGGTCGATGTCGCCGAAAATCCTGCAAAAGAGACAGATGCATCCATGAAAATACCCATTTACTCCAAGGGTTAAGTTTATAAAAGGAATTGAAGCAAAAACTCTTTAGACATTTCACTGGAAACTGTACTGCAGTCGACACGTGTCCTGCACTCTTTATTAGCTTACTCACATTGCACATCAGAACTTGTAATACCATTATTAAGCTATTGCATAGCTTTTATCGCGGGCCTAGGCCACCGCGGTAAACATCTTGAGAGAAAGATTATTAAGATTCTAATCTTCAAAAAATAACGCTTCATGTTTTTTAGAGTTGACGTAAACGTTTTTTATTTTTAAGCTATTGCATAGCTTTTATCGCGGGCCTAGGCCAGCGCGGCGACCGAATGAAGAAATTTCTTTACGAAAATTAATGATTTTAAACTGATAATTACGCCTAAAGGAGTACTGCTTACGATTCGAAAAAAATATATGTTAAACAAGAACATTTTCCTAATATTCTTAGCTTTGAATATTTTAGATTTTGTTTATATTACATAGTGTAATTAATTTGTGAAATTAGGTCTAACCGAACACAAAAACGACTACTACGCAAATACTATCTGGCGTATTATTATGAAACCTGCACCATTTTAAAGATAACTTAATTATCTATCTTTTTATCTATGATTTTCTTGAATAATCCGTTTTTTTTTTGCTTTATCGAATAAAAAATTCGTGCGCGGCGCTCTATCGGAAGACGTTTAAATTATTCCGAATCATTTGCTACCGCAGCCGCAAATGATTCGGAATAATTTCAACGTTTTCCGATAGAGTGCAGTTATCTGATATCAGAAAAATAAAATAAATAAAATAAATAAATAATTATAATTACATAAGTTGTTAAAAATGCTATGAAATAGCTTTACCGCGGCAGTCCCCGAGTGCCACACGTTTTTTTTTTTTATTATTAAATTAAACAATTTAAAATGTATATTTTTTTTAGCTTCATTTCTAAAAGCTACCACTCCACAATCTAAAAGGACCCACTTTTTATTGTACTGATTATATTAAAGGTATTTAGAAAATTCTGTTTTTAAGCACATTTGGGTACAAGCCCGAAGTGCATTTACATAGCATTTAAAAAAAAATTTTTTTTTTGTCCCGACGTATTTTTTATTTAATTTTTCGACATTTTTTTATCAAAAGTTGTTTTTTGCTCGTAGTGATCCCCCCCACCCCCTTAAATGATGCCGGTTATATAAAAGTCACCCTATATTTGCAAAATATTACAGATTAAACTAACAATAAAATAATAATAATATCATAGTTATAGATAAATTATTTTGAACAAATTAAACTTCAACTGACAGTTCCTTCTCAGTTCCAGACCGCCCTAACTCCAATAGCCATTTATTAGCTACAGTTTTAAAACTATTAATGCTATGTAATATTTTGATACGTAGGTACATCTAATTTATTGTACGTTCGGGGACAATTTTTTGACAAAAAAAAACCGACACCATTTTTTTTTATAAGTGCAGCAGCTATGTAATAGTGAAACTTAGAAACGGGCTATCATAATTGAATGCATATACAAAATTTCGTGTATGTGCTGTTGACCGTTGAGGAGTTTCGTCGTTGGAAGAGAACCCTGGGTGCCGCAACCTGTCTTAGTAAAACTTAGAACGGGCTGTCGTACTTGAATGCTTATACAGAATTTCGTGTCTTTACTATTGACCGTTAAGGAGTCCACTCGTCGGTAGCCAACCTTAGGTGCAGCAGCCATGTCATGGTGAAACATAGAACGGGCTATCATAACTGAATGCGTACACAACATTTCGTGTTTGGCCTGTCACCGTTGATGAGTCCCCTTGTTGGGAGCTAACCCTGGGTGTATAGTCATGCTTACCGAAAAAAAGCATTGTCGTCGGAGCTGAACCAACAAGTAAATGTTCAAACTTCATATGATAATATTTGAGGATCTCCCATCATCAGAACAGGATTTTGATAAAAATGGGACCAATCTGGAAGTATATCCTTTCAAATAAAAAAAAACGAATAGATTCATAAATGACGGAGTTCTGAGGTAACAAACATTAATAAAAAAAACGGTTGTCTGTAAAGTCGGTTTACTGACGATAGTTGAACGTGACAACGTCATAAGAAAATACTGATGGAATGGTTGCATTTGAAGCAGTTTCATTTAAGATTCTGATATTGTTTATTACAAACACCCAAAAATATATGCTTTTATACTCACCGATTTGACTACAACATGTAAATGTATTATTGTATAGCAGTATAATTGTATAATTGTTTATTGTTTAAAGTTTATTGTTTTTTTTAATTTGAAAGTTTGAAATCTCAAACTGTTAAATAACGGTTTGAGAAGCGTTTGCGCACGCTGCGCCATCTAGCGGTAGGTAATACATCGTAAATAAACAATATCAGCGACATTTTACCAACCGCTAGATAGCGCATCGTAATGATAGGTAGCTTTTCATACTTTTTTTTTTTTTTAATAAAAGTTGCTTACTTTGTTGCACTTGTTGTACCCACAAGAAAATTGTCCGTTCAGTAATAACATTCCGTATATCAAGAATACATATAAAATTGTGTCAAGAATTTAAATCAGTCTAGTGATTTTCATTCGTACTATTTTAGACTGAGGTTAGTAAATAATTCTTGTCGCAACAGCATTTATTTTGAATAATAAATATAATAAATGGAACGCCTCAGAGCGAGGTAAGGCCGCATGAGTCATGTTTTTTTCGTGCGTGCAGCCGCTCGATCGAATTATAAGACGTTGTCACGTCAAAAGATACAACCGAATTGATAACCTCCTCCTTGTTTTAAAGTCGGTTGAAAATGTGCCGAGCCTGCCTCTGTGCGAACGCTGTTCTTACGCGACATAAGTATTGTCAGTAATGTTTAACGGCCCACTTTAGCGATCCGAACGTGTTTTGTTTATATACACGTATATTTTACATTTTACCGTCATCAGAATGCTTGACAGCCTGCTTTGCCGGCACGAATCGTACAGGATCGTACCGTACGACCGTGTATTGTTTACATCCGCGCGTCTTTCTCCGTGCCACCGTGCGAAGCCGTGGCGGACAGTTGAACGATGTGATATTTCATACATAATGGCATACATGGGCCTTTCAAATTAAAAAGAGTTTCGTTTATACCTCATATAACAGCTTGTTTTGTTGCAAAGACTGTCAATATCGACCCGCTCTTATTGGAAAACCCTTTAGTTTTTGAAGTCGACAAAATATAAAATATTTTCTGAAGGTACAATATTTCCAAAATTCCGCAAGGCATTGCCCCGAATTATCTTCTTATGGATGCCTCCACACGTTGGTCAACGTTGGCCGTATCGCCTGTGTCTCTCTCGCTCTTTCCCATACATTTTTCAAACGTCACAGTGGTGCCGACTCGCTTCCACCTTAGCAATATTGGCCAACATAGGCCAACGCGTGGAGCGGGCATTATACCGCACCTTTCGCCCGGCATTACTTATTCCGTACCTCCGCCAGGACTCGACTTACCCTACTCATGCCGCACCTGACTTGCTTAGACTTACCTACTCATTCCGCACCTCTACGAAAGTATTGTGAACGCGCAAAAATGTTAACATGCGATATAGCTGGCAACGCTGTATTCATCCCTTTCCCTGTTCTAAATTTGTATCAAGATAGGTACCTACTAAATTATCGGTAATTACCGATAATATAAAAGTAGTATATTTTTTAATCAGATTGGTGCATTTGAACTCAATGAAGTAGGTATCGGCAATTTACAAACTGATTCGTTACTAAGAAATAGCTTAAAAAACATTTAATTAGGTACCTAATATTATCTGTTACTAGGTGTAAGCACGTCTATGAAATATTTAGAACTACTTTTTTTACAGTTTTCGACAGATTCCACTAATTGAAAACGTGCTAGGCTAGCGTAAATCGTGTTGTTGACTTCCGGTGTAGTGCGTTTCTTTCATTATTGTAGACAGATAAGCTTATAATAGATAGGTACAGGAAAAAAATATGAGGAAATAAAAAATGGTTTGTGTCACCCTTCCCGACTTTCCCGGCAAGCATACAAGCCTCCCCCTTTCAAACCCCTCGTGAGCGAGACAGGGCATTACGCTAGAGCGGAAGGCGAAATGACCGGTTGTCACTTTTTCTCATTAAAACTACCCACCAAAGATAAAGCATCTGGATCTAGTTTCGCACGAAATGTGTTCAAATTTATTCGGACGAGTATAAGTTCGAAAGGTGGTTTTCATATTCCGCTCTAACGTATTGCTGTATCTCGTTCGCTTGAACTAATTTCAAGCGAACGAGAAACGCAATCGGGCCCTCTTTTGCGGTACGCGCATTACGTTTTTGATCCAACACTGCGCTGGCAGCACTAAGAATTATTTTTCTTTAGAAACTAAAAAATAGTTTGTTTTTCGAATATGTTTTTTAAATATATTTTGTAATTAATCATTTCCAAGATGTCGTTTCATTTCATATCATTAAATGAACTATAAAGAACAAGCAGTGAAAGCAACATATTATAGTATTTTCATTTTTTTTGTCTTTTGTATAAAAGAAATTCTAAATCAAAAACCATTGAAATCAAAGTGTGATTTTTTTATTAAAGAAGTAAATTACGTCTCATTTGATATAATATTTAATAATGAAGTACGTTTCCGGTAATATTTTTTGTAGTCGCAATTAAGAAATGCAATCTCGGTATACCGAGATCTCGAAATACCAAGATCTCGCACTGATTTTGCAAGATTAATCTTACATGCAAAATCCCGCGCGATCTCGCAAGATTTGCAAGATCCAAAATCTTTGGTCAAGAGAGACATAAAAAATCTGATCTATCACGAACGATTAAATGGACATAACTGAAATGATAATTTTTCTCAAACGAATAGTGAACTTGTTTATCCGTCTACATCTACAGATGCAGTTGTTAGTAGACCCAGTGAACGGAAGTATTGATGATAATACCTAACTTGCCTCTATCTTTAGCAGTCGCAATCGCAAACACATCTCTCTCTCTCTTAATGGGGAATTGGAGATGGTTTTAAAAGCCTTACTACAAGAACGTCCTTCACGTGCAACTGGTTCGTCCATTGATAAACTTATCAGAAAAGAAATTAATCTTTTTGAATCAGGCGGGACAAAGCACAATACCTGCAGTTTGCCTACCAAAGCCTGTTATCTGTGGTATCGACAAGAATGGGTATATCTGCCGCTGGATATCTGACACGCAGCATCCGAAGTCGATTAGCTGACGAAAATCGATGTTTTGTGTTGTTTTAAGTTAGTTTCAAAATAATTCCTTTTTTTCTATACTATAATATTATAAAGAGATAAAGTTTGTGAGGTTGTAGAAAGTAATCTCTGGATCTACTGAACCGATTTTGAAAATTCTTTTACCAATAGAAAGTCACGTTATTTGTGTGTGTCATAGGCTGTATATTAATCCGAAAAATGAAAAGACTTTTTCGTGGTAGTCTGATTTGCAAAGTAAGTCGGAGAAAAAACGGTCGAACGAAAACGTTTCTAACTAACGCTGCCTTAACGATGAGAGATATATGATTAAGTTCTAGAGTAAAGTTGTAGAGCTTGATAATGCCTACAAAAAGGTCAGCGACAGCATATGCCTAACTTTTATATTTAAGTCACAAAAAGTAGTATTTTATATTAAAAAAATAATTTAAATCATGTTTATTGGTCATATTATCAACAATTATGAATTCTTATCAAAATAAGTAAATTTATCGTCTCATGTGTTAAAACAAAAGACTTTTGCCTTTTACTGCATAAATGGTTAAAGAGATGAGACACTCACAACTAAGACACTCACAAGAAGACACTCACAAATAACGGTAATATAGTCAAATTGGCATGCAAATACATACATACATATGCAGTAAAAATATAACCCTTCTTTTGGCGGTCAGGAAATAAATCATAGCACTCAGTACTAACCGAACCACACTCATAATTTCATCACAAGTAAAAAGTTGTACCGCCCAACGAAGTGGGCACGGGTCAGTAATATTTATTTTGTATTCATTGTATTGCTTTCATAAAATCATAAATTAAGTAAAACGACATTCATTGACTGTTAGGCGGTACGAAGTTCGCCGGGTCAGCTAGTTTTAAATAAATGATAAAAACATATTTTATTTCATTACTTCGCCCTTACGATGTAACTTACCAAGTTGCAATAGAAATAATCAAAATAATTATAAATTTAAAAGTTAATATTCTGAAATCTGCGAGATCTCGCAAAATAACGAGATCTTGCGAGATTAGACTTTTAAATCTTGCAAATACCAAGATTGAAGATCTGCCACTGTCACTTATCGGTCTCCCATCGCATAAATTCTGGAACGATCCACAGAATTTAAATCCAGCCTATTTTTTTTTCACATATAAATAAGATCCCCTAGATGGGCCTTTCGCGCTCGAAAATGACCCCTTCAAACCACTACTGAAAGCCGGCCAGTAGCAGTTTGGTCACAGTCCGCTGGCAGACGGCCGACCGTTTCCAGTGTGAGAGCTACCGCGAGGAATATTGGCGCGCTATTCTTTCGCATACTTTTCAATTTATTGCTCTCTCTGTCACGTGATTTACGAGCAAAGGGTATGTGAAGCCAACTTATTTGTATCTGAGGGCATATCTAGATAATATTACGATGTGTGCGTCTATAGTCCACTAATTCTCCGGATATAAAACGCACCGCAGTGCGCAGTTATTTATGCCCGAATATCGCGTGCCGGGAAGTTTGTTTTTTTTTCCATGATAATGTAGCATCTCACGGGACCGTCGCTGTTAGTGATTTTTTGACGAAGAAACAATTCTGTGTTCTTCAACATCCTCCGTATTCGCCTGATTTATTACCGTGTGACTACTTCCTGTTTTTCTGGCCATGAATGTCTCATGACAATGTTACACAAGTCCAAGAAGCCGTGACGACTGACGAGGTCATTGTGGCGATTCCGAAAAACGACTTTTAAAAAGCTATCCTAGCGTTGTTTGAAGGCGCCCAGCGGTGTAGTATTCTGCCGTCGTAAATGAAAACACAGTACATTTACTGTGTTTATACAAGTTTGGTTCTTTAAAATCACGAGTTGGAGTACTGTAAGGCAAATTTTTTGGTTTGTCTGTCGATGGATAGTTACCGAGATACCTTAGATAAAAACACAGTATTTAAAATAAAACAGAATATTTTAATAAAAAAACACGGTATGTAGGTATATTTTTTAAAGTTAAAATACAGTAACCTATTATTTTCTGTGATATTTTTTAATACTTATAAGCATTTAAGAAATATTTTTGTTTGGTTACAACACGGCTTCTTCAGATACTGTGGTTTTAGGTAAAAAGTTGATTTATTAATACACGAATTAATCACAGAATCTCAATTACTGTGTTTAAGGTGCCTGCAGTTTTTTATTTATTTAAAAAATATATATATTTTTTACATGGTCAGAACACAGTAATGGGTAAAATTTACCTATAACAGAGTAACCACTCAGTTAAGTAAATATAAAATATAAAATTTATCAAATTATTTTTCTAATTTAAAACACAATATCTAATTTAATTAACTAAACAGTTATGTATAATTGAATATATATATTGTTATGCAGAATTGAAGTTCTAACTAGTTTTTAACACTAAAGATTAAAAGAAATAATCTATATTGATTACTTTGTTCATGAAAACAAATATTTAACAACTGAACTTTGACCGCGTTTTTCTCAAAAAGTCTTTTTTCAAGTTACTGTGTTTTTATTTACGACGGCAGTATTGATGCGTAAGAAATGTGTCTATATATATAAAACAAAGTCGGGTTTGTTCAAACACTTATAACCCGAGAACGACTGGACCGATTTTCATGATTTTTGATTGTTTTATTTGTCTCCGTCCCGAATAGCAGAATAACTATTAAAAAGGAAAATTGGAAAATTGTCGAAAAATTTAAATAAAAGAAAAAACATTTTCCCATACAAAATGTAAATCCGTGTTTTTCTCATAGTTGTACGTGGCATGTTCACGTGTAAGCAAATCATCCGCTTTATTTGTTCTTGCGACTGATAAAAAAATGTCGTAATGTCGTATATCCACAAGGTGCTTCAATGGAGAGAATTAAACCGAGTGCATCCCATGCTGCACAATATGTAAATAGTTTAATTCAATCATATCTTGCTGACACGCGATTGATATACTTAATTTTTGTACTTTTATATTTCTTTTTGTGTTATTATCTTAATAAAGTAGTGAACTTAATATTTATTTGTATTCATTGTATTACTTTCATAAATCAATTAAGTTCAGCTAATCTGTAACACGACATTCATTGACTGTTAGGCGGTACGAAGTCCGCCGGGTCAGCTAGTTTTGAATAAAAAGAAGTCATTTTGTCATTATTAAATTCTTGTTTTAACCATCTTTTTTATCAACAGTCATTATTAAATTCTTGTTTTAACCATCTTTTTTACCAACAGTCATTATTAAATTCTTGTTTTAACCATCTTTTTTACCAACAGTCATTATTAAATTCTTGTTTTAACCATCTTTTTTACCAACAGTCATTATTAAATTCTTGTTTTAACCATCTTTTTTACCAACAGTCATTATTAAATTCTTGTTTTAACCATCTTTTTTACCAACAGTCATTATTAAATTCTGGTTTTAACCATCTTTTTTACCAAAAAAAGGAAAAGGTTACCAATTCGGCCGTATCTACTCCGTCATTTATCGATTTGGACAATTCCTTTTTTTATTTGAAAGGATATACTTCCAGATTGGTCCCATTTTTATCAAAATCCTGTTCTGATGATGGGATCCATTAGGAATTGAGAGAACTCCTCAAATAATATCATATGAAGTTGAAAATTTACATGTTGCTTCAGTTCCGATGTCGATGCATTTTTTTATGATAAGCATGACCTGATTCTTCACCCAGGGTTGGCTCCCGACGAGACTGACGAGAGTACTCCTCAACGGCCAACCAGATACGAAATTTTGTAATACGCATTCAGTTATGATAGCACGTTCTTAATTTTACCATGACATGGCTGCTGCACCTAAGGTTGGCCCCCTACTAGGGGACTCCTCAACGGTCAACAGCACAGACACTAAATTGTGTATATGCATTCAATTACGACAGCCCGTTCTAACCTTCACCAATACAGCAACAATTGAAGTCGGGTTCCTTTTTTTCTAAGTAATATCATAAAAACTTTGCTTGGTGTTACAGCAGAAAACAGGTGGTGACATCACAGCAGCAGCCGACCGGCCGAAAGGAAAAAAAACGGTCGTGTCACTTCAAGACTTTCCCGGCAAGTAGCCAAGAACTGATTTCATCTGAATACTAATTTCATAAATAAAATCGATAAACGCCCTCTCTCGAGCGACGGACGAACCCGGTTGGGTACCACTGCGACGATTTAAGCAGCGCGGTTCGTTTCTAGGCTAAGGGCGGGTTTGGGACAAACGCCAAAGGATGGCGTTTTTATTCAATTAAAATATATGGTGGAATTGAAATATTATTAGTGTAGCTTGTATATAAGATATATAAACCAAAATGTCATAGTGTAATTTCGGCCCAACAAGGCATTTCAAAGTCTCGTGGTCCAATAATTCGAAATTGATATAGGTACTATTGCGCCCCATTGGTGGACTGATTTAAACCACAATTTTTTAACTCTGGCCATGACCAAATGATGCCTGCATGCCAAATTTCAGGTCAATCGAATCAAGCGTTTGGGCGCTATCGTGCAGGAATACACACAGACACACAGACATCTTGCGGTGTCGACTACAACGGGCGAGCCCGTCACCACACGACGTTTTAACGATTAGTCGTTCTATCGCCCTGCAGTGAGCGTAGAAGACTTTGGACAATAACAATCCAACGTCTAGCTACGCCACAATCCGTGAGAGTCCAACGCCTTACCGCGAGTTAGCCAGGAATAAACCCGGCGGGCTCGAGATACTCGCGCCCTCACTTCCTATTGTGACCAGATTTCTCCGGTCTCTCGATTGGTTCCGAGTTCGAGGTCGCTTGCGCGGTCCTCTCCCTTACGAAGCGGTGAAACGGTGTACACCGAATCTATCGCGGACCAAGGCGTCCTTTGCCCGGCTCTGAACCGGGATCGGATGGCCAATGGTCATTTCAAGAGCAGTCGCCGTAAGGTAGGCAACCACCCCCGCTCTATAGGAAACAATACAGTTCCCAGACTCCCCCGACTGTTAGCACAATCGATTGGCTTGCGCCGCTCGGTGCGCAGACCGTCCAGGAGCGCCAGAGGTTTGATTCCCAGGGAAGACTGGTTGACCCAGTGTCCTACCCAGGTTCGCACCCCGTGCGTGGAGGCCGTCGGATGGGTGTTGACCCGTGAGTGTGACCGACCCTGAACACATGGGTCATCGTGGCCACCTCATCATGGGCCCGTTAGCTCCCGACAGACACACAGACAGAGAGACACACTTCCATCTGGGAATGGTGTAGTGACTCATGATGTTGAACAATGCAACATTTATCTCATTTCAGACATTTCTAATTCCAAGATTCAATTGACGTAATATCACCGACAAAATTTGTTTAATTGCCTGATGACTAATAGCTTTCAAAGAAATGATAATTTCGTTTTATAATGCGTCTTTCATACGTTGCAAATAATGAATGTATGGAAATAGCGTCTTTTACAGTTGCAAATTCACACGAAAAATTCCCCTAGCTAACACCAGATTTACCGATATATAGGCGCGTAGGTACATTTTGCTTATTAATCAATCTCGTTTGACGTTATTAATGGTAAGCCATCTCGTTTCTCTTAGCTTCTGTTTAAATAATTAAATGGTCCTAAGTACTAACACCGTGTTTATTCTATCGACAACGCACGACATCAGAGATTTCCCAATGGTTTTAATCATCTCAAGTGAGCTCAAAATTAATATTTCCTTCTTCATCTCGTTAGTGGGCCCGTAAAAAAAATGCGAAATTGAAGTTATATAGAAATGTTTATTAAAATATTTAAAAAATGCATTTATAGGCATTTCAATTAAATGAAACGCCGAAAAATACACGTCCTGGTTTTACTCCTCAATAAATATTAATTATACAGGGAGTGGTTACAGAACGGGTATTTCTTGTAGTAGGTGAATCAGTACGGCAAAAATAGCAACTTGAAAAAAAATGGAAAAAAAAAACTAAAAAAATATTTTTTTGTCAAGTTTGGAAATTGTATCTTTTAAAGAAACGTTTCAGAAGCGTTGAACGCGCTGCGCCATATAGAGATAGGTAACATACCGAAAATAAACAATATTAGCGATATTTTACCTACCGCCAAATAGCGCATCTTGATGAAAGCTTTTTTTTTATGTTTTACTTCGTCGTACTGATTCACTTACTACAAGAAATGCCCGTGCAGTAATCACATCCTGTATATAGACAAGAAAAACATTTTTTCGGTTATTCGCATATAACTGAACTGTCTTTCCGAAACTGCGATTTGTCCGAGTTTCCCGATGGAATCCCTCATAGCTGTTGCGTTTTTTTAGGATGTTTAGTGGATCGCCCTCGGTTTTTGAAGGTTTTGTACCACGTTTGGAGATATTTGCTGCTTTTCGAGTCTGAATCCTGCAAAAATACATGTTTTTTTAATATTTTTTACTACATTTTACTATTGTAGCCGCTTCCATAATACAATAATACAATTTTGAAGACTTACCATATTCCTTCCAGTTATTGGACTAGAATCATCGATAGCCTGTCGCTTTCTTGAGCTGCTAGGGCCATCACCTAGAATAGTAAAAATAATAATCACAATATGTTGCTTATTACATTCTCAAGCAGATGCGGGGTTGTCATATGTACGGTTTTCGACCTCAGTCCGGTTTTTCTTTATATCTGTCCGGTCAAGAAAATCTTGGTGAACCGGACAATACAAAATTGTGTAAAATCTGACGATTGCGCTTGGGCCGCCAACCGACCAAACTAGGATTCTTAACACTTTTTTCACTTCAGGCCTTTTTCCCATTTAAGAAAATACTACATCGCAAAAATACCATTTTAACACCATGAACAATACTACAAATATACTACAACAAAAACCTAAAATGAAGTGATTTTTTTAAAACAATATGTTGAAAAATACCATTTTTAAACCACGGAAAATCCTACACATTAGTACAAAAAATACTACGAAAATACTAGTGGACGCAATAAACGGCCCGGTTGCCGTAGCGGAGCCGCTCGAGTGCAAAGGGTTAATATGTAGTGCATTTTTTACTTTCCCGGTAGAGGAGGAGGGAAAGTATTGTGAATGCACATTTTTTTCGAGATGACGACATGTTGATCCCTCGCGAGACGATTAAGACCATTTTCAGAATGAAGTATGTGTGTCTGTGTGTATTCCTTGATGATAGCGCCCAAACGCCTCATCCGATTGAGCTGAAATTTGACATGCAGGCAATATTCGGTCATGGCAAGAGTTAACAAGATTGTGGTTGAAATCGATCCACCAGAGCGCGCTAGTCATACTTCAATCTCGAGCAATACTAAACACGAAACGTCAAAATAATTACATCTGTTGGCATCTCAAAAAAAGCCCTTGCAGTAAAAACAACTTGTATAAATATTGAATTTTATATTCCAATATGTGGCAATACTAAACAGGAAACGTCAAAATAATCACATCTGTTTACGATATAGATCGTGTACGTTTCTGCAGTTTTCCGCTTTATTTTACCTCTATATTTAATAAAAAGTATAAATATTCACCATGGAAAGGCAGGAAAATGATGAAAACAATGCAGACGTTAAAGTGAAGATAGAATTAGAGTCCGATGTCGAAGACAGGATGCCAAGTTGCTCTGACAATAAATACAGTGAAACGTTGAAACCAGAAAGCGATATTTGCTTCAAAGAGGAACAACCAAACTCTTCTTATATGGAAGAAAATATTCCGGAATTTGAAGAAGAGGCAGTGGCTTTCATAAAACCCGAAGGAAGCGTGATGAAAGAGATCAAAGTATTATTAACGAAATTTGATAAATTCACATGCGTTGTCTGCGATCGGCATCTAGACAGAAGCGTGCCAATGGGAGCATGTAAGCATAACAAAGAAATTGTGGTATTTTGCAAAGACTGTATTAGGCCAAATGGGAAGAAATATATGTGTGTCAAATGTAGCTACGAATCAAGTAGAAGATGGAATCTAATTCGGCATGTTGATATAGTACATAGGAAATTTAAGCAATATACGTGTGAACAGTGTGACAGGGCATTTCCATATAGACAAAAATTGAAAGCACACGTCCAATTGATCCATCTCAAACTAAAGCATGCGTGTCAGCAGTGTAAGAAAGTCTTTTCTTATCGCAACTGCTTACTACAGCATGTAAATTTCACTCACCGGCAGTTGAATGTATTCACGTGTGATTTATGCAACAAAGAATTTCCAAATCAAACAAGCTTTAAACTGCACATCGACGGCGTTCATAGAAAAATGAAGGAATTTGAATGTAAGGAATGCAAACGCGCTTTCTTTATGGGTGGTGATTTAATTCAACATGTCAATTCTGTCCACCGGAAATTGAAGCCTTTCGCGTGCGACAAATGCAATCGCAGTTTTGCAAGGCGTGGAAATTTAAAGGTCCATATAAACTCAGTCCATCTCAGAATGAAATGTAGTTGTGCGGATTGTAATAGAACTTTCACCCAAAAGTCGCATTTAATCAGACATATAAATGTAATACACCGAAACACGCCCTTTGTTTGTACAATATGCAAACATGCATTCGGTCGTAAAATTTATCTTAAAAATCACATGACTGCTGCCAAATGCCAAATGAAAGATATTAAACAATCGAAAAGCAACGGTCGGTGGTAGACCTTTGATGAGTAGGTACTCTTCGTCTTCTAAGCAAGCAGAACATAGTGCATCGGTGGAGCACGAACACGTTTTTAGATGAAATCGAACAATGCGATCTCAAGTAGATAGTATATTCTATTGTATGTATGCATTTTATTTTTCAGTTACTTTTTGTGTAATTTTATTTATCTACGAACAGCCAATATGGAACAATCAAATGCATTTACTGATATGATTCTAATTGCTTAATAACCTAGATTTAAGTGTGTATGTTTATTATATTATTATATTATTTATACGGAACGGTCAAATGCATTTATTGATTATTCTAATGCCTTTAAATTTACCTAGATAGATGTGTGTGTGTGTGTGTGTTTATTATGGATTATAAGTCAGAAACCTAGTTTTTATCGAACAGTGGTTACTTGTTTCTTATTTTATTTTAGGATATAAATCATTTATTGTATCTTAGTTGAAATAATATAATGAGCAGGAGAGGGGTTTGTTACGACGCGGAGAAAATGTAAATATAATGTTTTTAAAAATAAGGATATTAAGTCTAATAAATTGGTAATATTATATTAAATATGCCTACCTGCCAAGGTAATAGCAATTTGACAGTATATGGAATTTTCGTAAAATTTTGCAGTCCAGAGATGTTTTTCTGTAAGAATGTACATATAGAGTTTACAGATACGGCATCAATGGGACCGATTGCGTTTCTTCGTGAACTAAAACTGAAATGAGTTCAAGCGAACGAGATAGAGCGGAATACGAAATGAACAATCATCTATAAAAACTACCTCTCGAACTTACACTCGTCCGAATAAATTTAAACACATTTCGTGCGGTGTAATTTCCATAATTATGTTTAATAGTTATGCTATAGGATAAGTCTAATGGTTATAAGTTATAAGATATAGTTATAAGATCCATAGTGTTTTAATATTATGTCGTTCGGTTTAATATTATTAGTGTTTTATTCCACTTACCCCTTAATTACAAAAGGCGGTAATTTCTGCAATATGTTATAGTAGTTATTAGTGGAATAATTAATGTTATTATTAATATTAAATTTAACTTTTGCTACTATTCCATGGTTTAATTTCATATCAAAATCTTGCCAGCTAATAATTCGAATTTCGTCTTCCGCTCAGTTCAACGAATGGAGTTCAAAAAGGCAGATAAAATGAGTTATACCTAGGATATATATTTCTTTCCGTTTCATAAATTTCAAGACGCTTTGACGGTACCTATTAATGAACAGTTTGGGTAAGTTGACATTCCCTTATATTACGGACTTATAAGGACATTCCCTTATATTTCGTCGTCTAATATCTACTTGGATGGTCATCGACGGTCATCTATTTGGATCAGCATCTACTTGGATGGTCATCATTATCATAGTTGGTGGTTTCGTAGAAACATTTCAACACTTCAACGTAATAACTTAGCAACCTGACTACTGCAAGGAATTAAAAATTAGATAATTAAGTACTTTGTTGTTACTTCTACGCTAGATGTGCTTTCCGTTAATCTTGACAACCCTTTCGCTCCGCTTCAACAATTTCAAGACGTTTTTGAGGGTATTAACCCGGGGTACACCAGCTACACCAGCCAGGGTACACCAGCCATGTCATGGTGAAACTTGGAAGTTGCTATCATAATTGAATGCGTACACAAAAATTTCGGTCTCTATTGTTGACCGTTGAGGAACTCCCTCATCGGGAGCAAACCCAGGGTACATCAGCCATGTCATGGTGGAACTTGGAAGCTGCCATCATAATTGAATGCTTACACAACATTTTGGGTATCTGCTGTTGACCGTGGAGGAGTTCCCTCTTCGGAGGCCAGCCCAGGGCACATCAGCCATGTCATGGTGGAACTTGGAAGTTGCTATCATAAATGAAGAATGGTTATGTAGAATCATGCCGTGGTCATTTCAGAAGGCTTAAAATTCTCACCCTTCCATCTCTATACGTTTTATAATGCGTTAAATCGATCATAAAAAACCTAGCTCAGCTGCCGATACAATCAGATACCCATAAATACTTTACCAGAGGGAGAAATAATCTGATTCTTCCTCGTTCAAATCTAGAATTTTTTAAAAGGGATCCGAGCTTCGTCGGAATTATATGCTACAATAAGCTACCCCAATTTAAAAATGCCCCAATTTAAAAATAAACTCAAGCTATATCTCATTACAAGAAAATTGTACGACATTAACGATCTCTAAAAACTGCATGCATCTCGACTATATCTCTTTCTGTAATAGGTTTTTAATCAATTTTCACTTTGATTAAAATGTTTTGACTATTTTTATTATTAGGTAGGCACATATTAATTATATATCTTGACTGTTTTTTTGAAATATAACCATTAAGACATTTTATTGCGGTTTACCACTCGGTGGAAATTGGCGTTTGTGGCCTGCCTGCTAAATCTCCATTTCACCTTTTTAAAGATTGTGGTCTCTCCAGGAAAATAATCAACTCCTTCTTACAATACAATACAATACAATCAACTACTCCAGTAGATAGGCATTCCTACACTTGGATGCGTCACAAAATTAAATGCTAAAAATTTAATTATTAAAAACATAACTATCGTGATAGTTGTCATGACTGTAATATTATATTCAATATTACCTACATACAAATAATCAAAATATACTAATGTGATTTAAGAGTCAGAGAGAATAATATATTAAAATAGAAATGCAAATTCTATGTAGAATAATCAAAAATATATATTTTATTGTCAATCCAGCAATATGCTTTCGTATTTTTTTTAAAATGAATAGATGTATAATAAATTATATGAAAATTAGAATGTCAGCTATCATAATACCATTATGTTTAAAACTTTACGCATTTCATTAATCATCAACGTGGAAAATAAACTCAGAATTTTCAAACTCCCTTATACCATAAATTGGGTTTCTTACCAAATTATGTATAATTATCTTTTTAAATTGGTCCTCTCCAAGGCTTTTAATTTGCTCTGGAATCTTATTATAGAAGGACAAATTTTGATGAATAAAACTGTATCGCACTTTGCTAAGTCGCTGTCGGTTTATGTGGAGATTGGATTTATTCCTCGTATCGTGATGATGAAAATCACTATTCACCGGGGCGGAGCTTCTGTTAGGTGTCTACGAGCGTACATAATATTTTGGTAGATGTAAAAAGAAAATAGTCATAATTCCTGATTTTACAAATAGCGGCTTACAAGAACTTCTTGGTGAGACTCTATATAAAGTGAGTACCGCTCTTTTCTGGATGAGAAAAATTCTTTTTGAGTTTGGTGCCATTCCCCAAAACAGTAGGCCATACGTTATTAGGGAAATATGCAAAATAAACGGATTTAGCTGCTTCAAAACCGCATAAACTTCTTATCTTTCTAATGGCGAATATGGCACTGCACATTTTTTTACTGAGATCATTTATTAAATGATCAGACCATTGTAATTTTTGATCAATTTCTAATCCGAGAAATTTCGTGGAGGAGACATTTTCTAGTTGGTCAGACTCAAAGTATACGTCTATTTCATTATAATCAGACGGCCGCAAAGAGAAGCATATCGATTTTGATTTATTTACGTTAAGTGACAATTGATTAACTTGGAACCATATACTAAGCCTGTCTATTGTTTCTTTTATTCTTTGGGCAAAAGTGTCTTTATTTTTATTGCTAAAAAAAAGTGAAGTATCATCGGCGAATAAAATGATTTCATCATCCACGGATTTCAGGCACTCTGGGATGTCATTAATATAGACGAGGAAGAGAAAAGGTCCAAGTATCGATCCTTGAGGAACACCTTTGCGGATATTATGTGGCGCGCTCTTGCTATTTTCGACTTGCGTAATCTGAGTGCGTTCTTGCAAATAAGATTCCATGAGTTGCAGTTCCTTATTCCTAATGCCGTAGTATTCCAATTTTTAAAGTAGAATTGAGTGGTCTACGCAATCAAAAGCTTAGAGAGGTCACAGAAAATGCCTACGGTTTTTTTTATATTGTCTAGCCCAAGTAGTGTTTTTTTAATTAGACTGGTGATTGCATCTTGCGCAGAGAGATTTTTTTGAAATCCAAATTGTTTTTTAGACAGTATTTGGTTTTCAGCAAAGAAATTAACAAGTCGGATAAGAAATAATTTTTCAAAAATTTTGCTTGAAAACTGGTAAAAGAGATATGGGTCGATAATTATCTCTGTTTTCAGGGCAACCTTTTTTAAATATCAGCACTACTTTGGCCATCTTCATTTTGGTGGGAAAGAATCCATGTTCCATGCATCGATTAAATATAAAAGATAGATTGTGCGAGATTACGGTTACAGAACTCTTTAGGATTTTGGTGGATATATTCCATATGATATTTACTCGATCAGTGCGCCTCGTTTTAGTGCTTTAATGGTAAATATCAGCAATTTTCAAAATATATATTAGGCAAATAAAAACATTATTATTTTCACATTTTTATTTAACCAATCAACATAATAATTATAACGTTAAATGCTAAACTGAGACAAACGTTTATTTTATAGGATGACTACAAATTAATTATTTAAATTAGTACCTACATTCTAAAAAGCAGTTTTTTCCTAAATAAAAAGTTATTGCGTGTCATAATTTTCTTCTCTTAAAAAGATGGCTGATTTCTAGAAATTGAAAGGAAAGCTTGGTTAAAACTTGGCATTTCTGACAAAGCCATATACTGTTAAACATGAATGTCAATGCGTTTCTTCTCAAATTTTAGAAAACTTACCCACTGTGGAAAGGTGTCTTAATCAGTAAGGGGCGTCCACATATTACGTAATCCCCGAGGGGGGAGGTGGGATGGAGCTGAGACTTACGCTTGATTACGTGAGGGGGGGGGGGGGGTGGGGCTGCCCCTTCTGATTACGTTATCAACTTTGGTCACCACATAGCAATTTTTTTGGTCTAAACCTGTAAGGAAATACCACAGTGAAGCGCCGAAGATGTCCCGCACGCGCGATGTGCGTAGATAGGGTAGTGTCTCCAGTGAATGAGCCCTAAACCCCTGGGTGGCTACGCACGCCGATCGGCGTTTTTCGTATTATCCGTATTATATCAACCGACTACAATTACTGCAACCAGTAAAAGAATCTTTCTTTTGCAAAAGAGAGCACTGCGCAGCATGTATCAGGTAACGACTAGGACATGCAAAGAATATTTCAGCAAGGCAAGGGTAATGACTAAGTATTCGGCGTTTATATACCAGCGTTTAATGTATGCTAGACGACAGTTCCTAACAGAAACACAAATTAATGCAGACATTCACTGGCATCATACCCGCGGTAGCTCCTTTATATGCGTACCCCGAATACGACTGGCAAAAGTACAGAAAAGCTACTTGTACCTTAGCATTAAATTCTATAATCTACTCCCTACAAAATTCAAACAGCTGGAGGACATAAAATTAAAAAAAAACATCAAGGAGATGCTGATAGGCCACCCTTTCTATAATCTGGCCGAATTTGAGGGCCATGATTTTTCAAATATTGTACCCATATAAATTACTTAAAAAAGTAGCCTTATTGTCTGATTATTTTATATGGTCTTATATCTGTACCTTTAGTTTAAAATGCATAATGTAGATTTAATTTGATTATTTAACATTTTACTGACTTCAATTGAATATTACGATGAATAATTTTACTACGTATCTTTTCGAATTAGGTACTGACTACTTCAAATATTAGGCTTCTATTTTGATTATTTATATTTATAGTTTGACAATCTAGTAGTTAATTCTTAACTACCTATGTATGTTCAGTAAAGAGCAGTAACGAAACTTACTACCTAACCCAATTATTTTGACACGTCCAAGAGCGGTCTTTAGCCGTCAATTGGACACGACGAATAAATAAAATAAATAAAATACAAACGGAGCTGCCATGGAATTCACCGACCAAAAATCGGGCCCATCATATATAATTATTGCACTTCTGGGAGGTGAAGGGTGGATTCCGGACTAACGACCGGCGGTGGTAGGTTTAGGACAGCTGTCTTGCCCCATGTGAGCGTTCACCTTACCACCCATTCACTCCCCCTTCGAAGCCATAGAATTTGAGATGCAGAAATCGCGGTTTTAGATATTTTTTCTAGAAAGGAGTTGATTATTTTCCTGGAGGGACCAAGATCTTTAAAACGGTGAAACAAAGATTTAGCTGGCAGGCCACGAGCGCCTACTTCCACCGCGTGAAGGTGAACAGTGAAGCCGTTCCGGGTGACGGCATTTGCGAGGTGATGGTATTTATTTAATTTGTACTCGTGGTCTTTTGGGATATTTGATTCCCATGGAACAGTTAATTCTACAATAAGGACCATCTTCCGAGATAGAGAGTAAAGAGTTATATCTGGACGGAGGGCTGTGCATCCGAGACTTTCAGGGAATTTATACTGCTTAGAGACCGAATCGACCTCCATAATTCAATCTGAAGCTTTCTCGATTATTGAGAAAGGTTTTGCAGTGAGATGTTTTTTGCCTTTAGAGCCTACCCGCACAAACTGTATTGGGGGTTTGGAGGATACTGTGGAACCCTCGTTGGCACGAGCCACTGAGAGGCTAACTACTTCGCGAATAACAGTAAGGACTTTGTCGTGGCGGTAAGTGTACCGTCCTTGATCCAAGGCCACCTTGCAGCCAGCTAGAATATGTCTAGCTGTGCAAGGGGTGTTGTAATGTAACGTAATATCCGTATTTATTTAATTATCGGCTCTATTTCTTCCTCCACTTCGGTAAAAACCTGTCATTGAAGCTTATTATTCAATAAGCCACCGTTATATATTGGTATGTTTGCACACAGCTTCTACAAAGAAATTTTACTTACTTTGCTCGTTCTCTTAGACTTTAGCAGCGCCTTCAACTTACTTTGCTCGTTCTCTTAGACTTTAGCAGCGCCTTCAACTCTGTCGACTTCGACTTGCTCGTTGCACGGCTACAAACTCTCAACTGTTCGCAAACCGTTATTAATTGGTTCAGCTCCTATCTCAGAGCCAGACAACAGCGTATAAAAGTAGGCGATCGATCATCCGAATGGGTTCTGGAGTTCCACAAGGTGCGGTTCTGTCCCCGCTTCTTTTCTCAATTTTTATAAATCCTATCTCCAACCAAGTTCGTGGACATACTCATCTGTATGCAGATGATGTCCAAATATATAATCATTTCTCTCCCGAAAACATCAATGCCTCGATCGCCATCATGAACTCTGATCTTCAGGCCATTTGTGAATGGTGTGCGCTGATGGGTCTACTAATCAACCCTTTGAAATCCCAGGCTATACTCATTGGAGGTCGTAAATTGCTCTCCAGAGTAAATGTAAAATCCCTTCCGCTTTTAAAACTAAACGATATCACCATACCATTGTCGCAAAAAGTGAAAGATCTTGGTCTAATTATCGATGAACATTTCTCCTGGCAACCACACGTGGACGAGGTAAGTCGTAAAATATTTGCTAGTTTTCACCCTCTGCAAACACTCAGAAGATTTCTTCCTATGGACACAAAAAAATCTCTTGCACAGTCTCTCCTCTTGCCTCTCCTTGACTATGCAGATGTGGCTTATCTCGATTTATCAGAGGAACTGCTCAACAAACTTGAACGTTTGCAAAATGTATGCATACGATTCATCTTCGGTCTACGTAAGTATGATCACGTGTCCGACTATAGGGCACAGTTAAAGTGGTTGCCAATACGCCAAAGAAGAAATGTTCATATACTGGCTCTCCTATATCGTGTACTCACCCAATTAACACCATCCTATCTCCAGGAGCTTTTTGAACCACTAAGTTCCCACGGTCTCGTACTTCGGTCAGCCTCTGACAGTTTATTAAAAATTCCGAGTCATAATAGTGATTTCTATTCCTATTCTTTCTGTGTCCATGGTGCAAGACTCTGGAACGATCTCCCAGCAAATATACGAAACTCGCCTTCTTTACCATCGTTCAAGACTCACCTTAAGGATTACTACCTTTCTAAGAAGTAACCAGTTCTTCCCTTTCTCTCCTGTTCCTCTCCCAATTTCCTCTCCTCGGGCACTATTAGTCTTAAATTCTTCCACTTGTCTGTATGTTATGTAATAATCTTTATTTTCACTATGCGCGCATGTACCACTATGTTTAGGTTAGCTGTAAGACATTGCCATGTGGCAATAAGCTCGCCTTTTTTGTATACTTTTTTTAAGTGCAAATAAAGAGTTTATTATTATTATTATTAAAAAAAATTCCAGGGCTTCGAAAATTTTGTGGAATGACTGGCTTCCGAAAGGTTAAGGGATCCCTTGGCTTTGAAAAATCAAACTAGACGAAGTCGGTGCCAAGCTATATATATATTACTAGCTGACCCGTGCCCACTTCGTTGGGCGGTAAAACTTTTTACCTGTGATGAAATTATGAGTGTGGTTCGGTTAGTACTGAGTCATGGCCGTGCCCAGGGGGGGGGGGGGGGTCCGAGGGGTCCGGACCCGCCCCGAAATGAAATGGATTTACACTAGATAGAATCGACTTTCCAAAATGAAATAGATTTACACTAGATAAAATCGATTTTTGGGTGCAAAAAATACATTAGGGGTATTCCGCTAAGCTATGTTATCGGGTTAAAATCGAGGAAGAAATAACAGCAGTACGATATTTCAGTGACAGTAGAAATCTATACGATAACAGACCCTTGATGTCGGACCGACAAATCCCGCGCAGTCAAGTGTCAACTAGTAGAGTTGGACACTCGCATTCATCTCAGCGTCGTGCTTCGTCATATCATCAAAAGCTGTTAGCGGACAGCGCTTAACGTTTCCGAGCAATTTTAGGGCGTTCACGGGTATGTTTTTAAGTGTTAGTTTCATATCCATCCGTTCCACTCATATCGAAAAGAGCGTAGAGCTGTCAAAAGACTCAAGACTCAAATGTTTGTCTCCATCGCTTGAGTCAATTATTGGACGATTGGCATGGCCAGCGCCCTGCTATTAGACGGTGTAACAAACGTTTGACGTACGTGATACGTCTAATGTTTGAACAGTTACCTAAAATAATTTAAAAAACTGATAATGACGACGATGTTGTTCCTGTTTCCGCGGCAGTAGTCAGTCAGTCATGTTGTTTTGCTGCAAATTACTCCAAAATAAAGCTAAAAGCCTAATAGGAAGTGGTGGATGGTGTGTATTAATAAAAATAGGACTATATTAAAAAAAATCTGTAGGTTTTTAGGTTTGAAAACGAAAATGTTAGTTAGTAGTTAGTACCTACAGTTTTTTCCAGTGGCGGGCTTCTCCCGTCATAATGTAAGGGTAATAAAATTGAATTTGAATTAGCCGGTCTTTTTTTTTTGGACCCCCCCCGAAAAAAAAATCTGGGCACGGCCTTGCTCGAGATATTGCAGGTAGAGACTTGAAATTTGGTACACAGATGCTTTGTTGGACCGAAATGAAATTGTAAAGTTTTGGTTGAAATATCTCGTATACAAGCGACGCAAAAAAAAAATACCGCTGTATTTAAAAAAATACCACATAATTTTTGGAGAAATACCATTTTAATGCCTCTCAAATAATAAAAAGTAGTACTTTTGCTATCATATCACTTGACACAATTACTATCAGATAATGGGGGGGGGGGGGGCGGTGAGGGGTTAATGGGTAGGTGGGGGGGGGTTTGCTTGCCGGGAAATTCTTGGGGTGGCACAACCGATTTTTTAACAATTCAGCAGAACGAAATTTGTTGAAAATCGTGCAGTATGTGTGTAGTATTCCTATATCTATGACTTTTATGAAACTATTCTTTAGCATCATGGGAAATGTATGGACAGGCAAAAGAAATAGTATTGCAGTAAACACTGTAAGAAATTGTTCGTTTTCTTTATTATAAGTGCTCGTCGCACTAAATTCAAAGATGCCATCTCAGGCAATAAACCTTTATTAACCCATTTACAACTACCGATCTTTATAAAGATCAAAAAAAAGTATGGGGAATACCCTCTTGGGGAATTTAATGGTATTAACGAGCAGATAACTTTTGATTATTGTTTACCAATAGCCGCAGTGATCGTTTGACAGTGTTTCGGTGCATAGATAATTATCTTATTATCATAATTTTGAAGTGCTTTCCTATTTTAATTCGTATTAGCATAATTAACTTTCACTATGTCTTCAAAACGGTAAGTGTTTACAAATAAACTTGTGTTTGAAATTTATTTTATGCGCGTATTTTATAAATTTATGACCTAGTAGTAGTAGTAGATGGAGTGGGGGGCTTGTTTTCAGCCCTTGATGCCACCTAGATCTGTAAGGTCTTTTGTAACTACCCACTGTGTGGTTAGGTCTATGGTCAGCTAGTAGCCCGGTACTTCTTACCAGTCCAAGTAGGTCACTGACCTTCAAGTTGGGCAGATCGCTGGGTTCGAGAAAGGCTCGTCCCAGTAAACTGTGTCTTTTGGCGGCGAGCCCTGGACAGCGGCCAACAATGTGTATGCTGTCTTCAGGTTCCTCGCCACATATTCGGCAATCCTTGGTCAAGCCAAGGTTGAATAGATGAGCTCTAAGGGTCGTGTGTCCGGTGAGGAGACCGATAGTGGTTCTAAGGTTCTTCTTGCTCATGTCAAGTAGGGCCTTGGTTTTCTTCTGTAGTGGTTGCTCCATCATGGCTTTTGCCTGGCGACATCCCTGACTCTGTTTCCAGGAAGCCCGATGTTCCTGCTCCAAGCAGTCCCTGATGATTTTCTTACCTGTAGCGAAGGCGACCCCTACAGCTGGCTCCACTGGGCAATCCAGTGTGCCCAGTTTTGCCAGTCTGTCGGCCTCTTCGTTTACGGGTATGCCTTGGTGACCCGGTATCCATATTAGGGTGATTTTGTTGGATTTTCCCAATTTGTTGAGCTCCTGCATGCAGTCCCAGACCACAGAAGATTCTGTGGTGGCTTTAGCCAGAGCGTCCAGTGCTGCTCTGCTGTCAGAGCAGATGAGGATTTGTCTGTTTTTTACCTCAAGTCGACTTTGTAGTTTTATGCATTCCAATATGGCAAGTACCTCGGCTTGGAAAACCGTAGCGTATTGTCCAAGGGGGATGCTGATTCTGTGGTTGGTTTTGGGTCCGTACACGCCTGCCCCAAAACGTCCATTTGTTCCTGAGCCGTCGGTGAACCAGGCGTCTGCGTTGTGGCTTTGAAGCCACTGCAGATTTTTCCATTCTTCCCTGGTGGGGATTAGGATTTTATAGGATTTCTCTACCGAAATTTTTTTCCGTAGTCGATCCTGGGTCAGAGTGAATGGGCTTTTGTGGAGGAGGTTTAGCTCAGGATGATTGTGCCCTCCACGCTTCCACTCGCCCAAACACTTCAGTCTGTATGCTGTAAGTCTGGCGGAGTGGATGATGAGCTTGTCCAGAGGCGGGCAGCAGAGTGCCACCTCTAATCCCGCTGTTGGGGTGGTCTTTATGACGCCAGTTGCAGCCCTCAGTTACCTTGAAGGCTTTTAAGCATTTTTAATGTCTCAAGCTTGTTCACCCTGGACCACCAGACTATTGCAGCATAGGTTAATTTATGACCTAAATATATATAGATTATATAGATAGATATAGATAGATAGATAATAAAGCCTTTTTCATAGTACCTAATAACTGTGTTTCTTTAATTTAAAATAGGATACAATCGATAAAGTAGTAGTTATATGAGCGTTAACCTACCTGTCTATCTACTGATCATTAAAACGATCCGCATTTTCCGAGCTTTCCTAAAAAGTCAGATTTATTTGGTATTTTCCATGTTTATGCATTAAAAGGTAATAAAACTACAAAAACTACTGTGATACGAAATAAAAAAAGTTTTAGTAACAACTGGGTTAACAGCAGTGACATTGAATGCTAAATATATTTAAAAAGTAGATACCCTGTGAATTTAGCATTCGATGCCACTTAGTAGATAATTAATTACTAACTTTAAGGTTTTAATAATATTTTAAAAATCGTCTGGTTTTATTTTCAACACATCTGGCAACTCTTTCTACGATCGACGTTCCATCCGACTGCTGAAATCTGGAAGCCGAAAAATGTATTGTCTCAAAACTGATCGATGATTTTGTAGAGTGCAAATCAAGACGAATACTATTTTAAACAAGTGTTTGTTCATACTTTTTATGATACATTATGTAGTAAATTTAATTCAGTAGATATGAAATAAATGCTACATTAGTAACAACTTTATCCTGAGTAGGTATGTTTAGTCTTATCAGTGTCGCACTTAGTAGTTATACTCAAAATAAAGTAATACTGTTTTTTTTATTTTCTACCATCGTTCAAGGTGGAATAATATATTTCAGTAATTAAAATACAATAACAATAACTCGTCATATTAAAATAGGAACAAATATGATTCTATATTAGAGGCAATGACAACCCAAATTAATACTACGATTTATAATGTAGTTAAAATATAAATATGTGATGTAGATAGATATACAACTTGAGCTGTCAACTGTCAAGGAAGTTTTAACGAAATTTGATCGTTCTGTCTCCCGTGAAGTGAGCGCAGAAGACTTAGGACAAAACAGTCCACTGTCAAGCTCTACAACATGCCCGTAAGATGCCAACGCCGTATCCGCGAGATAGCCAGGTATGTTACCTAGCAGGCCGACACTCACGCCCTTACTTCAAGTAGCGACCAGATTACGAGGTCGCTTGCGCGGTCCTCTCCCTTACGTAGAAGTGAAACCGTGTCAACCGAATCTATCGCGGACCACGGCATCTTTTGCTCGGCTATTTACCCGCAAACCGGTAGCCGATGGTCGTTTGGACTACTATTTTGGGGAAATGCCGCAAACAGTAAAAGAATCTTCCTATTGCAAAAAAGAGCACTGCGCAGCATCTATCAGCTAACGCCCAGGACCTCATGCAGAGCATACTTCAGTAAGGCAAAGATAATGACCATGTATTCGGCGTTCATATACCAGTGCTTAATGTATGCCAGACAGCACCTAACAGAAACCGCAACTAGAGCGGACATTCACTCTTACCATACACGCGGTAATTCTCTTTTATGCGTACCCCGAACAAGACTGGCAAAAGTACAGAAGAGCTACTTATACCTTAGCATAAAATTCTACAATTTACTCCCTACCACTATCAAACAACTGGCGGACAAACAATTTAAAAAAAACATTAAGGAGATGCTGATAGGCCACCCTTTCTATAATCTGACCGAATTCGAGGGCCATGACTTTGCAAATATTGTACCAATTTGAATGATAATTATATATGTACTTCTAGTATTTAAATTTAAGATTTAGCTTTAGTTTGATTATTTAACGAATTACTTACTGCTTTGGATGTTACTATGTACAGTTTTTAGTACGTATATATTTGATTTATTGACTATTTCAATTGTTAGGCTTCTGCTTTGATTAGTCAACTTTTTAACTGACTATTTTAATTATTGTGTATTTAGTAGGTAGCCATTGACTATTCTTTAATTTGTTTTGTAATACGATTCTACGACGAATAACTTTTAGTAGGTTCCAAAGTTTCTTAGATACTGTATATTTTTAAAAATTAATATATGTATGTAACGTAAAGATTAAAGTAGTAATGACACTTACTACTTAAAACAGAAATATTTTGACACGTCCAAGAGCGGTTTTTAGCCACCAATTGGACACGACGTAAATGTAATGTAATGTAATGTAATGTTTCAAGAGCAGTCGCCGTAATGTCAGCAACCGCCCCCGCTCTGTAGGAAACAGTACTGTTTCCAGCACGGAGCAGCTAACCAGTTAGCTGCTGGTTAGCTGCTCCGTGGTTTCCAGACTCCCCCGACTGTTTGTCAGAATGCACAATCTATTGGCTTACGCCGCACGGCGCGCAGACCGTCCAGGAGCGCCAGAAGATTGACTCATGGGGCAAACTAGCCCTCAGGCCAGAATCCTACCCGGGCTCACGCTAGATGCGTGGAGGCTGCCGGATGGGTGTTGAAGGGAGCACTAGTCATATATCAATCTCGAGTATTGGACTTAAAAACTTGAATTTTGGTACATAGATGCCTAGCTGGGCCGAAATCAAGTTGTAAAATTTGGGTTGGAATATCTCATATAAGCTACACTAATAATATTTAAATTCCGCCATAAATTTTAATTAAATAATACGCTATTTTTTGGCGCTTGACCCAAACCATAAAAATCGGCTGTGTCACTTGAAGACTTGTCCGGTATTTATCCAATGACTGATTTCATCTGAGTATTCATTTCGTAAATAAACTCGGTTGCGTTCCATTGCGACTCCTCAGGCAGCGCGGTTTGTTTCCCGGCTAAGGGTATGTATTTCATAGCTAACTTTAGAACCTGCAAAATCAAAAAATAGGCACTCACTTAAGTCTACTGTCTTTTCCTGAGGTCCTAGTTCATATAGAATTTGAAAGTCCGCGTGTTTTCCCAGTCTGTATCCGAAACCAACTCTGGAAGCAGTACCTAGAAGAGAAATACGATTACGACAGTACACACTCTACGTCAACAAACGGTCCGACACGATTATATGAGAATAACTGCAGTATAGGAACCTCTCTATAAAAAAAAATTTAAAAATAGACTAATAGATTGTTTCATTTTAATGCTAAATCTATAATAAAATTGTCTCGGTCGCTATAAATAAGCGAGATATAGGCATTCAAAGTTTAAATTTTATATGTAAACAAACAGGCCAAAATAAAAAATTAAATAATTCACCACGTTATTTTCACCACGCTGATTCCGAATCTTCCATAATCTTTATTCGATCTCAATAAATAAGCGAAATATAGGCGTTCAAAATGTTCATTGCAATGTCAAGAAAGTTGCGGCCATTTTGTTTGTACGTACCGTGCGTGACGGACACATTCGAGTATATCCGAATGTGTATATCGAGTATATCGAATTACCGATATTACAGAAATTATGACAATTTGCAGAGTTTTAAGATTAAACGAAATATTTTTTAAAAAAACGATCGAAAAAAACCAATTTGACAGAAGATATCCTGAAACGTCGTTTCTTTCAGGTTACCTTTAGTCATCAATACACAAAATTATTGTGTAAAAACTTCGAAAATTGTCGATTTATTTTAGATGATGCCGTAGGCAAAAATTTTGTTTCGAATTTCGCGCGAAATTCGAAACAAAATGTTTGTCCGCGGTGTTAATTTGATATTGAAGAAATTTCGTTTGTTTCAGGTTACCTTTTGTCATCATCACCAAAGTCATTTTGTTAAAACCTCGAAAAAAAACGAATTATCGCTAAGACATTGTCATGTTAACATCAATAGCGCCGCAAGTAAAATTTTTTTTCGAATTTCGCGCGAAATTCGAAAAAAAATTTTTACTTGCGGTGATATCCAAATATTTAGGAATTTTCTATTGTTTCAGGATACCTTTTGTTATCAAAACGCAGTCATTTAAAAAAACCTCGAAAATAGTCTATTTTTTTAAATATCGCGCATGTTTTTTCACGACCATGCCATCATTCTTGTAATATCGCGAATTGTTATCGATATTAGAGAACTCGCGACATATCGACTATATTCCGCCACTACTTCTGAAGCAATATGACCGTTTTTTTTTGACGTTTAGTATGCAAAATTTTAAATGCCTATATCTCGCTTATTTATTGAGAGCGACAAAAGATTATCGCAGATTCGGAATCTGCGTGGTGAATATAGTTCGGTGACGTTTAAAAATCAACAATCCAGGAGAGGTTCCTATACTGCAGTTGTACCGAGAAGTTGTTCGTTGTGAGCAAATGCTCATGACAACTGAATCTTCGCGACGAATATAAGCTTGACTGTGCCCCAGCAGGTGTTGTCAAAATGGCGGACGCGGAGGTAGTGTGTGCTGCATTCGGACCCGTAACCAGTCGGGAGGACGGAGGGAGGTATCCTGAATATTAATTCCAGACGGAGATATCCTGCCAAAACTGGTAGTTAGGGGGTGAGGCTGCTCGGTGGTTACCTTTCCCGGTGCCTTGCCATAAGGCGTTGGTCTGTAACGGGTTGCTGGTGAGCTAGACAGTAGATTGTCATGTCCCCAAGTCTTCTACGCTCATCCCACGGTTAAAACAACGATCTATATCGTTATACCAGCCTGGGGTGACGGGTTCCCCCGTTGTAGTCGACACCGCCATCCTGAGATATTGTCGATCGCAGATAAGTTTTTATCAGTTTAGGCTTAAAAAACTCATTTCCCCACTAGCAACCGTTCCATGTATAGTGATTAATATTCGCAATGCCATACATACATTTGGATACAGTTCTTTTAAAATGCGATCTTTGATAAAATTTAAAATAAAGACAGGAGTAGGTAACATTCTGGTATGGCAAAAAAGATTTCAGACTTATGAGTTCATCATACAACTATCTATATCTGATGTAGAATCTACAGTTCATTTCAATTGGAGATCACCACACAAGGTTTTGAGAAGGTCCGGTTTTTCCGGTATCTTTTTTATATTATACAAAAAAGGCCAAGATTCCGAGTAGTCATTTAACTGTTCAAATCTTTCATTCGGTGAAATTAAGGTTGGGTGTCCCAACGAGAGTGGAAAGGGTGTCCAAAAGGCAGTTGAAATATTTAACATTCAATTTCTTTTCTGGAGGTGTAATAGGCTCATCGCGGGCAGTTTTACTAGCTTGGCGTTTAATACGTCGAATTCTTGATGTGGCTTTAAACACAGCTTGAATTTCTAGTTCTTCAGCCAACTCCTTCGCAGTTAAAATGGCGCTTTTGAAACCTGTATTTCTATATTCTTTCAAGAAATCGCAGTATTTTTTCAACATTTCTAAGCATTTACCGAGATCTATGTCTATTGATTGTAGAAATTTACTGACGATATTAATTTGAAAAAGTATGTCATACCAAACAACCAATGAAACTATGAAATTAAAATTACCATGGCAACGCTTCAACGCCATC
The DNA here is from genome assembly GCA_944548615.1 of Micropterix aruncella. Classification (NCBI taxonomy): domain Eukaryota; kingdom Metazoa; phylum Arthropoda; class Insecta; order Lepidoptera; family Micropterigidae; genus Micropterix; species Micropterix aruncella. The sequence continues at coordinate 2,526,878 of OX155975.1, forward strand.
AGACTGCTATGCTATGGATACACGCGCATGCGCAACTAGACAAGGATAGAGGGCCCCACATGCAACTATCTTCTTCTATTCGGTGAACGCATTCACTCACAGCCCGCCTTCGCACTCGCGTTCTCTATTCTGCTACTACTTTGGTCCATTCTAGTGTTGCCACAATAACGATTTTGTCGCTAGATTTATGGAATTTACGAGTAAGTAGGACTAGCCAATGAGCAAGCAAATATAAAGGGGTGCCTGCGGCGCCCCTTTATACCTGGCGCCCTGGCCGGTCGTCCAACCGCGCCCTACCCTAACGCCGCTATTGGCCATAAATAACATTTCATTTTAATCCGACTAAAATTAAAACATTTGCGGAGTAGTAGCGTAAAACATCCTAGCGAAAATCCAGTGAAAAAGCCTATGTGCGCACGTCGGCGTCTAAACAAAGACACGAACCGCAGCCGTGGTTCACATGTAGTAGTGCGCAGTGACATAGGTACACGGCAACAGATGGCACCGGTCGCCCGCAACTTTAAGCGAAGAAAATACAATTATAACAAATAAAAAAGGTGGACCAAATTCAACCACAATCTTTTCAACTCTTACCATGTTCAAATGACATAGCGTTTAGGTGCTATCGTGAAGAAATACACACAGACAGACAGACAGACTTCAGTCTGGAAATGATCTTAATCATCTGGGGGAGAGGTCAATGTGTATATATCCGTCTACATATCTAAAAAAGTTTTCTATACTTACAATACTTTCCCTGCCGGGAGAGTAAAAGTAGATTAACTGTTAATTTAACATTCGATGCCACTCAGTAGAAATTAATTACTAACTTATTTTTTTGTGATTTACAGTAAATTTATCAGTTGCTAAAAAAAAATAAAACTATATCCAGTTTTTTATCAAAACATCTGGCAACCCTACTCCTGCACAGTGAAATCTTTCATATAGAATTCCGTTTGTGCGATTTGGTACGGAACCCTAAACACTTCGTAAAACAACTGAAATTTAACCAGCTTACCTTTGTTGACTCGTGGAATACCACTAAAAAATAGTTGTAACAACGAAGGCAGATCATCCGGTAAAAGAAGAGACGAAACTCCTGAAAATCCCATACAAAACACATTAAAATATATTATGCTTACGGTCCAACACGACCGTTACTTATTGCCGTACCTAGGTACCTACTTATTTGTTTATTTCTAACATCATTAATTAAATACAACTCTAGGTATGCCTATTTGTTATGCCAGCTCTAAACGTTGGATAATGCTTCGCCGCATCGCTAAAGTGGAAGCAAGTATGGGAAAGAGCGAGAGAGATATAATATATATATATATATATATATATATATATATATATATATATATATATATATATATATATATATATATATATATATATATATATATATATATATATATATATATATATATATATATATATATATATATATATGTATAATTGGCTAACGTGTAGATCGGGCATTAGATGTATGGTTGAAGATGTACGGGAGAAACTGCACTGAACACATAAGCTTTGTGGCTCAGTGCAGGTCCGTGTCCAGGGGGGGGGGGGGGTAGTTGGGATTTATCCCCCTCCGAAATCTGGCGTATTTTCATTTAATTGTACGGCCAAGTTCAAGTCTGGTAGGTGCTGCGCGAGTTGCTTCAATTAATGCCCCGTCCCCCCCCGAAACAAGTCTGGATACGTGCATAGCCCAGTGTCATACCTAAATAGTTCCGAAAGCCTGTATCATTGATTATATAGCGCATTATATTGCTCAATCGTATTACGAATTGGCAACCAGGATTTTACTACGAGATGCAATGAGATCATTTTGATAGAATAAATTATGTAATTTAATATTATTTTTTATAATTGTTTTTAATTTTTAAAATAATAAAATATTAAAACAATGAAACATTAAAAAATTAAAGTAATAAAATATTTAAATATTAACATATCAAAATATTAAAATATTTAAATACATTTTTTAAAAATGGTAGGTACTCATAGTTCAAAAAATTAATGAATCATCTATTATTATTTTGAATATGGCGGCTTTCGTGGTATATCAGTATTGTGGCTCACTGTAGATGGCACTCTAAGCACGTCTCCACAGTTTAAAATAATATATTATAATAACAAACGGTTCTTTAAATCATAGCTCTTATTGTTTCAATAATATTTACATAAATATTCCAATGTCTATTTCGGTATGCAGCTGTTTCAACAAGTAATAATTACGCACATTAAACTTCATATAGACTAATAGATGGCATTTTATCTCTCCGTATTATTTCTGTGACTTTAATTAGCCTGTATAAAATAATTAAATGTTATCATTGGTTAAATTATTAGGTTCTTATAATTCAATCAGTCCTTTACAAAAAATAAAAATACATTAATGTTGTTACAGATTGCCAAAAAAATCTATTAATCTAGCCGTCAATGCTATCAGCGCCACCTGCATTTCGCCGTATCAAAAAGGTTGTTAAATCGTACTATGGCTTTTTGTAAGTAGGTATCTGGTTAATTTCGCGAAAGACTGGTGAAAATTAAAATAAGAGTACAATACAGTAAAACTTAAATAAAAGACCTAATAAAACAAATATATCTAATTGTTTACACAAATATCATAATAATCAGACGAATATAAATGTAATACTATCATAATATCAGGTAATCTTACTAATATTATAAACGGGAAAGTTTGTATGTATGTATGGATGTTTGTTACTCTTTCACGCAAAAACTACTGAATGGATTTTGATGAAACTTTACAATAATATAGCTTACACATCAGAATAACACATAGGCTATAATTTATAAAGATATATGGTTTTCTATCATCATTATCACAATTTTCTATCACCACGCGGGTGAAACCGCTGGGCGCAGCTAGTATAATTATAATAATGGATATGTTAGATCAGTGATTTTAAACCAGTGGGTCGCGACCCCCTGGAGGGTTGCAAAGAGAGCCCGGAGGGTCGCAGGCTATCTGAAATTAAAAATCGAAATATTACAAAATCTTTAATTATATAATAGGCAAATATGTACAGCTTCGAAAGAGAAACATATTTGTTATATGTTTTGCTATTTATTTTACAAAACTTTATATTGATCTAAGATAGAAACAGTTAGGTACAGTTTCGAAAGTGAAAAACAGTAAAAATTATTGTGTTTTGCACTAATACTTTTACAAAATATTTATTTGATGGTTACAGTTACAGCTGTGAAAGTGAAAACAGTCTAAGGGGGTTTAGCAAGACTTTTCTTTTACCGAAAAGGGGGTCGCGATCTAACAATGGCTGAAATACTCTGTGTTAGATAAATAGCATGGTGAGTGTTTTCTTTCAACTCGCAAAACTGTATGATCTTTGAAAATATCGTAAAAAACAAGTCGAAATCAAACTACGGATGTTCATAATGACGACACTCATCTGCATAAAATTCAATAGTATATTTTTTGTAATTACTTATTAGCAAATTAATTTCGTGCCGTTCTCTTTCTAGAATAATGGAGTGCGCGATGCGTGTGAAAGACGCAAATAGATTCGGTGTTATATGCTACGCTCCTGCCGGATTATTAATAACATTGACAATTGTCAAATTCAGCGGTTAAAATGTAAAGAGCTCCCTAGATGATCAAAATTGACAAGCAACGTAGATTAACCGTTCGAAAGCCAGCCTTCGCGACCATAAATCGCGCGAAAGAAATCCATAACCAATTTTATATTTCAGAATGTATACAAATTTGTAATATTTTATACTAAGTCATAACGGTGTGTTTCCCTTATTAAATACAAGTAATAGGTAGGTACTTAAATACTATTTTTGTTAAACTACTGAGTGCGCTGCTTTTGTATATATTCCCTCGTCATGTTTTCATCACTACAATCATTACATTACGATTCACTTTTCACGATTTCCATTAAGATTAGAAAGAAAATAACATTTAAGAGAGCAATATAAAAAAGCCTGATTGATAAAGGATCACTATATGACAGCCAAAACGCAATTTATCAGAAATTGTGATTACGCAAAATGAAAAACATAAAAAAGTAAAAAAAAGTACTTTTGTCCATTGGTCGTTACTCTGTGGGCCAGTTTGGATTACTGGAATGTTCGGATTACGAAAGTTCGGATTATGGATATTGCACTGTACATACTTCTCTATATTAAAATTAAAATTTTGTATTATTGCTAAAGTGGAACCAGTGAATTTTTACACATGACAGTTGAATGTACGTAGAGATAAATCGCATAACAATTTGTTATTATTATTCGTTGTATAATATTTTATTTTAAATTTTTTTGTCATGTTACTTTCAAATTTCCTTAAAGTTCCATCATACCAAAACCTTAAGTAACAGTCATAACATTCCCCTTCTCACATTCATTTATAATGGCTGTACGCCTAAGCCTGCCATAAAATCTAAGACCAAACGATTTAAATTTGACTTTATTTTTTTTAATATACAGCTGCTGGATTTTATGTCTTATTTAAATAGATAAATTTTGCCCAGAGATGACTGATGCTATGTCCGAATCTAAAAAGAAATGTAGACAGTGCAGTGTTGATTATTTGAAACTTGTCTTCATTCCATCATTGTCGGACAAACAATTGCCTATGTGCCTTTTATGCAACAAAATTTCGGGCAATGACGCTATGAATCCATCTAAGCTGTAGGATCATCTGAGAAGATGTCACCCTGATAAAACAGATAAAGATTTGAAATACTTTCAAACACTCAAAGATAAACTTCAGAAGAGACCCACGCTGTACAGATTGTTCGCTTCGACGTCACAAAGAAACGATGACGGTTTGCGGGCGTCTTACAATATCTCGCTACTTATAGCATAATCCGGAAAACCGCATACTATCGGAGAGAAGTTAATTTTGCCAGCCATTAAAGAGGGTTTAAAAATTGTTTTACACGAACCTGCATCTGATATCAATAAAAGAATTCCCTTAAGCAACAATACTGTTGAAAGACATATTGATGAAATGAGTTCTGATATTAAAAGCTTCTTGTGTAATTATTTGCAAACGACCCATTTCTCTATACAAGTGGGTGGACGAGTCAATTTTACCTGGTAATGAAGCATTATTATTGGCATAATTATGTTCGTTTTATTATGAATCAAGAAATCTACGACGAACTGCTCTTCGCAAGAACTTTGACAACCGACACTTTAGGTTAATCAATATTTTATGTTTTAAAGGATTACTTCATTGAAAAAGCATATCCCTTTGTCAAATATAATATCAGTAGCTACAGATGGAGTATCTGCCATGGTTGGACGTTATCGTGGATTTATAAGCTATTTAAAACAAAATGTGTCAGGGTTGTTAGCAATACATTGCGTCATCCATCGACAACATTTAGTTGCAAAAAATTTGAGTTTTAGATTGCATGAATCTCTTCAATTAGTCATTGTATAACCTCTAATTTCTAACCTACCGTGTTTAGATGAAACACGGCAGAATCCACCAAAACCCAAAAGTATGAATGTAAAAAGGACGCCACCTTACTTTTAAAGATAAAGAAGGAAACTAATTGAAAGGGAAAAAAAAACACCAGAAAGAAATTTAAAAAAAAAAGAAAAGTTAACCTAAAAAAAAAACGATCTCAGAGGGTGGGCTATATATTAATCGGCACTGGATTTGGCCAACAGAAAACCTTTTTCCTCAGACAGACAAAAGACTTAAAGCACACAAAAAAGAAACACAAGGTTATGTGAAATATCCGCGTTTAATCGCCCCGCAGGCCTTCTTCTTCTTCTACCTTATCGGCACGTCACATGTGTTCCAGCCAAATAAAAATAGCAAATTCCGGATATGCAGGCAAATTCCCTGACGTGGAGGCAAGTCCCGTCACATTTAGCGACGATTTCGTCACTTATTTAGCAGCAGTTAAAATACGCCTAAAACAGAAGTGCAAAGGTGCCGCAAGCTACGATCAATAGAAAAATCCGTTAAAATCGCGAGGATCCTATATGAAAAGCTACCCAAAAGGAAATTAAATGCTTACCAGATAAGTCACACACACTTCACATAAAAAAAATTACCGCCAGGCGGTCAATCTCCGGCCTTTTCTCCTTTACGGCGGTTGCCAATCCCCTCGACCGAACCTGTGCAACCGTGCCGGAGCCATCTTCAATCGATATAGAACGATCTTGAGCGGAAGTCGCCAAAGATTACGTCAAAAACGGCTTGAACGCCGTTAAATAATAGAAAAACAACGCCGCGGCCTCAACCAATCACGTGAGAGCTCGGCTGTAGCCGGCTGACAGGCGCGAAGTTTCGACTTTCGCAAATTTAGGTTATATCTGTCAAAGTATGGAAGGAATGCACGCAAAATCGCGAAAAAAAACACCAGGAAACATAAAAAAACAATGGGAAACCATGAAAAATAGGTGCAGCGAACATAATCTGCACAAAGGCGCGAAAACAAAACAACAAAATATGCGGTTTTTGTTACAATTGATGCAGTAAACCGAATCAGAAGCAACGGGTTGAATACGCGGTTATTTGCGCAGTTGTATGAAGAAAATGACGAACACTTTCATCAATTACTCCTTCACACTTAAGTACGCTGGCTGTCGAAAGGCTTATGTTTGACAAAAAAAATTGCACTTTTTGAGACTATTTTAGAATTTCTGGATACTAAAGATAAAATTTTAAAAGACGATTTAATGACATGGAAAACAGATATCGCCTATTTAACAGATTTGTTTACAAAATTTAATATGGTTAATTTGCAGTTACAAGGCGACAGTCTAAATTTTATTAAAACAAAGTCCATATTATCAGCGTTTCTTGCCAGAGCTATACTAATGAAGCAAAATATTGGTCGGGGCGAATTTTCCCAGTTTCCCAATTTGTCACAGACAAACTGCCAGGAAGACGACGCTTCAACCTACGTTCAACATTTAAATGCCCTCTATTCAGATTTTGAAACTAGGTTTGAGGATGTTTTGACTATGGTAATACCACCGTGGATAATTAACCCATATGGTGACATAGAAGAAACGAATGTCATAAAACAAGAGGATCTGAATAAAATAAGTACAAACGAAGAACTTAAGGTTTAGTTTAAAAACAGATATCAGCAATTCTGGCTGCAAAAAAACATATCCGTTACTTATCCCGTATTATCCTCTCCAGCTCCTTCTGGGTTGCGATGCGAACTCCCACCACGTGTGCTGGGGTAGTTCCAACATAAACCCGAGGGGGGTAAGCCTGCATGACTTTATCCTAGGCAATGAACTCACCATCCTCAACAGAGGAACAGAACCTACCTTCATAGACTCAAGAAGACAGGAGGTATTGGACATCACGATCTGCACAAAAGAAGTGGCCGACCTGGTTCAAGACTGGAGGGTCTCAGATGAACCCTCAGGCTCGGACCATAGGCAGATCCATCTAACGCTTCGGCACTCATTGGAAATTCAGTGGGCTCGCAACCCTAGAAATACCAACTGGGAAGGATTCGATAGGGACCTGGCTATCAAGCTCACCACAGTTCCGAATCGATTCCACACCAAAGAGCAACTAGAAACAGCTGCACAGTCACTGTCTAATGCCGTTATAGACGCCTACGAGCAGAATTGCCCTTTGAAACAAAAAAAAACTCTCAAAAAAGGTCCCATGGTGGAACCCAGAGCTGACCAAGCTCAGGCTTACACTGAGAAGGTGTTTCAATAGGGCAAGAAATCACAACACTAACTCGCAACATCTTTGGGAGGAATACAAAAACGCCCGAAACGAATACAACAAGGCCATTGTTAAAGCCAAACGAAGAAGCTGGAGGGACTTTTGTGAGAGCGTGGAAACAGCTTCCGAAGCTTCCAGGCTCAACAAGATCCTCAGCTCTAACAACCGCCCCCAGCTGGGATGCCTCTGATCCTGATCTGATCTGAACCTCTGATCTACACCATGAACACCAACACACATCTGCGTGGGCATCATCTGTTTCATGTGCAAAATGTTCTTTCCGGTGGTCACCTCAAAATTATTTTGCGGTGGTAACATTTTATAAAACCGTCAGTTGTCAAATGGATATACCTATTTGCCATACAAAAGAGAAGTTGTTTTGCATTGTGAACTGAACATTTATTATTCAGTGTTATTATTATTATTTGTTCTATACAGGCAGCTTTGCTGATACGTCCAGGTCCGCTGTGACCTCGAAGATTTGTTTTTACGATGAATTTGTAAATATTATTTAGCCCAGGTAACATTGTATTATGAGAATTTTACATATTAAATTGTATTATAATGTTTTTTGTAATTTTATTAAATGTATTAATGTTTTAAATTCGTTTTTATTTGCCTAATTTAGAGGAATTTTAAGTATGTTTATGTTACAATGTATTTATGCATTATTATTAATTGGCGTCGGCTTGTAATCATAATTTATTTCTGATAATGTGTGAGTGTATGAAGCAGGGGCGGACCGTACGTTTGTGGGGCCCTGGGCTAATATTACTTGGGGGCCTGCCTAATTAATCAAGTACCTAATTGCCATTTTGCCAAATAAACTGTTTTCGATAATGATGTCTAGGTCACTAGGTACACAATATATAAAAAAAGAGGACAATACGATATTGACAGACACAAAAACACAACTGACACACACAAACATTTAACTTTTCACTAAAATAGACAAAACAACATTAATACTAATTGTAATAATATCTTAATTAGTAGCTTAATTAAGCAAGTAGTAATAGTATTTGTAAAGCTAGTTAATATATGTAAAATTTAAACAAACATTTATTACTAGTTACCTATTGACAAGGCACTGGCCTCGGTAGGAACTCAACTGCTATACACAGATGTTAGTTCTATGAATAAATATTTTTAAAAAAAGGTATTGCAAAAGAATTTGTCGCTAGCGGTCCGCCCATCCACCGAGAAATTGATACATGAACCTGGTTCGCTGCGAATGACTGCGTTTGCGAGAAAATACACTGAAAACAAGCGATGGGGAGTCCCCCGGAATAGATGCGAGAATTTGATCTCAGGGTTGCCAACCTTATGATAAAATTTTAGAAAATTTGAGATTTTGTTTTTTAATTCACAATATTGTCCATTATTCTCAATGGAGGCTGGGGCCCTTTATATCCACGGGGCCCTGGGCTGCAGCCCAAAAATCCCTGATATAGATCCGCCCTGGTATGATAGGATAATTTAGTGTGTATGTGTGAGTATTAAACAAGTGTGAATGTAGGTATTGATCTTTTTCCAAATATTTATATAACGGAACGTCATACCCAGTGGCGGCGCTAGGCGTCGGCGACGTCGGCGACCGCCGACGGCCTCGCACCTAAGGGGACTTCGCAAAAGTTTTACAAATTATTTAAAATTTATTTATTTATTCTTGTTTATTTTCATACACTTGCGTGAGGGAAGTGAGTGAGTAGTACTTTAGGGGTATTATCCAGAGTTCTCTGGACGATGACCCAAGAGAGACTATCTGCGTTATCAATTCTATCAATTGAAGCTGAAATAGCGGCTAGTATTAGCTATGACATAATCCTGAAAAAGTTCAGTGAGGCCAAAAGCCAAAAAGTTCGTCTATTTTAATTTCTATTCGTGTAATTTTTAACATCATTTGATTAGCAATAAAACTCGTTTACTCATACATTAGTTTCACTATAATTCGGCTCATGTAATCTAACGTTTTCTTTTTGACTGGGAAATAAAAAAGGCCTCGCGAACCTAATTTCGCCGACGTCCAAGTGTAGTCTAGCGCCGCCACTGGTCATACCAGTTAGCTTGTGGAAAGCAATGCCCTACGTAAAATATCATAATCCTATATACAAGCGTTCTAGCTACGATGAGCCAATGGCTTTGGGCCAATTGTTTCCCTGCACGATTTATTATAATTAGTAACTACCGAATAGCGTAGACCTTTTGCTGTAAATCTTATCTTTTGAAATAAAATTAAAATTTTTAAAAATCAACACAATGCATTTCCTATGTCTACGTCTATACAGGGTGAGTTTTCAATTAGTGACATCCTTGTAGTGGTTAAATCAGTACGACGAAGTAAGCAAATTAAGATTTTTTTTTGGAAGAAACAAGGTTTTCTTGTCAAATTTGTAAATCGTATCTACTAAAAAAAAGTTCGAGAAGCGTTGAGCGCGCTGCGCCATCTAGCGGTAGGTAAAATATAACTAATAAACAATATTAGCAATATTTTACCTACCGCTATATAGCGCATCGTTCCCATAGGTTTTTGTACTATTTTTTTAATGTTTTAAATATATATATATTTTTGGTTTTCCCAATTTTTTTTTATTGAGAGTTGATTAGTTCGTTGCACTGATTCACCCACTAAAAGTATGTCACTAATTAAAAACTCACTCTGTCTATAGACAAGTTTAAAGCAATTTGACTCACCTGTAGAATAAATCACCAGTGCCATTACAATCCACGTTTTTTCCACCATTTTTCTAGAAATGTTGGAAACTGGTTACTTATTAATTTTTATTTTAATAATTAGCGTCTTTTCGGCAACAACTCAACTGGCCTTCTGCGGTACGCGCCAAAACGTGACTCTAGAAATTTGAAATTCCAGTAAATTGCTCAACCGTGTACCTAATTAAGAAACGCACATTTAGATAGTTCCGAAATAATCGCAACTGGACCAACAGAGGAAATACAAATATTTTATTAAAACGGTTGCCCAATTAAATTCCGAACCCCTTTTAGCTTAGCAGGCACCCACTCCAAATATATTGGGCAGTATTCTGTTTCTCGCAGGCTTAAACTAAGCTGGTGCTAAAAAATAGGAACTTAAACTTAGATAAAATGGATCTTCTATCTAAAAATCAATTCGGCTTTCGGAACGGTGTCGGTACGGGCGAGGCTATCCTTGAGGTTAATAAAAGCATAACGAATGCATTGGATTCGAAAAAGAAATGCATTGCGGTATTTTTAGATCTAGCGAAGGCTTTTGATACTATATCCCATAAAATACTTTGTAAAAGATTAAAGGGTTAAGGAATCAATGGCCTCGCATTGAATTGGTTTTCCGATTATTTAAAAAACAGAACACATACTGTTAACCTCAACGGTGTTCGAAGTGTATCCCTGCCACTAACATTTGGCGTTCCTCAAGGTAGCGTGCTCGGACCAATACTGTTCACTATGTACATAAATCCGCTTTGCGAGCTTGGTTTTGGTAGAACAATAGCGTATGCTGATGACACGGTGTTAGTAATTTCCGGTTCTAATTGGGAAAAGGTATATAATCGTACTAACATCGCGATGGCTTCAATTAAAACCTGGCTATACCTAAACCTACTTACATTAAATGTTGGCAAAACAAAATACATCCCATTTAGCATCGATGTAAGAGGCCAGCCGGATGATCACCATCATCTTATCATTCACGACTGCAAGAGAGATGCCACGTGTCGTTGTCAGCCAATCGGACCAGTCGGAGAGATAAAATATCTCGGAATAATTATAGATAGACACCTACGGTGGGAATTACATACCGAGTGTCTAGTGAAAAGACTAAGGAAACTGATTTATATATTTATTCAATTGCGAGATATTCTCGGCTTGCCCTATTTAAAAATTATATATTACGCTATATGCCAATCAATAATGACATACGGTATACTTGGATGGGGAGCTTGCGGAAAAACCCTCCTCCAGAAAGTGAACGTTGTCCAAAAGGCAATAATTAGAATCATGTTAAGGAAGCCTAGGCGTTACCCTTCTGACGACCTGTATGTTGAGGCACAATTGCTTGATTTGAGGCAGTTGTATTGCCTCAAAGCAATAATTCATCTTAAAAACAACAATGAAGACGAATATTGTGTTTCTCCGGAAAACAGGGAGAGATCAGGTCGTTATAAGGGAAACTTTGAAGTGCCGAAACGTCTAACGTCTTTTGGACAACGTCATTACAGCTTTCTTGCTCCAAGAATGGTTAATATCATGAGTAAAGAGAACATATTGGAAATTAGCAGCAAACAATAAAAATATCACCTTACATCATGGCTAATAAACCTTGGTAGGAGAGAGACGGAGAAAACATTCATCACAATTTTAAAATAAATAAATATATTTATTTTCTATTTATTTTATAAACGTATTTTTATTAATTCTTATATATTATTAGTTATTATTATAAATGATTATTTATTATTGCTATTATATATTATTATTATTATTATTTAGTATTACTTGTCTATAGTTCTAATATTATTTTGGTGTAGTGAGAATTTCATTTTAACTTGATTTGATTCAAATTTTTTATTTTTAGTTTGGAATTTAACTTGATTTGATTCATTTTTTTTATTTTTTAGTATGTATTTTTTAATCATTTGTATTGGTGTTCTCCTTAGAACAGGCTCTGCCTAGTTAGTAGCAACACAATCTATGTTAAGTGCTAACGGTGTATTTTTTTTTTGTGGACCAATAAATAAATAAATAATAAAAACACCTTCGTTATTTTGTTGGTATTTCATTTCATCAAAATTAAGAACCGGTCTTAAATCTTAATTTTTTTATTTTGTCTATGGCCGCTCCAAAGCGGGGTCTTACTTTTGACAGCTCGGTCACTCGCTCGCCCGCCCGCCGCGCGTCGTCTTATTGTCGCCACGTTTTCGTTTGATATACAAGGATTATCATACAATATACAAGACTAAAAATATATAAAAGGATATTTATCATAAAGTACAAAAACTATTGACACAGAACTTTCAGGGTAAATATAGATATTAATTAACGATTACTTACGATAATCGGCGCTCATCTTCTTCGATTAATTAAAGCCAATGCTGAGCAAACATCTTTGAAATCGCAACAAAATATCTTAAAAATCACGAGAGAAATAAGAGCTACACGGCGACTGCTCGATTGAAACCGTTCTTAGTTAAGACCCCGAACAAGACCCATCCGCCATGACACTTGTAAAAACGAAATACCAACAAGGGTCTAGACAGTGCTTAACGTCAATTTAAGCACCTGATGAGCTCTACATAAGCACGCTCCAGTCAGGACCCATGAAAGGGAATACCAAAATGTCAGTTCACAATAAAGCGTCTTTTTAGCGCGTTTTTAGACCCCAAGTTAGGCGAGAAACCTGCGTCAAACGGAATACGGGCCAAAATAGCTATGCATACCATTATAATTTCCCGGCCCAAGGGTAATAGCCCAGTCAAATAAACTTTTGGTTAGAATTGATTCCGACGAAGCTGGAAATTATTTTATTTCACAACAAAAAAAGTGCCTTTTTTTGTTTTTTGGCCTTAGCGTCTAACGCGTCACTCAGAAAACGTCGCAAACTTACAGTACTATTATTTGGGACGCCCTAAGTGAAATAAAATTATTTCCAGCTTTGTCGGAATTAGTTCCAGGCACGATCCTTCGAAAAAAAATCGAGATGGACGGAAATATTCATGTTGAGACGATTAAGACCATTTCCAGGCTAAATGTCTCTGCGTGTGTGTGTGTGTGTGTGTGTGTGTGTGTGTGTGTGTGTGTGTGTATTCTTCCACGATAGTGTCACAACGCTTTATCTGATCGAGCTGAAATTTGCCATGCAGGCATCATTTAATCAGATAAAGTAGGTATCGTGAACACAGTTCTGTATGTATGTGTGTCTCTTTGTGTGTATTCCTCCACGATAGCGTCTAAACTCTTCATCCGATCGAGCTGAAATTTGGCATGCAGGCATCATTTGATCATAGCAAGACTTGAAAGATTGTGTTGGAAATCGGTCCACCAGAGGCGCGCTAGACATACTTTGATCTTGAATAGTGGACTTGATGACTTGAAATAAAAATGACTTAAAAAAGACGTTTCGTCCGGTGCATATCCCGATGCGAAAATCTCGCATTTGACTCTTACCGTGATAGGCTACAGCACTTTAATATTCTGTCGTTTGAGGACCGACGAACTGCTGCGGATATGACTGCGCTACATGACGTCGTCATCATTCGTCATGTAGCGTCATGGACGCTGGATAGCCCCTACTTATTGTTGCAAGAATCGCTCTGAAGGTGCCGCAACGGATCTATACAGACCCGATCTATACAGTTATTCAAGCCCCCGATACGACATTCTAACTACACGCGCAATTCAATGCTTAACCGATTGCCACGTACGTATAATGATAAATTCACAGGGCTTGACATTTACAGCAGAAACGAAATTAGTTTCAAATCGGCAGTGCGGTTCGTCCTTGAAGCAACAGCGACAACTGCAGGTACCTAATTATTGATTTGTAATGTGTATGGTATAGTATAATTTATATCTGTATGCCCATTTACTTATTTTGAATTGCTGTATAAGTATAACTTTTGCGGTTAATTGTCATTTTTTGGTCGGTGGGGACGAGTCCTTGCCGTTTGGACTTGGACGATGAGTTTTCCCGGCAAAGTTACATTTGCGGTCTATAAACGCGTCGGGGAGATTGTCGTGTTTCCGTGCGGTAGGTATAAATCCGTTTTCTCTCAACTCATAAATATTTACGGATTTGTGTTTCATAATTTAATTTGAAAAATATTTTTCAAAAAATTTCGAACGGCGTATATTATAATAATCGCATAAGAACATGTTTATTTAAGAATTATATATTTAAAAAGTATATGTGCATGCTGTTACCTTACCTTAATAAATAAAATAAAAATTAATAGAAATTTTGTACACATATGCGTCTTTAGGCCGATACCACGTTGTAAAATTTTGGTTAAGATATCTCTACGAGCTACAAAAATATTTTTTTAATCCGCCGTTTTTAAGAAAATACATCATATTATAAAATTGCCGTTTTAATACAACTGAAATACTACAAAATTACTACAAATATACTACATTTGCAATCATAATCACTTTACACAATCACTATCGGGGTGGTGGGTTGGGGGGGGGGGGGGGAAGGAAGGTGTTCCTGGGTGGGGGGCTTGGGATAGTCTCAGGGTGATACAAACTATTTTTTTTTGCTTTTCCATAAATGTGAGCAGAGCGATGTCAGAGTAAAATGAAATGACGCAGAAACAAATTATTAAATGATTTCGAAACAGAACTTAACTAGCTTTAATTTGAAATAAATTTTAATTTAAAATAAAATAATATAATGCTAGATATTCGGGTTCAAAGTAGCCAGTGTTGAAAATCGGTAATTGCATAAACAAGGACCTAATATCTGGGTTGATATGCGGTAATAATTTAACATCCCCAAAATACATTTCAGCTGACACGTTTTTCGCGCGCTCTGCATTTCTAAAGTCCGCTCTACACTTAGTCCGCGAATCGCGCGCGACTTCGCGCGAACTCGCGATGAGCGATACAAAGCTCCACACTGGCAATGGTTCGCGGTATTTTCACGTTACAGTTCGCGCGTTTGAAGGAGATGGACGTCAAATTAGCTTCAACTGCGTCCCTCATGTTTTGCGTAATAGCGTACTATAATTATGAATATATTAAAAGTAAACACAAAATGCTATCATCCATTCATTACTTCATATTCAAACCAACTGAGCTTATTTCAAGTATGATTTTTTACTTTACTTTTGTAATTTCTGGTAACTAGATAGCAAGGGATTCCCTTTTTTCAAAATTTCTACATGTTTTTTCATCATGGCGCTAATGACGCGTCGTGGTTTTATATTTTTTTATATAATCTTTAGGATTTACATCCCAAAAAACGTGTTCGGTTTACTAGTATTCAAGAAATTGCAGCTAAAATTGTTTCATCCAGTTCACGGTAATTTTGTAGGAAAACTCAGCAACATATTAATTAGTAACAGACACGACTACACACCGACGCTGCCAACAGTCAACTGAGCGGCGGGTGAGTGTGTGTGGAGACTATGCGCGTTCGCACTAAGTTCGCGCTTCGCTGTCCCTTTGTCGCGGGACAGAAAACCGACAAAAAATCGGGGAACTGGGCGCGAAGAATGTGCGAGGCCGCGAAAAACATGTGAAACGGTTCCACGCGTTCGCGCCCCTTCGCGGCTTCGCGCGCGATTGGCGGACTTAGTGTAGAGCGGGCATAAAAGCCTCCTCTTTCCGGTCACATTTATGCAGGTCATATTGATCTATCACGATTCCTAGATAGTTAATGCTGTCTTACATAAATTAAATTTCTCTTTTTTATTGTTTAACCGGCCGCGGCATCTTGTACCTGCTCCAACGCCAAGTCATTGATTATATATGGTTTTAGAGTACGCAGCTTCATAGTACGATTTGGCACCCCTTCTGCGCAGCGAATTACAGATGGCGCTGATAGCATTGACTGCCAAACTAATAGCAATTATTTTGGCAATAACATTTTTTATTTTATTTTATTTTATTCGGTTAACAAACAGCGTTTATATATAAGAAATACAAAATATAACAATAAAACTATGACTAATTATATGTTAACACTATTTACCGTTAGTACTATGTGTACAGTAAATAGCTCCGTTATTATACCTACCTACCTTATTTATACTTACATTTCTTTAGCAGTGATTTATTGATAGACAAAAGAGAAAGAACAAAAAACAAAAAAGAACAAAAAACAAATGAAAATGAAATTTTAACTTAAGATTATAACCATTAGGTATTAATTATTTTGTGCCAAAAATATATATTTTTTAAATATTACAAAAAACTATTCATGTAAACCGTTTAAGGGATTAGGTAATAGTCATTCGATGAAATAGGGGGACAAAGGTCTGATAAGACTTTTTAATGGTCTCCTCAAAGTGACTTTTACCTAGTGAAAAATATCGATATACCCGAACCTATCGTTATACGTTGTCATAGCTCGGTATTATTAGGGAATGCTTCGTATAATTAGAGTTATATATTTTTACATAAAACAGGTGCAAATTCAGAGTAATGCGAGGAGGAGCCAGAATAGATATCTTTTCGACCAGATACGCACTGTCAAAAATATTATTTATTACATTGTAGAGAAACATCATATCGTAGGTTGTAAACATCATATCTTCAAGACTATCGAGTTTAAAGATAATGAATTTCTTTTTTAAAGGACCGATTGATTATAAAAAAACAGTACAATCAATGGCGTAACTAAGCCGGTGCAGCCGGCGCGGCGCATTGGCGCCCACGGTAGTATTAGGGCCCAAAATGAACTGATGACTGATGACTATGATCGATGTTCCATCCAACTCTGCCAGGAAGCTAAGGAAGCCGAAATAATTAATGTCTCAAAACTGATTGCTGGTTTTGCAGAGCTCAAATCAAGACGAAAACCGCTCTAGAATTGTATGTTCATATTTTTAACACGCTTTTATAAGTCGACCTGTATATAACTATGTAATGGAATCTAAGGTAACTAATTTAACCATGTTCCAAGGAGCGTAGCGTCATGAAAATTGGCAGCTGTATGTAGTTCTGATGACAATACAATAATATGGTACTGTCGAACTGATCTGATGATGGAGTCGGAAGATATGAACTGGAACTTCATGATGGAACATCGTATCATAGCTGTGTTTGGACTTGTTAGAAAAGTCTCGGAATGAACTTTGACCACGATTATATTTCAAGGTCTGATGATGAAGCCGGAAGATAGGCACTGGCATTCCATGATGGAATATCGTATCATAGTCGTGTTTGCACTTGTGAGAAAGGTCACGCAATGGACTTTGAACACGATCAGGTTTCAAGGTTATAACAAACCTTTTTTGGTTTTTACGTGCATTTATAAAAGCGTGTTTTTAGTGTTTTTTAAAGGATATTTATTTTTATTTATCATACATTGGGCCCGATTGCGTTTCTTTGTGAACTAAAATTGAAATTAATTCAAGCGAACGAGATAGAGCAATACGTTAGAGCGGAATATGAAACGAACGATCGTCGATTAAAAACTACCTGTCGAAATTATACTCGTCCGAATAAATTTGAACACATTTCGTGCGGTGTTAGATTTAGCTGCTTCGGTGGGTAATTTTAATCCGGAAAAGTGACAACCGTTCATTTCACATTCCGTTCTGACGTACTGCCCTGTCTCGTTCACACGAACTAATTTCTGATTTTAGTTCAAGAGAAACGCAATCGAGCCCATTAAGTAGTTAATTTAAATTTGTAATAATATTGGCCCCGATTGCGTTTCTTCGTGAACTAAAATAGAAACTTAATACAAGCGAACGAGACAGAGCAATACGGGACGAAGAAAATAAAAATGATCGATATAGAAAAGATACTGAGTCTGCGAAAAGTAGTGGAAAAAAGAAGAAAGATGGATCTAAACAAAGAAAACTAAAAATTGCACGTCAATGAAATCAATTACAAAAACAAAGACCAAAATGGACATTAGAGAAAAGCAAATAAGTAGTGAAAATAAAAATATAAACATACATAAAAAACGTACACACCAAATCCTGCTTCTATCGGACGAAAATGGAAAAAGCTGCGCCTCAAAACTCAATTCAATATTGCCAGCTAACCATCAATCTGTAGGCATTATTAACCATGAGGCTCCCCACTTTCTTTTATCAGGAAATGAGTCCAAACTGCTCTGACAAAAAACGATTACTGTGTCGTTTCTGGTGGTATTCATTACAGTTACTTTAGAACATCTGAATCTTCTTTGAGAACTAAAGAAAACATTTGTGCTGGCATACACGAACTACTGAAATCAAGCCGTAATACTAACATCATCATAACATCTATTCCGTATAGGCTGGATAATGCAGATGTGAACTACTCGATTCTACCGATAAATAAAATGTTGTATAGCATCTCAAAAACATACACTCATGCCAAATTTATATGGCTAACGGACCACCTTACTGAGAGCGACTATAACCAGAAAGGATCATGCTTAAATACAAAAGGCCAATGGAAGTTTTGTCAACTAGTAAAGAAGACGTTAGTTAGGAATACGAAAAAACACTTCAGTACATCCGAACAGTTTTTTTCGAGAACATTAACCAGGCGAATCAACCTAAACAAAGTACTCAAGCCGGTGTCAACAAACGAACTGCTAGGAATAAAGGGAGAGAAAATAAAATCACAGTCCCGAGCCAAAACGACACCATTAAGATCGTTCACCAAAACATGCAAGGCCTTCGAAATAAAACACTCGACGCGGCACTAGCGCTTGAAGAGAACGACGTAGATGTTTTCTGTGTTAGTGAATCGTGGTTCCAAGAAGATGAAAAGGACACTATTACCATTTCTGGATCATTTCTGGATCAGTTTCTCAAGAAAGAAACGCATCAGGGGTGGATCTGCAATATTCACAAAACCGGATATACGTTACAAAATCCGTGAAGATGTATGTAAACTATCAGTGGAATCTGTCATTGAAGTTAGCTGTATTAACCTTCCGGACTTTTCCATCAATATCGTATGCTTTTATAGAAGTCCAAGTGCAGATTTTCAAAAATTTTTAAGTATCCTCGAAGTAGCTCTAGATAAAGTTGATCTAGAAGCCTCTTCTTTAATTTTAGCAGGTGACTTTAATGTAAACTTCTTGGAAAAATCTGCAACTTGTGATGCTGTAATTGATCTTTGCCTCACCTATAACATGTACAAAATTATAAATTTTCACTTATTTCATTATTAATTTCTTAAAGTACGGTAAAATTCCCAGTTGTCAGCTGAAGGATTACGCTTAAACTTAGACTTGGCTCTATCGCACTTCAACATATATTGCCGGATGGAATCGTTGAACCAGGGAGCTGATTGATGTCGAACTTTAGCAATTTTCACAGGGGCATGCTTGTCGTAAAGCCTGATGATCTTCGTATTAAAGATACCAAGTTTCTCGTCGATAGTAGGGCTCTGGAAAACATCCTGCCAGTCAAGTTCCCAGGCGTCGCGACAGAAAGCTTCGTTGTCTAAGCGCCGAAAATCCCTGAATTGTACTTTACAGCAATGGATTTTATACGAGGCATATAGAAGGTCGTGGTTTGAGAAGCCGCCGATCGTCAATTGACCATGGAAGTTGATGAGCCGGGGATTAGATGTCATTATCAGATCTATGTCTTCACGCATCGAGTGGTTTGTCAATTATAGTGCGACGCAGAGCGTTTTGTCGAAATCGCAAACAACCATCGTATACCGATTCGTGGCACGGGCACAATTTTAATCGAAGCCAAGGTCAACGGTGTGTGGCTGCAACGACATTTGAACAATGTGCAGTACGTTCCTGAGCTGAAGCAAAATTTATTTCCAACTGCATCCGCTACATCGAAGGGTTTCCAAATGGTCATCGCCCGCGATAACTGCAAATTGATGGATGCTGATGGTGTTGTGTATGCTGTTGGTGTAAAAGATGACAGCAAACAATTGAGAATGATATTTCGGCAGCGACTGAATGAGCATGCGAATTCTGCAACCGTCACGCTTGAGCAACTGCATCATTGATTTGGGCACCTGAACGTGGAAGCAATTAGACGCATGTGCAAGAAAAATTTGGTTGAAGGAATCAAATTGGCGAGTGGAGCAAAATTTTTCTGTGAGGATTGTCATATCGGAAAAATGCAACGTGCTTCGCACAAACCAGCACAAGAGAGGGTAGCAGTTTGCGGCGAATATTTGCATGCTGACCTGTGTAGACCAATGGAACAATTGGGCATTGGAGGTGTTCGATTTTTCCTCCTGATCAAAGACGAAGCAACGGGATTCAAGTATGTATTCAATTTGGCTAGCAAATCTGAGGTGTGTGATAAACTCAATGCGATAGTGTCGCTAGTTCGCGGTACGACGGGCAATTCGGTGAAGCACATTCGTTTCGACAATGGCAGTGAATTTGTCAACAATGAATGTATGCGGATGCTGTCGACAGCCGGAATAACAGTGGAGCGAACTGCACCGTACACACCCGAGCAAAACGGACCCGTGGAGCGTGAGAATCGAACCGTGGTGGAGTGCGCTCGCACAATGTTGCTCTCCAGTAGTTTGCACAAGCATCTGTGGCCAGAAGCAGTACGTACAGCCGTATATATCTTGAACCGATCGTCAAACAAAAAGTGCCCAGATTCAACACCATACGAGAAATGGTTTGGTGTGAAGCCAGAGTTGGGTCACGTGAGAATTTTTGGAAGCGAGTGCTTCGTGCAGATTCCGAAGCAGACTGGACGCAAGAAATGGGACGCCAAGGCCAAGAAGGTGTTCCTCGTTGGATACGAGTCCACATCAAAGAATTTTCGTTGTTTTGATCCGGAAACACAGAAGATCATCGTTAGCTGCAATGTAAAAATAAACGAGAAGAATGTTCATTTGGATCACATCATCGAAGACGAAGAAATTGTCAAGCAGCCGTTAATTGTGGTTTCGACTCCGCAGCGTGTTGTCTTGAATAACAGCAGACACAACTATTCGTCCATGTCGAATGATGAGTTTTTCGATACAAATGATGTCACACTGACTGAAGGAAATGAAAACGATGACAATGTCGATGAAGGCAGTAACAAAAACGTGCGCAGAAATGAACGTTATGGTTTGTGCGAGAGGGTGAATCCGCTAGATCGTCTGATTGAGAGCGGATATTCGGCCTTGGTGTTGGAGCCAAAATCATACGAAGACGCATACATAAAGAAGGTCGTAGAGAAATTCAACATGCAAGACTCGAATAGTATTTCTACTCCAGCAGACAGCAACGTCATATTGACCAAATCATGTGAAGAGGACAGCGTCGTCTTCCCATATCGTCAAGCGATCGGATCGCTGATGTTTGCTGCAATCGTGACAAGACCAGACATTTCATATGCAGTGGGAGAAGTTAGCCGTTATATGGATGATCTAAAACCTCGGCATGTTTCGGCTGTCAAGCGTATTCTTCGGTATTTGAATAAAACGGCCGAACGAGGAATTGAATATTCTGGATTGTCGTCAGCGTTGAGAGGGTATTCCAATGCTGATTTTGCACGCGATGTTGATACGCGAAAGTCAACCACCGGCTATGCATTTGTTGTAGGCGAGGGCATCGTCACATGGATAAGTCATCGACAGAAGACAGTGGCCCTTTCCACTACTGAAGCTGAATTAATGGCAGCGTGCGAAGGCGCAAAGGAAGCAGTGTGGCTGCAACAGCTGCTGTGTGATGTGGGTTGCGTTCAAGAGAATCCACCGACACTACATCGACAACCAAAGCGCAATTCGGCTTATCAAGAATTCTGAGTTGCATCAGCGAACCAAACACATCGATGTCCGCCTATTTTTCATCCGGGAACTGTATGAATCAAAAGCGATTCTGATCGACTACGTGTGTAGTGAAGAGCAACTGGCAGATATATTCACCAAGCCATTGCCAATTCAAAAATTCAAAATGAACGTCGTGCTGTTGAGAATGAAATACCTCAAATAATTAGTGGGAGTATTGGATTTGAATTAGTTTTTCGTTTTCATGTTGTTTTTTTTTGTTCTAAATCCGAATAAAAAATAAGATCTGTCAAACAGCCATTGTGTAAGAGAGTGTGTTTCTTTTCTGCTAGGTACAATTAAAGGTGTTGTGTGATAAAACAGCATTTCATTGTTTCTTTTTGCTCGACCACTGATAATCTCTAAAAATAATAATAACGACATTAAAATGTTAGTGTCATCTGTCGCATTTTTATATAGGCTAATTAGGTACATCACAGAAATATACCTAGAGATAGAATGCCATATTTTAGTCTCTGTGAACTTAAAATGCGTAATTTTTACGTTTTGAAACCTTTATACCAGATTAAAATTTGAAATCTTTATGTACTAGGTAAATAATATGAAAATATTATGATCCATTATTTGACTAGTTGATGTTCAAAAAATTTTTAGTAAAATTAGTAAAAAAATTGATCTATGACACTGTCTCACCAAAGCATTAATTAATGCCAAACCACTGTACCCATAATTAAAATAAAACATATTAACATAATAAAATAAAACAAATTAAATTAAAACGGGGCAGTCATGCTGAATCGTGTTTTGACCGATATCGGACAATCGGGGCTCTAGGGGTTAAGCGAAACACTCATTAAGCGGAACAATTTTTCCCATACTCGTTATGAGGTGGAATTACATTCATTATGAGGAATTAATGTGAATTACTGTTATGAGAGGTGCTCGTTATGAGAGGTTCCACTGTATATAGATTGAGGATTCATGTTTTGACATCTCTGTTTGGAATTTTGACAAAACGGTGCATTCGAATGTGTGTATTTTTACTTCAATAAGAGCACCAGCTGTTGAATTTAATAGCAACATAATTTTCTCTTATGCAACGAGCCACAGCAAAGCGTGGTCAGGTACAGGTAGTCTCAAATAAAAACAAATTTTCAAATTATTTTCTTTATTTTTTAGATTTGCAAACCATTAAGTCCTACAATAGTTAGGAATACGATTTAAAATTAAAATAATCTATGCAGTGTGTAGTTTATAGTCTCTGGTCTTCCTATGACTTGACTCGCTTCTGTTGTCTCTGACGATAGATATCGTTCGTCGGCGGGGCGGCCATTAAAGCATCTTCATCATCGGAATCATCGCCAGGACGCCTTCGACGCTGTAATAAAACAAGTAAATATATTAAAAAGAATAAAAACACGACTGTCATTACAGAAAGTGAACCATATAATAAATATATAATAAATACAAACGGAGCTGCCATGGAATTCACCGACCGGAGTCAGGCCCATCATAATACTATTTTTTACACTTCTGGGGGGTGAGCAGTGGATTCCGGACTTACGAACCGGCTGTGGTAGGTTTAGGACAGCTGTCTTGCCACATGTGAGCGTTCACCTTACCACCCATTCACTCCCCCTTCGAAGCCATAGAATTTGAGATGCGCAAATCGCAGTTTTAGATAATTTTTCTAAGAAAGAGTTGATTATTTTTCTGGATAGGCCAAGATCTTTAAAGAGGTGAAATAGAGATTTAGCTGGCAGGCCACGAGCGCCAACTTCCACCGCGTGAAGGTGAACAGTGAAGCCGTTCCGGGTTACGGCATTTGCAAGATCATGGTATTTACTTAATTTGTACTCGTGGTCTTTTGGGATATTTGATTCCAGTTAATTCTACAATAAGAGCCACCTTCCGAGATAGAGAGTAAAGAGTTATTTCTGGACGGAGGGCTGTGCATCCGAGACTTTCAGGGAATTTATACTGCTTAGAGACCGAATCAACCTCCAGAATCCAATCTGTAGCTTTCTCGATTATTGAGAAAGGTTTTGTATTTATAATTATTTTTATTACGGTTTTTTAATGAATGTAGACTTCCACAAAAAGTTCCTTACTGGAATCAGCCAGAATTGCACTGGTCTGGGGTATGGTAGTATAATTCCCAGAAATTCTAGGATGCACAGCCCTCCGTCCAGATATAACTCTTTACTCTCTATCTCGGAAGGTGGCCCTTTTTGCAGAATTAACTGTTGCATGGGAATCAAATATTCCAAAAGACCACGAGTACAAATTAAATAAATACCATGATCTCGCAAATGCTATCACTCGGAACGGCTTCACTGTTCACCTTCATGCGGTGGAAGTTCGCGCTCGTGGCCTGCCAGCCAAATCTCTGTTTCACCTCTTTAAAGATCTTTTGGTATTTCCAGAAAAATAATCAACTCTTTCGTAGAAAAAATCTAAAACCACGATTTGCGCATCTTAAATTCTATGGCTTCGAAGGGGGAGTGAATGGGTGGTAAGGTGTATGCTCACATGTGGCAAGACAGCTGTCCTAAACCTACCACAGTCGGTCGTTAGTCCGGAATCCACTGCTCACCCCCCAGAAGTGTAAAAAATAGTATTATGATGCCCTACTCCGTCGAATAGGCCCTACTCCGGTCGAAGAATTCCATGGCAGCTCCGTTTGTATTTTATTTATTTATACGTATTAATCCATGTAGATACATGTATATTTCCGGAATGTACTCGATCAGACCTTTCATTTGAATCTAAACATGATAGATTTAAGTTAATTTATTGACATTTGGACATATTTATTTCATTTTTCATTTTTTCATTTATTTATTTCAAACCAGTTGATAGGAGTTCCTACACTTGGTTAAGTCAAAAGTAATGAAAATAACAAGTATAATATTTAAATAAATACCTATTAAGGTATAACATATGAACGTCAGTATTGCAAGGTATGAACGTTGAACATCCAAGCGCAGATTTTCTATGTAGAGGAAACAACATTTTCCAATATTTTCAATCAAAATTCTTAAGTAATTTCGTAAAATTTTCTATCTAATTTTCTATATAATCCTAAGTACTAAATAATCAAATAAATATTGGATAATTTCCCAAATTATCATACGGGAAGATATTTTAAAGAAAAAACACAAATACAAACAAATCAGTAATAATAATTATTGTCAATAGCCAATAGTTTGAAGAAGAAAAAAAAAACGCAATTGTAAAATAGTCAATAATAGAAAGAATAAGGAATAATAATAGTCAAGTAGGTCAATAGAGCTGCGAAAAATTGATGTTGTCGAAATCCTCAATGCTATAAATGGGGTTTTTAGTCAAAATACCCTGTACCTTTTTCTTAAAGTGAACCTCCCCAAGGCCCCTGATGTGTAATGGAAGTTTGTTGTAGAATAAGTAAGATTGGCAGAGAAAGCTATTCCGAACCTTACTCAGACGCACCTTAAAATGACTCAAGTCTTCTTTATTTCGCGTATTATGCGAATGAATATTTGAGTTAGTTGATTTAGTCTCGATATTTTTTCTCATATACATGATGTTTTGGCATATATACGCGGCGTACAAAGTCATGATACCTGATTCGATGAAGTACTGCTTGCAAGATGTTAGCGAAGATATTGAGAACAGATTTCTAATCGCTCGTTTTTGTAGGCGAAAGATCCTTATAACATTTGCCGCCATTCCCCAGAACATGAGGCCATAACTTAACAGGGAATGGAAATAGGCAAAGTAGACAGATTTGGAAGCTTCAAAGCCACATAACAATTTGATTTTTTTTATGGCAAATGTGGCGCTACTTAATTTTTTGCTCAGTTCTTCTAGGTGAGTCGACCATTGCAGATTGCTATCAATATGAATGCCTAGAAATTTCGTATGATCAACATTTTCTAATACTTTATCACCATAGCTAATACTGAAGATATTATTTTGGGACGGCCGAAGAGAGAAATTGATGGAGTTTGATTTAGATGCATTAAGAGACAATTGATTTAATTGGAACCAAGTACCAAGTTTTTCCATGGTTACGTTAATTCGCTTAACTAGTTGTTCATGATTTGCATCGCTGAAAATTAGTGAGGTATCATCTGCGTACAGTACAATTTCATCGTTATCAGATAACACGCAATCTGGTATATCATTGATGTATACAAGAAAAAGAAAGGGTCCCAGAATGGAACCTTGCGGTACCCCTTTAGTAATTTTTTGGTGATCGCTCAAGCTGTTTTGGACTTTAGTGACTTGCGTCCGTCCTTGACAAGTAGTTTTTGTTCATATAGACATTTGGACATATAGACAAGTATTATCATTAATATGTTCATACAGGATTTTTTCCGAGTACAATTGCAAAGTTTTGTAATTTTCCAAAATATTAGATTGAAGTAAATTCGTAACAACCAAAAACGGTTATTTGAAAATCTATAATATTTTGTGGAGTGTAATAATTAAACACTTTGTATATTTAATTAGCTAAATTATTATTTCAAATATTTCTCTTCGTTACTATGCCGTAACGTTTGACGTTTGATGATGAATGACAGCCGCCGCTGCGCGCTGCGTGATAGCCGGAAGTAAATAAAATAAAATACAAACGCAGCTGCCATGGAATTCACCGACCGAAGTCGGGGCCATCATATGGTTTTATTACACTTCTGGGGGGTGAGCAGTGGATTCCGAACTAACGACCGGCTGTGGTAGGTTTAGGACAGCTGTCTTGCCACATGTGAGCGTTCACCATACCACCCATTCACTCCCCCTTCGAAGCCATAGAATTTGAGATGCGGAAATCGCGGTTTTAGATATTTTTTCTAAGGAGTTGATTATTTTCCTGGAGAGACCAAGATCTTTAAAAAGGTGAAACAGAGATTTAGCTGGCAGGCCACGAGCGCCAAATTCCACCGCGTGAAGGTGAACAGTGAAGCCGTTCCTGGTGACGGCATTTGCGAGATCATGGTCTTTATTTAATTTGTACTCGTGGTCTTTTGGGATATTTGATTCCCATGGAACAGTTAATTCTACGATAAGGGCCATCTTCCAAGATAGAGAGTAAAGAGTTATATCTGGACGCAGGGCTGAGCATCCGAGACTTTCAGGGAATTTATACTGCTTAGAGACCCAATCGACCTCCAGAATCCAATCTGTAGCTTTCTCGATTATTGAGAAAGGTTTTGTATTTATAATTATTTTTATTACGGTTTTTTAATGAATGTAGACTTCCACAAAAAGTTCCTTACTGGAATCAGCCAGAATTGCACTGGTCTGGGGTATGGTAGTATAATTCCCAGAAATTCTAGGATGCACAGCCCTCCGTCCAGATATAACTCTTTACTCTCTATCTCGGAAGGTGGCCCTTTTTGCAGAATTAACTGTTGCATGGGAATCAAATATTCCAAAAGACCACGAGTACAAATTAAATAAATACCATGATCTCGCAAATGCTATCACTCGGAACGGCTTCACTGTTCACCTTCATGCGGTGGAAGTTCGCGCTCGTGGCCTGCCAGCCAAATCTCTGTTTCACCTCTTTAAAGATCTTTTGGTATTTCCAGAAAAATAATCAACTCTTTCGTAGAAAAAATCTAAAACCACGATTTGCGCATCTTAAATTCTATGGCTTCGAAGGGGGAGTGAATGGGTGGTAAGGTGTATGCTCACATGTGGCAAGACAGCTGTCCTAAACCTACCACAGTCGGTCGTTAGTCCGGAATCCACTGCTCACCCCCCAGAAGTGTAAAAAATAGTATTATGATGCCCTACTCCGTCGAATAGGCCCTACTCCGGTCGAAGAATTCCATGGCAGCTCCGTTTGTATTTTATTTATTTATACGTATTAATCCATGTAGATACATGTATATTTCCGGAATGTACTCGATCAGACCTTTCATTTGAATCTAAACATGATAGATTTAAGTTAATTTATTGACATTTGGACATATTTATTTCATTTTTCATTTTTTCATTTATTTATTTCAAACCAGTTGATAGGAGTTCCTACACTTGGTTAAGTCAAAAGTAATGAAAATAACAAGTATAATATTTAAATAAATACCTATTAAGGTATAACATATGAACGTCAGTATTGCAAGGTATGAACGTTGAACATCCAAGCGCAGATTTTCTATGTAGAGGAAACAACATTTTCCAATATTTTCAATCAAAATTCTTAAGTAATTTCGTAAAATTTTCTATCTAATTTTCTATATAATCCTAAGTACTAAATAATCAAATAAATATTGGATAATTTCCCAAATTATCATACGGGAAGATATTTTAAAGAAAAAACACAAATACAAACAAATCAGTAATAATAATTATTGTCAATAGCCAATAGTTTGAAGAAGAAAAAAAAAACGCAATTGTAAAATAGTCAATAATAGAAAGAATAAGGAATAATAATAGTCAAGTAGGTCAATAGAGCTGCGAAAAATTGATGTTGTCGAAATCCTCAATGCTATAAATGGGGTTTTTAGTCAAAATACCCTGTACCTTTTTCTTAAAGTGAACCTCCCCAAGGCCCCTGATGTGTAATGGAAGTTTGTTGTAGAATAAGTAAGATTGGCAGAGAAAGCTATTCCGAACCTTACTCAGACGCACCTTAAAATGACTCAAGTCTTCTTTATTTCGCGTATTATGCGAATGAATATTTGAGTTAGTTGATTTAGTCTCGATATTTTTTCTCATATACATGATGTTTTGGCATATATACGCGGCGTACAAAGTCATGATACCTGATTCGATGAAGTACTGCTTGCAAGATGTTAGCGAAGATATTGAGAACAGATTTCTAATCGCTCGTTTTTGTAGGCGAAAGATCCTTATAACATTTGCCGCCATTCCCCAGAACATGAGGCCATAACTTAACAGGGAATGGAAATAGGCAAAGTAGACAGATTTGGAAGCTTCAAAGCCACATAACAATTTGATTTTTTTTATGGCAAATGTGGCGCTACTTAATTTTTTGCTCAGTTCTTCTAGGTGAGTCGACCATTGCAGATTGCTATCAATATGAATGCCTAGAAATTTCGTATGATCAACATTTTCTAATACTTTATCACCATAGCTAATACTGAAGATATTATTTTGGGACGGCCGAAGAGAGAAATTGATGGAGTTTGATTTAGATGCATTAAGAGACAATTGATTTAATTGGAACCAAGTACCAAGTTTTTCCATGGTTACGTTAATTCGCTTAACTAGTTGTTCATGATTTGCATCGCTGAAAATTAGTGAGGTATCATCTGCGTACAGTACAATTTCATCGTTATCAGATAACACGCAATCTGGTATATCATTGATGTATACAAGAAAAAGAAAGGGTCCCAGAATGGAACCTTGCGGTACCCCTTTAGTAATTTTTTGGTGATCGCTCAAGCTGTTTTGGACTTTAGTGACTTGCGTCCGTCCTTGACAAGTAGTTTTTGTTCATATAGACATTTGGACATATAGACAAGTATTATCATTAATATGTTCATACAGGATTTTTTCCGAGTACAATTGCAAAGTTTTGTAATTTTCCAAAATATTAGATTGAAGTAAATTCGTAACAACCAAAAACGGTTATTTGAAAATCTATAATATTTTGTGGAGTGTAATAATTAAACACTTTGTATATTTAATTAGCTAAATTATTATTTCAAATATTTCTCTTCGTTACTATGCCGTAACGTTTGACGTTTGATGATGAATGACAGCCGCCGCTGCGCGCTGCGTGATAGCCGGAAGTAAATAAAATAAAATACAAACGCAGCTGCCATGGAATTCACCGACCGAAGTCGGGGCCATCATATGGTTTTATTACACTTCTGGGGGGTGAGCAGTGGATTCCGAACTAACGACCGGCTGTGGTAGGTTTAGGACAGCTGTCTTGCCACATGTGAGCGTTCACCATACCACCCATTCACTCCCCCTTCGAAGCCATAGAATTTGAGATGCGGAAATCGCGGTTTTAGATATTTTTTCTAAGGAGTTGATTATTTTCCTGGAGAGACCAAGATCTTTAAAAAGGTGAAACAGAGATTTAGCTGGCAGGCCACGAGCGCCAAATTCCACCGCGTGAAGGTGAACAGTGAAGCCGTTCCTGGTGACGGCATTTGCGAGATCATGGTCTTTATTTAATTTGTACTCGTGGTCTTTTGGGATATTTGATTCCCATGGAACAGTTAATTCTACGATAAGGGCCATCTTCCAAGATAGAGAGTAAAGAGTTATATCTGGACGCAGGGCTGAGCATCCGAGACTTTCAGGGAATTTATACTGCTTAGAGACCCAATCGACCTCCAGAATCCAATCTGAAGCTTTCTCGATTATTGAGAAAGGTTTTGTAGTGAAATGTTTTTTGCCTTTAGAGCCATCCCGCACAAACTGTATTAATAGGATACGGATTACGAATTGGAATTGGGGGGCTTGTCTACTTGCCGGGAAAGTATTGATGTGACAAATGTTTTTATTTGTATTTCTTGAAATTTTCCAATTCAATTACGAATACATACCTTAGAGTGAACTACTGTTGTCACTCCATCATCATCGACTATCCAATGAACCGATCTGGCCAGATCGAAAAGCCGCGTATCGCAACCATTCTCTGCCATCGGTGCGGCCGCTGTTGAATAAAATTCAGATAAAATTATTTGAAACTGTAACGGCCCTTAAGTACCGTTACATGCGATCAACAAATGCATTGATTTCCAGTAAAATACACTGACACAATTCAGCTATTATTTTGACTCGTGCAGCGATGAATCAGCACGATGAAACAATACTTTTACTCGGAATATTTTGGATCGCATCATTTCCCGGCCTATTCAAACCGGCGAAAAAGCAACCAAAGTATCATTCGTCGAGTGATCACCTCCTCGAAGATTCCTACGGCATACTCGGTACTTCTCTCACAAGGTCGCTCAACAAGTCCGGCTACTTGGTTACCTTTTCCTTCCTTTCCTTATCGAGAAGCATCAGTCTGCATTCGCACAGGCTCGAGCAGTGCCCAGTACGAGATACTAGGGGCACAAGTAAAATCCATATCCTCACATCCTCGTAACTTCGTAACTTCAGTCGCGCACCAACACCCTCGAGTCAATATTACCTATTCGGGAAGCGTTATAACTGGGAATATCGAACTCTCAATCAATTCAATAAATACCTTCTGATTTACTTAAAATCGCCTTTTAATACGGAGATAACCCGCAAGTAGATACCACCACCTCACACCGCACAACTTGGAGTCTAGTGAGGGGTGGTCCCTCACAAAACTATTAATAATAAAAATAATGAAAGTGCTGGCATCCACCAGGGAGGACCTTAGTAGTGCGGAAGCCTCCCTGCGGGAGTCCAGTTTTAACTTCACAAAGGGAAGAAAATATACGACAGTTGGATGTATCTTACGTAATAACAATTGTAACATGTCAAAGCGGTATAAAAAATCAAAACAAAATAAAAAGTGTCAATCAGCTAATAATGAAATGATCAAAATGAATGAAACTGTAGAAACTAAAGCTAATGAAAACCTAGTAGTAGTAGTAATAGTGGTAAATGGAGTCGGGGGCTTGTATCCAGCCCTTGATGTCATCTGGATCTATGAGATCTTTTCTAACTACCCACTTTGTGGTTGGATCAGAGGTTTGCTAGTAGCCCGGTACTGCTAACCGGTCCATACAGATCACTGACCTTCGAGTGGGGCTAATCGCTGGGTTCGAGAAAGGCTCATCCCATCCTCAACTGTCTTTTTGCGGCGAGGCCTGGGCAGCGACCAACGATGTGTAGCTGTCTTCAGGTTCTTCGCCACATTGTTTGTTGTTTGTTTGTTTGGGCTTTTTTCTCGCACTTAGCTTCTTGATTGGGCCGTTGTGCGTGGCTCATATTTCTATTTGTGTTTATGTTACTCCAGCCGACCCAGGCTGTCCCAGAAGGTTCGCAGCCTGTTTGGGTTGCTACAAGCCTCCGGGACAGATCCTGGAGATTGTAGTATTTTTGCCCGTTGCTCTGCCACGCTCCTGCATTCCATGAGCACATGCTGTGGCGTTTCTTCTTCCTCCATGCATCCTCTGCATAGAGGGCTGTCTGTCACAGCTATGGTAAACAGGTGTTTGTTTAGGGGACAGTGGCCTGTCATAGTACCTATGACTACGGATTTTGTCCCTTTTTAATCTGGTGAGGTTGCGGGCAAGTTTTTTAGACGCTTCCGGAACCGCATTCTTTGTTTGCCTGCATCCTGCGTTTTTTTTCCATTCTGTAAGGTGGGTTTCATCGGTGTTCCTGCGTAGCCATGTTTTTATTTGGGCCATGGGCATAAAGGGTTCCGGTCCATATACGATTTTCTTTGATCCCCTTCTGGCCAGTTTGTCTGTTGCGTCGTTGCCCAGTGTTCGTCGCCACATATTCGGCAGTCCTTGCTCTCGGTCAAGCCAAGGTTGAATAGATGTGCTCTATGGGCCGTGTGTCCGGTGAAGAGACCGATAGTGGTTCTAAGGTTCTTCTTGCTCATATGTAGTAGGGCCTTGGTTTTCTTTAGAAGTGGTTGCTCCATCGTGGCCTTTGCCTGGCGACATCCTTGGCTCTTTTTCCAGGATGCCCAATGTTCCTGCTCTAAGCAGTCCCTGATGATTTTCTTACCTATAGCAAAGCGGACCCCAACAACTGGCTCCACCGGGCATTCCAGTGTGTCTAGTTTTGCCAGTCTGTCGGCCTCTTCGCCATGAAAAGAGGCCGACAGATCGAAAGACCTCATCCAGCTTTGTGGGAAGTCGGTGGCAAGGTAGATGTCGGCGTAGCTGTCGTTGAAAGCGCGTTTGGGGCACTCCTGCACAATGTGCGGAATGGACTGAACGCCAGCGCCGCAGCCTCACATCGGGGGAATCTCTATATCCTCATTTGTGGAGCGTTCCGACGCATCTACCGTGGCCTAAGAGTATGCAGTTCAGGTTAACCGCGCACTGCGGTAAAATTCCGTGCGTTTTATTTTTGAAAAATCTGTGAACTATGGAATGCGGGAAAACATCGGTCCGGATTTAAATTCTGTGAATTGCTACAGATTTTCTGCGGTGCATTGCCGACAAATTGTTCCATACTAAAGAGTTATATATATGGAGACTTGCGTAAACAACAAATGGCAAAAAAAGTCAAGTAAAACATGTAATAAAGTAACATAACATACTCAAAACGGTTTTTCAGTACCTAATACTGTTTTCTGATTCTGCTGAAAATTTTACAATATGCAATGGTTCCCTTTTCTGCAGTAATCGATGATCATATTTATCGTATCATATTTATATCGTAAACATAATTATATCATATCATATTTATATTGTAAACATAATTATATCATATTTATATCATAATTTATCATCATAAACATAATTTATCATATTTTATACTCACGTTGATCGGGTAGAGTTATGCGATTGAAAATGTCGATGAGCGTATCCACGGCGACAAAAGGTCCTTGAAAACAGTTTGGCGGAGGCAGCATGGTGCACAGATGGGCCGCAGGGGGCGGCAACGGAAAAGAGCCACCTGTTCAAAATAAATTATATAATTTTGAGTATTTTTTCAAACGCGGACCGAGAAAGAAGAAGTTTGCGATTCGACAACATCTGTTGATGGAGTTTTCTGAAGTACAGTTCAGAAAAATCTATCAAACGTTCTACAGTACAGGGCCATTAAGGTAAATCCAGAATCAGTTTATAAAGTGCCCTCTAGCGTCGTTGAGTGTAAACCCACAAATAGCCAATCTCACTTGTAGTTTATATTGTCGCGAGTCGAGCGGGTGTAGACACGTTTCAACTTGCAAGAACATAAGCCGGGAAAAAGGCAGAAAAGCGGCAATCCTGGAGTCCCTCCGCGCTGGAAATGATAATTGATTGGTTTGGGTACAAAAAACTCAAGTTTATAAGTTTTGAGAGACAGGTGACTATGTCAAGATGTTTCAGAAGTGCACACTAAATTTCCAGCAGCGGTAATGGTCCTTGGGGTCATAAGCAGCGAAGGGGATGTTATGCCACATCATTTCTTTGATAAAGGTCTCTGAATCAACGCCAATGACTACATCATTATCTTGGAGAGGGTAGTGAAACCCTTGATGGATATGGTGGCCGCTGGAAGAGACTACTTCTCCTAGCAGGACTCCACAAGTCGAGAAATATCCAATTGCAAAAATGGGCCCTATGGCATGCAAAAAGCGAATTACGGAACGATCTCGCACTTGGCGGGAGCAACAATGGGCACCTCCATCTCGGATGGCTGCTGAGCCAAGACTGAGCGTGAGCGGGCGGAATCGAAAGTGGGGGAACAGCCGCGCACAGCGGTGTTTCTGGATTTCGCCTCGCACCTTCCCGTTTGGCTGGAGTTTTTGGGAACCTTATTTCTGGATCAACCCTTGTAGAAAGAATAAAGAATTTAAAAAAATATTTAGTTAACATGATAAAAATATCCGATTTTTTAAAAGCCCAAATTGATGATTACGTGATCAAAGAGAGTGACTCTAATTAAATTATGTATTATTTTATTACTTTAAATCAGTGGTTTTTAACCAGTCTGCTGTGGCACAATGGTGTGCGGCGAGTATCCTCCTAGTGTAACGCCAGTTTTTTGAATTATTGTTTATCAGGTAAGAAAACACAACTTTTACATTTGTGAACTTAACCCTTCGGCTACTTAACGACCAAATTTGGTTGCAAATCAGAACACCGTTGACTAAGTAACGACCAATATTGGCGGCTTGTTTCCGGACCGCACAGTAATATTATTTTTTAATTCGAACGCATCCTAAAATCCATACCAAATATCTTATTATTACCATAGATACATAGACGGCCGCTAGAATAATTTCGTACGTCATTTCGCGGATATTTCTGGTAAAATTCGATTGTCAAACATCATTTTTTTTTTTTTCCAGAAATCATCAACATTTTTATTGGTTTTTATAAGCTAATATCTAAATATTTTTGTATGTAAATAAGCAAAACGAAATATTGCCTTTGATAGAGAATCCAATAAAGATCACGATAGTATTTAAAATTTATAAATAGGGTTCCATATTTTTCCGTAAGACAAGTACAAGTTAGAAATGCCGAGTTTTTTTCACTTTTTAGACTTTCTCATATTCATAATTACCTAATTGTTTTACAAAATGAGATTTTAATATTCTATATACGAAATTTCAATGCGATCATTGCAGTTATTCTTTTTATGATTGCTATAGTGTTTCCATAGTTATAGTACTTTTTGTCGAGCGTGGCGATATTGCAAAAAAATCCAATAAATTGCCGCGGTCTGTCATGAAATTATGCCGCTACTCAAAGGGTTAATCAGCAATGAAACTTGGCTTTTGTGATGGATTTATTCGAGCATCTTAATAAATTAAATGCATCAACCATCTGTGCAATTTGCATCAGGCGCAAATCTCTCATTATTTTTATTTTGTCTTAAAATGTAGGTTACATAATACATTTTCTTTGG
Source organism: Micropterix aruncella (assembly GCA_944548615.1). NCBI lineage: Eukaryota > Metazoa > Arthropoda > Insecta > Lepidoptera > Micropterigidae > Micropterix > Micropterix aruncella. Next base: position 2,562,465 of record OX155975.1, read on the forward strand.
CAATTAAAACAAAAGTATATTCGTTGTTATACCTACTTACCTACCTTGTTACAATCTGGTATTGCTTGCGATTTCAAATGTTTTTTTTTGTATTTTTTAAATGTTTTTTATTAAACGTTGCTCGATTGCTCATACTGATAAGCGAGCCGTCACCAAGAAAAGAGTGGGTGTCACGTCACTGCTTTAAATAGAAAAACCATTACTTTCATCAAAAAAATTACTGTACTTTTTCAATTTCCTGTCCCTTCATACTTGTGTATTTTTGTTATATAAAAAATTCAAATAAAAAATGCATGTGGGGCATTGTAGAACTGTTATTTTTTCTAGTCACACCGCTAATGCAAATTCAAAACGCCGTTTTTGTGCTAGGGAGTGAAGTCGCCTGCGTCCAGAGAAGAGAGAATTAAGACTTACCGGATATAGGATGCTCTCCAGGTAATGGAGCCACTTTAGGTTTGTAAGGTATCATCTGGTTGGTGTCTGGACGAGCAATATCTCTTGATAAGTCACCTTCCCTGTAAGAGATATAATTATTATCATCTATATATATTTGAAATGTGTTTTTTCCTGTAACGGCCATATTGAGAGAACGGCCCAAGAATACACCTTACACCTAAGAATTTGGTTGAGGTGTCTAAAAAAAACCCGCGGTCTCTAGATGTGTCATCAAAAGAAAAAAATAAAAAAGTCATCAAAAGGAAAAAAAAAAAAAATTATTGTGTTTTCCCGCAACCGACAAATTGAGTATACGGTGTAAAAATTTGGTTGAGGTGTCTAAAAAAGCTCTCGGTCTGTAGATATGTCATCAAAAGAGAAAAATAAAAAAGGCATCAAAAGGGAAAAATAAAAAATTATAGTGCCATCGGCTGGATTTCAATGTAGGGGAATGTAAGGGAGAGGGGGTGACGGGTAGGTGGGAGGAGATAGTTAAGGTTGAGGGGGAGTTGGAGAGGGGGTGGAAAGAGGGGGGGTTGGGAGAGAAGAGGGAGAGAGTGAGAGAGGGAAGGTTTAGGGGTTTGACGCGCGCGAGGGAGATTGTCTGCTTGCCGAAGAAGTCTAGGAATGACACAGCCGATTTTTTTACTCAATATAATTAAAAACAAATTTTAAAGTTTTCAATCATTTCATCTAGTAGCGTATAGTTGTTAAAGTAAGCTGAATTGGCGTGAAACTTTTTGTTTACTTTTTGTTACATGTCATATCTCGTATGCGTCCATCTTCGATTGTTGCTGTCCGTTTTCTCCAAGACCTTGGTGATATTCCTGATCGTAGATCAAGTGAGCAAAGCACCGCAACGTAACCGAATTAATCCAAAGAAATATTATTTGTTCTTTTATAGTATTACATAAATAAGAAGTATGTTTCCGTTTATTTTTGAGACATTAGGCAATAAACTGACTGTCGATCTGGACAGGTTTTAGCTAGTTATTATATATTCTGGACGGGCAGCTTTGCTGATACGTCCAGATCAGATCTTGTAAAGCTAGTCATGATACATCCAGATCGGTTGTAAAGCTAGTCATAAACAATATGGAGAAGTTTTTAGGTATAAATCGAGTATGTTTTATAAGATCGACAGCTCTTGCAATAATCACTTCAAATGATAGTTTATTCCACATGACAATCAGTAAGACACAAGGTGAACAAAATTGGACTTAGCACTGACCCTTTGGTTACTCCTCTGGATAGTGAAATATTCTAATTTATAGTCACCTACTTTCTCTTGAAAGGTCCGGCCCGTGAAGAAGTTTCTGATATAGAAGTTAGAATTTCCCTCGCTATAATGATGCTTAATTACTGCTCTTCGGAGAATAACTATATTCATGCTCAATTGGGATTTTATTTCTGATTCAAAAAACCACAAGCACCGATCCAATTATGCCCTGCAGTTAAGGCATATTTTTAGTTAAGAGCCTCCTCAGCTGAGAAGTTGAAATTGTCCGAGATGATCGACGGTGACAAAAAGACCGACGGACAGACAACAAAGTCTCACAAATACAGACAGCCTATCATCAGTGCTGAATTGGCTGAAGAATCAAAGGGGGAGCTAATGTTTGCAGTTTGGCCACAAAGTGTGTTCAGGGTCGGTCCTACTCACGGGTCAACACCCATCCGGAGGCCTCCACGTATGAATTGAGAGCCCGGGTAGGACTCTGGCCTGAGGGCCAGTTTCTCCTAGGAGTCAACCTTAGTTTGAGCACTGTGTAGCGTTAGCCAATCGATTGTGCATTCTGACTGACAGCTGGGGAAATTTGGAAACAGTACTGTCTCTTATAGAGCGGGGGTAGTTGTTCACCTTACGGCAACTGCTCTTGAAATGACTAATCGGCTACCCAATTCCGGGTGAAAGCCGGCTAAAGGACGCCGTGGTCTGCGATAGATTCAGTAGACACTGAATCACTGCTTTGTAAGAGAGAGGACTGCGCAAGCGACCTCAAACCTGTAACCAGTCGGGAGACCGGAGTAATCTGGTTGCAACTGGAAGTAAGGGCGCGAGTATCGGCCCGCTGGCTGATTAACCTGGTTATCTCGCGGTAAGGCGTTGGCTTCTTGCGGGCATGTGGCGTAACTAGACGGTGGACTGTTTTGTCCAAAGTCTTCTGCACTCACCTCACAGGAAACAGAACGATCTAATATCGTTAAAACTTCTTGAGGTGACGGGTCTGCCCATTGTAGTCGACAGCTCTAGTTGAAGAATCAAAGACAGAATGTTCCACACTCACCTTACTCCGTGTATAGCGGCAGCCAGAGCGGGCGATATTCCAGCCAAGGGACCTCCGAGTGCCCATGACTTGTTCGACATCGCTGCCACCTATAGTATGAAAAAAACACTTGAAGGATTACAGCATTTTTTTTGTCTAAATGAGATACTAATGCCCTCTTGTGGCTCGTTCCCAAACGAATCGAAACATAATTTTGTTTTGAAATGAAAGATCATAGTTGTCCCTTAACCCCTCCTCTCTTGGGGTAAAAATTCAGCCGTCACTTCTGCGCTTGATATTTTCGCGCGTGAAGTCGATGGCCTTGACAAAAACGACCATAACTTTTAAACCACTATACGGATCATAAAAAGAATAACTGTAAAATGATCGCATTAAAATTTGAAATATAAAACATTATAACCTTATCTCGTAAAACAATAAATATTACAAAGTTGGCGAACTGAAAAAACTCGCCTATAAAATCATTTCGATGTTTTTATCACAAATTACGGAAAATATGGAAAAATTGTAAATACAGTTATGTTCTTTATTAAATGCTTTACCAAAACTATTATTTTGTTTTACTTAATTGCATACAAAAATATTTAGTTATTCAGCCAAGAAAAATTTGATGTATTCTCGCAAAAGATTTTTTTTTTTTGAATTTTTAATTTGTGACTACTTAGGGTCTTTTTTTATATAAAATTCTTTCAAAATAACTTTATTACTACATCACACTTCTTAGAAAATCACACCAGAACTTTCAGCTTTGTCTGATATTACAGAAAAATCTAAAGTTTTGAGAGTTTGCGTCCGAAACTTAATAATAAACTTTGAATGCTCATAATATAAAATTGGTTAGATTTTTTCAAATATATTATAACTGCAAGGTTCCAATATGTAACCGCTGGGTTGGACCTGGTTATACCTGGTCGTGGAATAACCACGAACAGAAATCGAGTGCAGGAAGTATAACTTAATGCCGAAGCAAATACACATCAAAAAACTAAATTTCAAAAAAAATTGGACGCCACAGCTTTTTTAAGGTTAAAGCTGAAACTAAAAAAAACCAGCACTCGATACACAAAAAATTAAGCACAAGATTTAACAGGGTGGGTAAGTATCACAGGTTTGTCACTGGTTTTGCCAGGAGGTAGCAATTCTTTCTTCAGCTGTAAAAAAAAGAAATGAGAACACGTTGCTCCTTTTCAGCGTTCTTTATTCTGCTTCTCCACGGGCACAGCAAAATAGATGAAGGTGCAAGGCACACGCTGCATAAATATCTTCACAGCACAGCAGTATATAAATATCTTCCAAAAGTTGACAGTAGGTAGGTCCGGAATCTGAATACTCCGATCTCAAAAATGCTCCAAGAAGCAGGCCGTCAAGCTACGGCAGTTGATGATTTACAGGTAGATTATAGATAATAATTCGTATAAAAATAGAGGTGCTCGCCCGCCCGTCTGAAGCCAAGGAAAAAACCCGGTTAGAAAGTCGATACGCCGCCATGTGCTAACCGCAAAAAAATTGACAATAATCGCTTACCAGAAAAAGAACAAGAACTACATGAATTTAAAAAACTGCGCCGCGCTATACTCGTCGGCAGCGACGCCGATGCTCAGCCCCTCTTACGCCTACGCTTCCAAACTCCAAAATCACACAAAAATGCCATTTTTAAAAGGCGCAAGTCACAACCACGAAAGACACGAGTGATGTACACGGGGGTTAATATATATAAATACAAACGGAGCTGCCATGGAATTCACCGACCGGAGTCGGGCCCATCATAATACTATTTTTTACACTTCTGGGGGGTGAGCAGTGGATTCCGGAGTTACGAACCGGCTGTGGTAGGTTTAGGACAGCTGTCTTGCCACATGTGAGCGTTCACCTTGCCACCCATTCACTCCCCCTTCGAAGCCATAGAATTTGAGATGCGCAAATCGCAGTTTTAGATAATTTTTCTAAGAAAGAGTTGATTATTTTTCTGGAAAGGCCAAGATCTTTAAAGAGGTGAAATAGAGATTTAGCTGGCAGGCCACGAGCGCCAACTTCCACCGCGTGAAGGTGAACAGTGAAGCCGTTCCGGGTTACGGCATTTGCAAGATCATGGTATTTATTTAATTTGTACTCGTGGTCTTTTGGGATATTTGATTCCCATGGAACAGTTAATTCTACAATAAGAGCCACCTTCCGAGATAGAGAGTAAAGAGTTATATCTGGACGGAGGGCTGTGCATCCGAGACTTTCAGGGAATTTATACTGCTTAGAGACCGAATCAACCTCCAGAATCCAATCTGTAGCTTTCTCGATTATTGAGAAAGGTTTTGTAGTTAAATGTTTTTTGCCTTTAGAGCCATCCCGCACAAACTGTATTGGGGGTTTGGAGGATACTGTCAAACCCTTGTTGGCACGAGCCACTGAGAGACTAATTACCTCGCGAATAACAGCGAGAACTTTGTCATGGCGGTAAGTGTACCGTCCTTGATCTAAGGCCACCTTGCAGCCAGCTAGAATGAATTTCAACCGTATGACGTCAAATGACGTCATGGTGAATATGCGTCCGATTGGTCGCTCTATGCTCCATGGTCTACGCTCTATGTTCGTCATTCTTCATTTCACCAATAGAGGCCGATCGAAGGTACAAAACCGACATTTTAAAAAAGTTTTTATTTAGGTGAACATAATTCTTTTATAATGTTTTGGTTAGTAAATAATGTTAGCATTAGTATCATTAGGTACTTATTAAAAACAATTTAATAGAACGAAAACGAAGCTAGCTAATCGAACGCCTAGATCAGCAATTACGAAAAAATAAACGATAATCCCAGCGATAGAAGAGATATAAACACGATGTTGTGAGGGAGGAGTGATGTATGGCAGCTGGAGCAGCTGCGGCCAAGGGAGATGGCGAAAACCGCATAGATCAGTCGTAGATTATATAAAGAGGCGCCACTGCGACGCGATGCGTTGGGATCCGGAATCTGTTCGATTTCACGAATAGTGGTGAGACCGATACAGTTCTACTATCTTCTCTGTTCGAAATTGGTGCGTGAACTGTTTGTTTTATTACTTCGACTGTATATTTATTAAAAATGTATTTAAGTACATGCCTTCTCACTGGGCGTCTTGTAAAAATCATGTACTGAACAAAACATGTACCGAACAAAACATTATCTTGCTATCGTTTTCTAGGTATTTGATTTTATAAAAAATATCCAGTAATTTATCGATCACAAAGTTCCCCTCTTATATGGGATGTTTTTACTGCACGGGCATTTTTTTAGTATGTGACTCAGTATATCGAAATAAGCAACTTTTGATTAAAAATGTTTAAAAAAACTGAAACACATTTTTTTTAAAGTATGAAAAGCTGTAATCACGAAGCGCTATCTAGCGGTAGGTAAAATGTCGCTAATATTGTTTATATACGCTATATTACCTGCCCCTAGACAGCGCAACGCGCTCAAACACTTTTCAAGCCTTTATTTACCAGTCAACTTTTCCTAAAATATATAAATACCTATATATTAAAAAAAAAAAAAAAAATGTTTTTTTATTTAAAAAAAAATGGCAAAAGTTGCTTATTTTGTTGTTCTAATTCATCCTGTAAAAAAATGCCCGTGCGGTAAAAACACTTATGTATGTGTATTATACTATGCTTAAATAGACTAACTTTAGTAATTGTAAACCTACTGTTTTGTTAATTATGGTTACATTTACGCACATTTTGTGCACATAGATACAAACTTCTGAAATATATGATATAACGCTTGTAGTACGGCAATGCTTATAATTTTAGAGATTTAAAATATAAGTTGTAAAACTGATAATTTTTTATACCAGTAAAATTGGTGTTTTATTCTATTTTTAATGTCACTGGTTTGTTTCTGTTTTTAATGTCACATGCATTATCAAGACATAATGTCTAATCACAAAATTAGGTGCTTACATATTTATTATCACATTAAAGTTAAAACTTTGGGATAATATATTGATTAGTCAATTTAGTGTTTCGCCAGCGTCAAGCGAATGCTTAGGATCAGGATTCGGTTATGACGATATTTTTATTTAGCATTTCAATGTCACTTGGGTCCTTCCCTGAAATTATTATTGAAAAGTTCCCTGGTAATTTGATTATATTCTGTTATTATTATTAGTACAATAGTTGATTGGTATTGACCTAATTTTCAATCCTTATTTTTCAAAATGTATACAGGAAACATCATTTAATCTCATAAACACATGTAACTTCAATTATGGTATTTTATATAACATAGCAGCGCTGAAAGCAAATAAAATGTCAACATATTTTTTTTTCATTGCCCATTAAGTTAATTCGGTAGAAATTGAAATATCTCCGTTTTGATTCCGATAAAGTAATTTGATTCCAATAAAGTAATTTTGGTCGGCCTCTAATTTCGCAGCTGTCAAAATGTTTCAAAGTGCGACGCGTCACTGCCATTTTTATTTGTTGTTTATTTTTAGCTTGACCGGGTTAAATAAAGGAAGAAGAAAACTTGTGACGGGAAAGACTGATCAAGGTCCACACGGTGACGGTGAAGTACGTCGATGAGCCTATAGTTGACGCTGAGGAGTAACTGTGATGGGATATACTGATCAAGGCCAATGACTTTTCCTGTTATCGCTATTTTTGCTGAGGTATAAATGAAGTAAATTGTATTCTTTTTAGAATATCAAATATACAGACAAAATATTTATTTTTTCACTCAAACCTTTGTTAAAATGTCAACTTTTAAGTTAGTCTATATAGACATGGATGTTGGTATATCTGTCCGAGCTTAATAGTCTATATACATATATAGAAATGGATGTTGGTATATCTGTCCGAGCTTAATAGACTCCGAATTCATTTGACTGATCACCATGAAAGTTAGCACATATACATATTTTTTTCATGGAGAAGGTTTTTATGATATCCCCTTCTTTATAACTTATCACTAGATGGCGCTGCAGCACACACAATAATTTCGCATGCACAATATTTTTGCTATTAACTTTATTGTAACTCGCCACCAGATGGCATTGCGGCACATCAACATCTATTCTCGCTCAACAATTGGTATACATAGACATTTGAGCTCGCATAATATTTTTGCACTTTTTGTTGTAAATTGCCACTAGATGGCGCTGCAGCAGGTCAACTTCTATACCGTTCAACCGATCGCCCTGAAAATTTTATAAATTCAAAAGTGGAAGGAAGGGCGATTAGCATAAGCTAATTGGGGGGGGGGGGGGGGGGAGAAAGGTGGAGGGGGAAGGAAACTGATACCCGAGCTTCGCCGGGTAACATTCCACTATAGTACGGCCATTATCAACGTGCACTTGGAGTCATAAATCATTAGGCCGGACCTCTCGCTCACACTCGCTCTCTTTCGCTCGCACTATGGGGATGCGTGTTTTAAAAATAATAATAGCAGTATCGATGTATCGATGGAATATCGATGGATTATGATGGATCGATGGTTGGATCGATAAAGATGACAAGAGATATCGATGGATATTATAGATTATGATGAAAATTTTCGATGGGTTATTTGTAATAATTGGTTTAGTTAGTTTTAAACTCATTTATTAAGAAAAATTTTCATAAATACAAACTAACGTATACATGCAACAATAAAGTGAAATAAAAGTTTAAAGAATATTAAAAAAATATCTACATTAACCTAAATATTATCTTAAAATGTAACATGAAACTAAGTACTAAATATTACAAATTACATTTTAACAAAAAATATAATTATAGGTTGGTCAGGCTAAACAAATATATTAAAAAAGCTATATTTTACTCGTCATCTGAACTGCTGTCGCTGCTATCTTGTAGATTTATAACCAAACGGTGCTGGTCTCTGTAAATATATTTTTCAAAATCAGCTTTTTGCAGATCTTCCGCGTGTTTAACACACTTGGCCCAATTTTCCTGTGTAACATTTTCGACGGCTTCGTGAAACAATTTCTCGACATCTGCTAAATTAAACGTATTGTTCTTCGAAGCGACTTCTCCTTTAACCTGAGCCCAGATGAGCTCAATAGGATTATATTGACAGTGGTATGGTGGTAAGCGTATCAATTCGTGTCCTAATTCGTTTGCCAATTGATCCAAAGCATACACTTTCGAAGGATTACTTGCTTTCACCTTACGTATTAACTCCTCTACAATCTCGGTACTTTCAAAAGCAATGTTTTTTTTTCTCAACCATTCTTGTATTTCTGCTTTCTTCGTTTTTGAATTAGGTATCTTTTCGAGCTGAACTGAATGGTAACTTGCGTTATCGACGATAATAATGGATGGCTCTTCGAGTACTTTTAAAAAACGTTCGAACCACTCCATATATGTGTCACCATTCATTTCTGTATGATAGTCTAAGTTCTTAGATTTCACCGCTCTAAACAACAATTTAGCCTCTGGAACGAAACCAGTCCTTGCAGACCCAGCATGACAAAGAATAAGTCTAGATCCCTTTCCGGTTTTCTGGTTCTTAAATCCACCTTCGTCGTTATCGTCGTGCCACATACGTCTTCTTGAATGATTCTGGTTAACCCAGGTCTCATCGAGGTAAAATCGGGATCGAGAATCATTGGTGGTAATTAAGTTGTGCATTTTTCTTAAAAAGTCCATTCTGGCACACTTAATGTCACTCCTTTCCATTAAATATTTCCGTCCGTCGTCGCCATTTCGATATTTGTAACCTATACTCTGCAAAATGGTTTTCATGGAACTTTTCCCGCATTTAAATCCAGGTATGGCATCCTTAAATTTGTTGAGTATATTGTCCACGGTAGGATATTCTCCGTTATCATAATATGATGTGATGATACGTCTCAGCACATCGATGTCGAAGTTATCTAAATTGGTTACAGTTGCCGGCTTCTTAAACGTCTCTCTTGGTGTATTAGGAAGCCCTGATTGTAAAACTTCTTGTTTTATTTTTTTGACAGTCCGCAAAGATACTCCACAAATTGACGCCGTCAGCTCTTGAGGTTTATTAAGATTGATGACAGAAATTTTTGCTGGGTCTCTTTTAAGTTCGTCAAAAAATGTCAAAACGTTATGGATAAGACACCGAGTTTGTATGTTAATATCGCCCTTCAACTTTAGTAATTCCACGTTACAAAATAATGTCTCCATTGATGATTGTAAATCCTCCTTAGTTGCACTGTTAGAAATTATACTGCACCGCACTGCTCGACAGACAAACTCTAACTGACTGCCGGCAAACTACAATTGATTACAGAGCTACATTTAATTAGGTGACAATGACACAAATGCTTGAATTTGGTCGTTAAATAGTTTGCAATCGCTACTTTTATCTATCAGAATATTTCAATTCATCAGTTATGTATTTCGCAACACTGTAATGTATTGGCTTAGTCATTATTGATTTCTCTTGAATTCCCTTTATTCCCTGAAAACTCATTATCATGATAGTGATGAAAGCGACACGAAGAATTTCAATTTTAATGCCATTTAAAATACCAAATCAAGAAACTCCACATTAAAAAAAATGGTTAAAAAAACGATTTCTATAAAAAAATCCCGATGTATTTTTGTACGACATTCTAAATAATAAATATTTTTCATTTTGTTCGGCAACATTATAGGGAATTAAATAATGTAAGAAGTATAAATGTAAGCAATGATACAATGTCTACGCAACTACACATAAGTTTTTAAGAGAATAAATTATTTTATTTGATTTGAGTAAATTATCGATAAGCAACGTCGACTTGTTGGACATCCTTACGCGCGTCGTCCGGCCTAATGCTTTATGACTACAGGTGCACATTGATATTGGCCGTACAATAGTATAATATATGTGGAGGCTGGCCGAAATGGCTACGCGCTGATCTATTAACCACTGCAACCATCGATTAGTGTTTTTGGCCTCCCAGGGGTTAAATCTATGAAACTACTAGTAAATATGCATACCTCTGTGTATCCAATAGATTTGAGCTCTTCGACAGTACAGGGATACAGGTCCAGGAACTTGTATCTGTCCACAAGCATAGCAGTTTCCTTGCCTTCGAATTCTTTTATCTGAATAAATAAAAAAAATGGTGAATGACTTTATTCGCCTTACACGGTTCTGATAATCTTACAATTCTCTTTAAATATCGTTCTCTTGTTTACCTTTTCAAGAACGCCACTCCGCCTCTTCTCCACCTTGACAATGCTGATCAGATCGCCGATGTTGGACTCAAACTCCAAGAAACGATTCCAAATGTCCACAGAATTCTCCGGCTCGAGGTGTCCCGATGACAGTACCCTCTCGAAAAGCACGCGGGTGTTGTTATCCTCTGGAAAAGTATGCAAAAGAAAATATGTCGAATTAGTCAAGAATCAGCTGAATAATGGAGTAGATAACATATATTGTTCTCAGAGGGACTTCTACGCTCACTGCAGGGAGATAGAATGACTAATCGTTAAAACTTCCTGTGGTGACGGGCTCGCCCGCTGTAGTCGACAACCCAAGTTGTTCTCAGAGGAAGCTAATGGGCCCTTGCTGAGTTGGTCACGAAGACCCATTCTGTTCAGGGTTGGTCACACTCACGGGTCAACCCCCATCCGGCGGCTTCCACGCATGAAATGCGAGCCCGGGCAGGACTCTGACCTTAGGGCTAGTTTCCCCTAGGAATCAACCTTTTGGCGCTCCTTGACGGTCTGCGCACCGTGCGGCTTAAGCCAATCGATTGTGCACTCTGACTAACAGTCGGGAGAGTCTGGAAGCAGTACTGTTTCCTATAGAGCGGGGGTGGTTGCGGACCTTACGGCGACTGCTCTTGAAACGACCATCGGCTACCCGATCCTGGGTGAACAGCAGGGCGAAAGATGCCGTGGTCCGCGATAGATTCGGTATACACTGTTTCACTGCTTTGTAAGAAAGAGGACCGCGCAAGCCACCTCGAACTCGTAACCAATCGAGAGACTGGAGTAATCTGGTCGCAATTGGAAGTAAGGGCATGAGTGTGAGCCCGCTAAGTAATCATACCTGGTTATCTCGCGGTTAAGACGTTGGCTTCTTACGGGCATGTCGCGGAGCTCAACGGTGGACTGTTTTGTCCAAGTCTTCTGCACTCACTTCACGGAAGATGGAACGAACAATCATTAAAACTTCCTGACAACTCTATTTGGTCTCAGAGGTCCATCGAAAAAAAAAACGAAATAAATCGTGATTTCTGTATTTTATTTTTTTGAAGGGGTCCAGACTGTTAAATTCCGTTGAATATTGAATAGTCCTGATCAATAACTGTAATTGAATTATCTAGGTATATCTAATTTTTTAATTTATCTGACCTAAACCGCAACGTTATAATAGTTTAGATATACGAAGTGATTTCATACTCTATGGGTAAATTTATATACTTTTTACTTCCCAGTAGAGGGAAATTATTGTGAATGAACATTTTTTTTCAAGATGAAGACTAAAGATTTATACAATTCCCCCCCCCCCCCCCCGAGACGATTAAGACCATTTCCAGACTAATGTCTGTATGTGAGTCTATGTGTGTGTGTGTGTGTCTATGTGTGTGTGTGTGTGTCTATGTGTGTGTCTATGGTTGTGTATCCCCTCCACGATAGAGCCCAAACGCTTTACCCAATCGAGCTGAAATTGGGCATGCACGCATTATTTGGTTATGGCAAGAGTTGAAAAGATTGTAGTTGAAATCGGTCCACCAGAGGGTGCGCTAATCGTACTTCAATCTCGAAATAATGGACATAGAGACTTGAAATTCGGTACACAGATGTGTTGTAGGGCCGAAATCACATTATGAAGTTTTGGTTGGAATAATGTTGGTTTAGTTGAAACTCTTATACAAGTGACACATTTTTTTTAATTCTGCCATATTTAAGAAAATAATACATCATATTGGAAAATAGCCATTTTATTACCATGGCAATACTTTAATATCATGACACAGTCGCTATCGAGTGGGGGGGGGGGGGTTGGTTTGGGAGCTGGGGAAGTGGAGTCGGGGGGGGGGTTGGAGGTTAAGGCGGTGGCAGGGGCAAGGGGGTTGGTGGGTTTTTGGGAGGGTTGGGGGTTTAGGGGGAGAGGGGAAGGCCTTGTCTGCTTGCCGGGAACTCTTGAGGTGACACAACCTTTCTTTTTACATCATATGTACATAATTATGTTATTAATTAGGAAATCAATAAATTATTCTATTCATTCTATTCTATTCTACACATCGAAATTTCATATCAAATACCAAATATCAATTTCTAAAATTCTTTGTCATTTACAGTAAACATTTGCAGATTTGGATGATTTTTGCAATTTTCTTTAGAGATTTTCTATTTCTGTTTGTTTTAGGTTGATTCTATACAAAGTATTGCTGCTATTTTTGACTTACCATTAAGATGAGATAGGTAGTCTATGTAACAGAGTACATATTCTGGAATATGAGAAAATTTCTTAAGTCCGAGCTCGAATATCCTGAAGGCAATGTTCTTGTCTTTTGAGCAGTAGTATTCCATGAGGGCCGCCGCAACAAACACGTGATATTTTGACCTGTGAATATAAAATTAAATATATTATGTATTTCAATATTATCACGGGCCCAACTCCAGTCGGTGAATTTAGGTTGCATTTTATTTATTGCATCTTGGGCGACCTGTATTGAGAACTACTAACCTTGAGTCTTCTCTGGCTCTTTTGAAAACTGTTCTCGCCGACTTAATGCCCTCAGCTCTTCGTGCAAATTTCATATACTGGATATATGCCTGGAAATTAAATTACCAAAGGTAAATGATCAGCACTCGGAATAACTCGGAGAATCAACCGCAGTTAGACCTTTTTCTTCGAGAACTCTTCAGGGAGTGGATTAGGAGGAGAGATGGAAGGACAAAGGAGAGTGGAATCAAATTAAGGAGGCGTTAACCCAGCATTAGGAGTAATTAAGATGAAAAAAAAGTAAAAGGAGTTTACTCACGAGCGTCGGTTCGATGTTCTCCATCTCGAGATACCTCGTGTAGATGAGATGGACTCTGTCGTACCGCATGCGTCCTTCCTCGTGATCAGCGTGGGCGAAGTGGAGTAAGGTGCAGTCAAACAAAGGTCCTCCTGCGGCTGTGGCTCTTTCGTACACCTGTCCAGCCTCATCGGCCAAGGCTCGACAGGCGGTTACGTCCTTAAAATTCATTTTTTCCAATTCAATATAAAGCAAATACAGACACTCATGAAATGACCACATATAATTAGGTCATGACCTATAAAGTTGTCATTCCAGAAACGACAACTTGGGTTGTCGACTACAGCGGGCGAGCCCGTCACCTCAGGAAGTTTTAACGATTAGTCGTTCTATCTCCCTGGAGTGAGCGCAGAAGACTTGAGGACAAAACAGTCCACCGTCTAGCTACGCCACAAGCCTGTAAGAGGCCAACGCCTTAACCGCGAGATAGCCAGGAATTTTACCCGGCGGGCCGACACTCACGCCATTACTTCCAATTGTGACCAGATTTCTCCGGTCTCTCGATTGGTTATGAGTTCGAGGTCGCTTTCGCGGTCCTCTCCCTTACGAAGCGGTGTAACGAAGTATACCGAATCTATCGCGGACCACAGCGTCCTTTGCCCGGCTGTTCACCCAGGATCGGATGGCCGATGGTCATTTCAAGAGTAGTCGCCGTAAGGTCCGCAACCACCCCCGCTCTATAGGAAACAGTACTGCTTCCAGACTCCCCCGACTGTTAGTCAGAGCTAATGGGCCCATGATGAGGTGGCCACGATGACCCATGTGTTCAGGGTCGGTCACACTCACGGGTCAACACCCATCCGATGGCCTCCACGCATGGGGTGCGAGCCTGGGTAGGACACTGGGTCAACCAGTCTCCCCTGGGAATCAATCCTCTGGCGCTCCTGGACGGTGTGCGCACCGAGCGGCGCAAGCCAATCGATTGTGCTCTCCGACTAACAATCGGGGGAGTCTGGGAACTGTATTGTTTCCTATAGAGCGGGGGTAGTTGTCTACCTTACGGCGACTGCTCTTGAAATGACCATTGGCCATCCGATCCCGGTTCAGAGTCGGGCAAAGGACGCCTTGGTCCGCGACAGATTCGGTGCACTCCATTTCACCGCTTCGTAAGGGAGAGGACCGCGCAAGCGACCTCGAACTCGGAACCAATCGAGAGACCGGAGAAATCTGGTCACAATTGGAAGCAAGGGCGCGAGTGTTCGGCCCGCCAGGTAACATACTGGCTATCTCGCGGTAAAGGCGTTGGTCTCTTGCGGGTTGTGACGTAGCTGGACGTTGGATTTGTTCTGTCCAAAGTCTTCTACGTTCACTGCAGGGCGATAGAACGAGAAAATCGTTAAAACGTCCTGTGGTGACGGGCTCGCCCGTTGTAGTTGACACCGCAAGTTGTTAGTCAGAGTGCACAGTCGATTGGCTTACGCCGCACGGCGCGCAGACCGTCCAGGAGCGCCAGAAGTTTGATTCCTAGGGGAAACTCACCATAAGGCCAGAGTCCTACCCAGGCTCGCACTTCATGCGTGGAGGCCGTCGGATAGGTGTTGACCCGTGAGTGTGACCAACCCTGAACAGACTGGGTCTTCGTGGCCAACTCAGCAAGGGCCCATTAACACCCTCCAGAAACGAAAGAAAGACAAATGTATAGCTAATGCATAGTAATGGTTGCTATTACGCCAAACTAGGAATGTTCATATACTTGCTCTCCTGTACTCTTCCAATCGACACCATTTACACGAGATTTTCGAACCATTAAGTTACTACGGTTTCGTACTTCGGTCAGATTGAGACAATTTACTCAAAATTCCGTGTCATAATACTGATTCTACACCAACTCTTTTTGTGTCCATGGGGCAAGACTCTGGAAAGATCTCCCAGCAAATATTCGAACCTCGCCTTCATTAGAATCATTCAAGTCTCACCTTGAAAAGTACTACTTTTCTAAGAATTAACCAGTTCTACCCTTTCTCTCTCGTTCCTCACCCGATTTCCTCTCCTCGGGCATTCTTAGTTTTAAATATAATAATTTGTATTTTATGAAGACAAAGTTATTAATCTTTATTTCCACAACACACTGTACTGTGATTTCCACCGCACTGTGATTTGTTTATATAAATAAATACAAACGGAGCTGCCATGGAATTCACCGACCGGAGTCGGGCCCATCATAATACTATTTTTTTTTTTACACTTCTGGGGAGTGAGCAGTGGATTCCGGACTTACGAACCGGCTGTGGTAGGTTTAAGACAGCTGCCTTGCCACATGTGAGCGTTCACCTTACCACCCATTCACTCCCCCTTCGAAGCCATAGAATTTGAGATGCGCAAATCGCAGTTTTAGATAATTTTTCTAAGAAAGAGTTGATTATCTTTCTGGAAAGGCCAAGATCTTTAAAGAGGTGAAATAGAGATTTAGCTGGCAGGCCACGAGCGCCAACTTCCACCGCGTGAAGGTGAACAGTGAAGCCGTTCCGGGTTACGGCATTTGCAAGATCATGGTATTTATTTAATTTGTACTCGTGGTCTTTTGGGATATTTGATTCCCATGGAACAGTTAATTCTACAATAAGAGCCACCTTCCGAGATAGAGAGTAAAGAGTTATATCTGGACGGAGGGCTGTGCATCCGAGACTTTCAGGGAATTTATACTGCTTAGAGACCGAATCAACCTCCAGAATCCAATCTGTAGCTTTCTCGATTATTGAGAAAGGTTTTGTAGTTAAATGTTTTTTGCCTTTAGAGCCATCCCGCACAAACTGTATTGGGGGTTTGGAGGATACTGTCAAACTCTTGTTGGCACGAGCCACTGAGAGACTAATTACCTCGCGAATAACAGCGAGAACTTTGTCATGGCGGTAAGTGTACCGTCCTAGATCTAAGGCCACCTTGCAGCCAGCTAGAATGTGTCTACTTGTGCAAGGGGTATTGCTACAGAGGGGACAAGAACTATCCTCGGCAAAGCTCCAACGAGCGAGGTTACTGGGGTCTGGAAGTGTATGCTGAAAGGCATTCAAATAAAATTTCAGCATCTCTGGCGTCCAGTCATAGAGCATTACCTTCCAGTGCATTGGAGGCGGAATGCAAAAGTCCCCAATTGTTGTCCAATCATTCTGGCATTGAAGGCCAATAGCATGAGCCATACTGTTGCTGTCCTAATCTCCCCGCAAAAGAGACTTCTTCAAGTCCACGTCGCTCGTGGTTGTACTGCCATACCCCAGACCAGTGCCATTCTGGCTGATTCCAGTAAGGAACTTTTTGTGGAAGTCTACGCGGGCTTGTAGATCATTTGAATCACTACGGCCACTTATTACGTGCTTCGATATTGCCGGATCTTTGGAATTGCACAGAATCGAATTTTTGGTTATTCTGGAGTTGGCGTAGAGCAGAGAGGGCAGTTTAAGCGCTAGCCCAAAATTTTGTTTGGACCTGAAGAGAGTCGTTATTGCCATTTTTTTAAGTGCGAATACAGAATTTATTATTATTATTATTATAAACTGTAGATATAACTGAATATTTTCAATCTGTCAATGAACACTATGCAACTGATCCTAAGTATCAAGTAAAATCAACCCCAGTCATTGCACTGTGGTCAACGCACCCAGTTTTGACACGGCAACAATAGTTAAGTACCTAAATAGCAGATAATTAGTTATGCTTTCAACTGCTATAATTACTCTTTTAAATCAAAAGTCAAAAAGATGGAATAATCAATATTTGCCCGATATTTAAACAAGACTTACATAACGATGTCAAAAACTATCCCCCTCTATCTAAGTTACTGATATTTAGTAAGCTCATGGAAAATATTGTTTTTGATTAGTTGTTTTCTGGCTTTTGACAATTATGGCTTTTTCGAGGTGAGATCGGTGGAGTCTAATTTATTTACTAATTATCTAAATCAATACTGAAGTTGACGCACCCTTATACACTGATTTGATTGCTAAAAGAGCCAACTCTACTCTCTATCTAATAAGGAAGGCTTTCCAACATCTGTCAATAGAGGTTTTTATTAAGATCTACAAGGCACATGTGAGACCTATTCTTGAGTATGGCTATCAGATCTGGAACCCTTACTTTTGCAAAGATGTGGATATTCTGGAAAAGGTTCAGCGAAGGGCAACCAAAATGCCAGTGGGCCTGAAGAATAGGAATTATGAAGATCGCTTGAAATTACTTGGAATTACTACACTCAAACAAAGAAGACAAAGAGGGGACCTGATTGAGACATATAAAATTCTAACATATTATTACGATGTACCTGCACTGAAGAATATTTACAAATTCAACGTCAACAAAACTCTTCGAGGTCACAACAAAAACTCAACCGTACAAAATTTAAATCTAATCCTCTTAACCCTTCGGCTACGTAATGACGAAATTAAGTTGCACATCAGAACACCGTTGACTACTTAACGACCAATATTGGCTGCTTACTCCTGGAGCGCACAGTAATATTATTTTCTAATTCGAACGCATCTTAAAATCCATACCAAATATCTCATTATTACCATAGATACATAGACGGCCGCTAGAATAATTTCGCGCGTATTTCGCAGATATTTCTGGTAAAATTCCATTGTCAAACATCATGTTTTTTTTTTTCGAGAAATCAAAATTTTTATTGGTATTTATGAGTTAATATATAAATATTTTTGTATGTAAATAAGCAAAACGAAATACTGCCTTTGATAGAGAATCTAATAAAGATCATGATAGTGTTTACAATTTCCAAATAGGGTTCCGTATTTTTCCGTAAGACAATTAATAGTTATAAAAGTCGAGTTTCTTTTACTTTTTCGATTTTCTCATATTTATTCATAATTATGTAATTGTTTTACAAAATGATTTTGCAATATTCTATATACGAAATTTCAATGCGATCATTGCACAGTTATTCTTTTTATGATTGCTACAGTAGTTCCATAGTTATAGTACTTTTTGTCGAGCGCGGCGATAGAAGAAATTCCAATAAATTGCCGCGGTCCGCCATGAAATTACGCCGCTACTTGAAGGGTTAAGAACGTTCTTCCAAATAGAGTGGTGGACATATGGAATAAACTACCATTTGAAGTGATTAGTGCACTCTCTGTCAATCAATTTAAAAACAGACTCGATTTGTACCTAAAAACTTGTTAATATGGTTTATATTATATTGTTAATATTGTTTAGCTATACAAGATCTGATCTGGACATATCAGCAAAGCTGCCTGTCCAGAATAAATAATGTTAATAATAATAATGTATTAAAAAAATAATACATACCCCTTTTTCTCGTAATACAGTAGCCGAAATGTCCAAAAAAGTTGCTGCCTGGTGCCACATATCTGGATGTCTCGCCAAGCAAAGCAGACACTGCTCAATGGCAAACATCACGCGTCGGGCTACAAGGGCAGTGTCTTCGGAGCGAAGAGGATTAGACCTTTCCCAAAACACATATTTCTTCCAAAGCTCCACCTGTGAAATATTACATGTGTAGTGAGTGTATATGCTAGTCTGCCCAGGTTATCCCTCTATGTCAGTGATTTTTAACACGCTTTTATTAGGTCGACCTGTATGTAACTAACTATGTATGTAATGGAATCTAAGGTTACTAATTTAACCATCTTCCAAGGATCGTAGCGTTATGAAAATTGGCAGCTGTATGTAGTTCTGATGACAATACAATAATATGGTACTGTCAAACTGATCTGATGATGGAGTCGGAAGATATGAACTGGAACTTCATGATGGAACATCGTATCATAGCTGTGTTTGGACTTGTTAGAAAAGTCTTGGAATGAACTTTGACCACGACTAGGTTTCAAGGTCTGATGATGAAGCCTGAAGATAGGCACAGGCATTCCAAGATGGAATATTGTATCATAGCCGTGTTTGGATTTGTTAGAAAGGTCTTGTAGTGAACTTTGACCACGATTAAATTTCAAGGTCTGATGATGAAGCTGGAAGACAGGAACTGGCATTCCATGATGAAATATAGTATCATAGTCGTGTTTGCACTTGTGGGAAAGGTGACGTACTGGACTTTGAACACGATCAGGTTTCAAGGTTACAACAAACCTATTATATATTGACTTGTAAATATTGAGTGTAAATAGTGTAAATATTGACATAGGTGACTGTATAAAATGTATATAGACCTGTACATTGAGAGTGTAAATAGAATAATATTGATATATCTATATACGATGTATATTGACGTGTAAATATTTTTTGGTTTTTAAGTGCATTTATAAAAGCGTGTTTTTAGTGTTTTTTTTAAAACTATTAATTTCTTATTAACACATCGAGTGCCTAATGACACTGGTCAAAGTCTAGTCGTTGTTCTCTCAGTGCATGGTGTTCCGTTGTAGAAGTAAATTTCATATGGTCTATAAGGCATCTAATATCTCCCTTATTGACCCAAATAATCATTTAAAAATTTTCGGCAGCAAAATTACCCATCTGATTCTCTATTGCTAATGATTCTTTATACGAAATTCTCTATTACAAGATCCTGTAATAGAGCATTAGAACATGTAATAGAGCAGTAGTTGACTGGCAAAAATGGATGCCTTACTAATTTATGGCCCTCGAAAGGCTTGGATCTATGACAACTACCTAATTTCTCATTTGTCATGGCCCTTCTTTATCATTTACAATTTCATCAAAACCTAACTGTCCCATCTGGATTGCCAGCTAATAGTTCCTGTGCAGTTAGGCCACTATGACTCGCTCGTGATCTTGGATCGGCTCAGCTTACGGTTTAACTCCCATCCAGTAGCCTACTCGAAGAGGGTCGAACCTGAAAATGACTCCGTTTTCCTTATCATTGCAGGTGGATCAGATCCTCTGGGGGACGACCTTCGGGCGCTGGGCAGTTTGTGCGTCATAGGACATCAGCCAATTAACTGTGCACCCCGACGAATAACCGGGGTGGGTTTTTATGTTTCCTAAGCAGAGGGGGTGGCTGTTGACCTAATGTCAACTACTCTTGAAATGACTCGTTGGCCACCCAACCTCGCGTGAAAGACTAGCAAAGGCCGCGAAGGTTCGCGATAAATTCCCGGCCATGCAGGAACCAAGGGAAATGAAAAAGCCGATGAACTTGCTAAGACGGGAGCAAAGGGAACGTTATACGGCCCTGAACCTTGCTGTGGCGTACCAAAAAGCCTTGCAAACCTAATGCTCAAACAAATATGTTTAGAACAATCCGTCAACCACTGGAACAACACGCCAGGGTTGAATCATTCCAAAGCGTTAATTAAGGCTTACGACCGTAAGACGGCCCGTGAAGCCTTATCGCTAAATAGGAACAATCTACGCATTCTGGTGAGGGCGCTCACGGGGCATTGTGGCCTGAACAAACACATGTTGAACCTCAAGCTCAGAGACACAAAAATGTGCAGATTCTGCCAAGGAGCAGAGGAAACTCCCCAGCAGCTCATGTGCGAGTGTGGCCCGCTCATGCGTAAAACATACACCCACTTGGGTGGTCACTACCTCCAACCTGAGGAGGTAAAACAATCTGGCGCCAAAAGCCTGCTGCGGTTCTTAAATGACACGAGGCTTAGCGCAGAACTATAGTAGGTGGCGAACACAATAGATCAGCAATGGTCGCATTGTTACAAGGCTCATAAAGACCTTAGAAAAGCCCCACTCAACAAATAAATAATAGTCCGGAGTCCACCGCTCACCCCCAGAAGTACTAATATTATTATGATGAGCCTAACTCCAGTCAGTAATTCAATGGCAGCTCCGTTTGTATTTATTTAAAATTAGAAGGATTTCATATCTCGAAATATCTTAGAACGAACTCAATCATATCGCATAACTGAAAATGATGAAGTTACCTGTTTCATCTCCTCAATGTTTAGTGTGGGAGGTGTGGCAGGCATGTTTCTATTAAGCCCGCGGGTGACCGTTTCAAATTCCTTTGCTACCCTTCTGGCGTTCATGTAGTCTCTGGATCTCTCAATTGCCATACGCTCAGCTGTAAAAATATACATGGATCAGCGTTGGGTCCTAAACTGTATAATTTGATCATCTCGGATCTGAATGCGGGGACAGAGATAACGTCTTGATATAACAATTGGAATAACAATTACTGATGATCTCAAATGGGGGAAACACATAATTGCAATTGCTAAAAGAGCCAACTCTACTCTCTATCTAATAAGGAAGGCTTTCCAACATCTGTCAATAGAGGTTTTTATCAAGATCTACAAGGAATATCTGAGACCTATTCTTGAGTATGGCTATCAGAACTGGAACCCTTACTTTCGCAAAGATGTAGATATTCTGGAAAAGGTTCAGCGAAGGGCAACCAAAATGCCAGTGGGCCTGAAGAATAGGAATTATGAAGATCGCTTGAAATTACTTGGAATTACTACACTCAAACAAAGAAGACAAAGAGGGGACCTGATTGAGACATAAAATTCTAACACATTATTACGATGTACCTGCAGTGAAGAATATTTACAAATTCAACGTCAACACAAATCTTCGAGGTCACAACAAAAAACTCAACCGTACAAAATTTAAAACTAATCCTCTGAAGAACGTTCTGCCAAATAGAGTGGTGGACATGTGGAATAAACTACCATTTGAAGTGATTAGTGCAATCTCTGTCAATCAATTTAAAAACAGACTCGATTTGTTAAAAACTTGTTAATATTGTTTATATTGTTAATATTGTTTAGCTTTACAAGATCTGATCTGGACGTATCAGCAAAGCTGCCTGTCCAGAATAAATAATAATAATAATAATAACGTCAAGCGTGAGTCACTTCGCAGATGATACAAAATCATTCACAAATCGAGCAATAGCAAATCCTGGCACAACATAGATGATAAAGCTAAAAGGTGATAGATGCACTGTCCATCATTTTGGACATTTTCTTCAATTTTTTAGGATTAGAGTTGTTAAATATCACTTTTATTGAGTTTTTTTTTGTGTTTTCCACACAAAAATATATTATGGCAAAATGCCCTATTAGAAGAAGTTAAGCAACAAAAAGATATTGGTATAACAATCAGGGATGATCCCAAATAAAAAAAAACACATAGTGGCTCTTATTCTGTTTCTCGTAGGCTTAAATTAAGCTGGTGATAAAAATTAGGAACTTTAGCGATTCGTTATTTTGTTGGTATTCCGTGTCATGAAAATTAGGAATCGGTCTTAAATCTTAAAATTTTCCATTTAGCCGTTCCATGGCCGTTCCGAAGCGGGGTCTTAATTTTGACATTTTCTTCAATTTTTTAGGATTAGAGTTGTTAAATATCACTTTTATTGAGTTTTTTTTTGTGTTTTCCACACAAAAATATATTATGGCGAAATGCCCTATTAGAAGAAGTTAAGCAACAAAAAGATATTGGTATAACAATCAGGGATGATCCCAAATAACAAAAAACACATAGTGGCTCTTATTCTGTTTCTCGTAGGCTTAAATTAAGCTGGTGATAAAAATTAGGAACTTTAGCACATTCGTTATTTTGTTGGTATTCCGTGTTATGAAAATTAGGAATCGGTCTTAAATCTTAAAATTTTCCATTTAGCCGTTCCATGGCCGTTCCGAAGCGGGGTCTTAATTTTGACAGCTGGGTCACTCGCTCGCCCGGCCGCTGTCGTCTCATCACCACACGTTGATTGACCCCACGTTTCGTTTGTTTTAAAATATACAACTATACAAGGCTTTTTAACATAGGTACATTAAACAAGGATAAAAAATATACAAAGCTATAATATCATAAACTACAAAAAATATTGACAAAGGATTTTCAGGTTAAAATATAGATAATAATTAAGGATTACTTACGATAATCGGCGCTCGTTGTCCCTTTTTCGATTTAGAAGCCAAAAATCAGCAAAAATTCTTTGAAATCACGAGATGAACAAGAGCTACACAGCTGTCAGATGCAGACTGCTCGATTTAGACCGTTCTTAGTTAAGACCCCGAACAAGACCCATCCGCCATGACACTTGTAGAAACGGAATACGAAAAAGGGTCTGGACAGTGCTTAGCATCAATTTAAGAGCCTGATAACATCTAAATAAGCACGCTGCAGTTAGGACCCATGAAAGGGAATACCAAAACGTCAGTTCAAAATTGAGCGTTGTTTTAGCGCCTTTTTAGACCCCAAGTCAGGCACCTGCGAGAAACGGAATACCGGCCAGTTTAGCTAAAAGTGCTATTAGCTAAAAGAGCCAACTCTCTATCTGATAAAGAAGGCTTTCCAGCATCTGTCGATAGAACTGTTTATAAAGCTTTACAAGGCACGCTACTGTGTAGACTACTGTATTACTCACCTAACGGTTTACTGTACTCAATCATTTTGTTTCTTTTCGTGGTACAGTATTGAAATACTATATTTAGTCAAATACATTTCAGTTCATACATTAATACAAAATATGTGTCTATGTTTATATTGGTGCATTTTTATTTTGTAGGCTTATAAAAATCAATTTTGCGAACCTCCATTTTTTTTAATTTGTTGAGTGGGGCTTTTCTAAGGTCTTTTTGAGCCTTGTAACACTGCGACCATTGCTGATCTATTGTGTTCGCCACCTACTATAGTTCTGCGCTAAGCCTCGTGTCAATTAAGAACCGCACCAGGCTTTTGGCGCCAGATTGTTTTACCTCCTCAGGTTGGAGGTAATGACCACCCAAGTGGGTGTATCTTTTACGCATCAGCGGGCCACACTCGCACATGAGGTGCTGGGGAGTTTCCTCTGCTCCTTGGCAGAACCTGCACATTTTTGTGTCTCTGAGCTTGAGGTAGCGAACCTCTATGGTACAAATGCCTGGATATAATGAATTTTTAATATCCGTTTCAAGTTCATTATGCCGAGGTTGTAATGTATTACAACCTCGCTGAATACAGAGTAATGCTACACATTCTTACCAATGATAGGGTTAATAGACTGCTCAAACGCTATGTAGTCTTTCCACAGAGTTTCAATGCCAATGATTGGATTCACGACTGCTCTTTGATAAACCTGAAATATCAATCAACATTAGAAGAGCTCATAAGTGAAAGAACTGTAGGAATTTCGAGTTAACAAACGATTGAGCACACTGAAGTTAGTGAGCCCTAATGATGAAAATATCAAAAACTTGAACCGCCATCTTGGGAGGCTTAACTCCGCCATCTTGGGAGGCTACAAGAGGCTTAACTTTGGTGATTCGATAATAACTTGTTTTAACTGAGATTAGCCATGCTATTTTTAATTCAAGTATTAAATGTTGTATGCAAAAAATGATTTAATTTACAGAGATCATTAAGAGGCCGTGGCGACCAAAAGCTTATATGAATCATAATTTTGTGGCCTGGTTGTGAGAACACGAAAAAGAATTTTAATACAATTATGCCGGATTTTAAAAACCCGGTCCTTAAGCTATCATTTCGCCAGAACGAAATCGGTAAATTATTTCCATATTAATTGTAAATTATCTTTATTCTGTTACTGTTTTCCAAAAAAAAAAAATCGAGCGAGATTTGTCTTCAGTTTTGAAAAACCTAGAGATGATTCTCAATACTAAAAAATACTATTTACACCAGCGTATGGTCTATTTGCATAGGACCAAGACAGTTTTTGGAACTTCCATACAAAAAATATAAGGAAGAAATGTTTGAATTTCCAGAATGTTATGGCCAAACATTATTTTTTTTCTATTTATTAAAGATACTTTTGAGTGATATAAAAAATAACACAGTGATCTTAAGTTATTTTACTATTGTAATCTAATTTTTACTTTATAAAAAACTATTCATTTGATAATTTATTATATTATAATTGAAAATCCAAATCGACTATATTAGACGACGCGCGAAGCCGAAATCGTCATTCGTAATTGGCCACTGCCAACGGTGGGACGTATTCTCTTGTCACTGCGGTATACCCATACATCTTTATGTATATATCGAAAGCGCGCGGGCGCGAGGCATTGCAAAAATATCTAAATTTTTATTCGCGTCAACTCGGAAGGGAGCCTAAAGCATCGGAGAATCATTATACTATAGCTTTTAAGGTTCAGGGGTTATTGTCGAAAAATTGATATTACGCACAATTAATAAATCCACATATAGAGTGATTTCACTTTCAGGGATTTTATAAATTATTAATTTAGGTAGTTATCTACCGATTTTATTATATACTCATGTGTATCTATGTATTTCTGATTTAATATATGCCCATATAATATATGTCAAGGTCCACCACAGAAGGGCTCACAAATGTGTCTTAAAATATGCAAATTTAATAAATCTAAATTTCACCTGTGAATAAAGTTTATATGGTCAGCTAAGAATGCGTATTAAAATTGTTTTAGAGTTGCTATTTGCAATCGTAACTATATTAATAATAATAATAAAACGCTTTATTTTTAAGAACAGGCGAGCTTATTGCCTGCAGGCAATATTTTAGAGCTAACCTATACTATTGTATGAACATTATTAATTATGGGGAAAACTTGACAAGTTATACAACTGAATCAGTCATTTCGAATAGGGCGTTTGGGGCACTTTTTTGGAAATTACTTTCTAGACGGAAAACGATTCTTTTGAGTTATGCTATATGGAGATTGTTTGGTCATTTTTAAAATGGCACTTTTGTATGGAGACATCTCAGTCATGATAGGGGCATATTTTCAGATAATTAACCCCCCGAGCCGCGAGATTTCGCGAGCGCATGTCTTTGAAACACTATGTATAATTATGGAAATTTTAGATTTATTATGGCGGCCGACCAAAATATTAATTTCTCCCGAACCGTTGTTGCGATAACTAAAATAAAAATGTCGTTTTGTTCCCGATGAAATTTGATATTAGAATATTAGAACTTAATTTTTGAAAACACTAAATATATTTTTTTATTCGCAATCAAATTTTACGAAAAAAATACGAAATCGGATTTACACTGATAGTCTGAGTCCGATCGGTCCCAACGAGGTGCAACTGTGCTTTTACATTTGAGTCCGATTGGTCCCTCTGAGGCTCGACGGGTTAATAAAAAATATAGAAACAAATGTATATAAAAATATACAAATTGCAACATTAAACTAAACAAATGTAGCTTGTTTTTTTAGATATGCTTGTTCAACAATTTCTAGCTACTTAACACTAGAAACGGTTTCTATGTCCCCTGAATTTTTTTATTTTTACTCAGATAAATGAATTCCTTCTTTTAAATGGCCGACTCAATTTCAAAGATAGAATGATTTTAAAAAATCTAAGCTTGTCCTTTAGTGGAACTCACGGTTTATCCTATCGCAAGCATGAATGATTTTGAATTTTTGTAGGCAGTAGAATTTTAGTACTTTTTTAATTCATGTGGAAGTGGACACAATGGCATCGGGCAACTAAATCGGTGCTTAACAATTATCAATAATGAGATGAAATTGTGGCAATGATACATCATATAAGATTTGTTTAAAAAGTATCCAACCTTATTTTTATTCATAAGCAAATAAAGCACAGGATGCGTGTTTCGTTGCATAGAGATATGTAGGAAACATGTGATTGCAGACTAGACCAAAAATGTATTTTCTGCCAGTTTTTACAAAAACGCAATAATCTCAGAAAGTAACATTTAAGAATTGGAACTTCTCCGATGCGAGATCCCCATAATACAATATTTCATTACTTCGATGACTGCAGTCGGCTTACCTTTCTGACTGCGGCTATCTTCTGGTTCTCAGCATAAGACCCCACCGCCTCCACCGCTTTGAGAAATGTCACATAGTCATTCCAGATTGGATACGAGTGGATGTCCATACCGATTTTCTCAAGGGCAAAATCATAGGCTTGTGCCATTTTTTCTCTGCAGAATGATAAATAAAAATGACTTCATATCTTTAAAAACTTGATAAAAAAAATAGAGTCAAGCAATCAGAGAAGAGCTTAGTCTAACTACTAGTATTATATAGTATATATGGTATTAGATTGCTCAGCTACATAGTACCTTTTGGCAACCCTACTGTGCCGGCGAAAAGCATGTGGCGCTGATATAGTCCAAGCACATGAGATCTAAAGCGTGTCGTTTCCAGAAGAAAATCCAGAAGTATTTTTCTTCACGGTTTTATACGTATTTTTAGAAGCTGAATCCGATTTTTAACTTTGCGACCTCGCCAGAGGTGAGATAACTTCAGGAATCGCAAAAAACCGCAATAATGTTGCATTACATTTAGTTTTTCGCTTATAATTCACGAATAAAGCATTTTTTGATAACGACTATTCAGTACCAAATTAGAGTAGACAAAATTTCCTACAATTTATATTCACAGACTTAATTTCTCCGATGTACCAAACCGCCGCTAAAGCGCGCTCAAAAACGGTCATTTTATGCCACAAAGTCTATAGCGCGGCTCTACCGCACTTTCAAAATGCCATTTTCTGCATTTTTCTCTAAGTGACAAAAACCATTTTTGAGCGAGCTTTAGCAGCGGTTTGGTACATCGGAGGAAATAAGTCAATATATATGAATTTAATCTACTATAATTTTGTTCTAGATAGTCGTTATTAAAAATTGCTCTATTCGTGAATTATAAGCGGGAAACAAAATGAAATACATTTTTTTTGCGGTTTTTCGCGATTCCTAAAGTTAGCTCACCTCTGGCGAGGTCTCAAAGTTAAAAATCAGATTCAGCGTCCAAAAATACATATACAACTGTTGAGAAAAATCCTTCCGGATTTTTTTCCTGAGAAAACCCCCATATGCTTGGACTAATAGCATTGGCGATGAAACTAACATCAATTTATACTGCCCATCTATAAAAACATTAATAATAAATGTTTTTTTATAAAGGCATGATTGATTATTAAAAAAATAATTTAAACAATGATAACAATAATAACATTCAATTATTAGTGCCATCTATCACATTTTTAATGTAGTCTGATTACATCACAGAAATCATAGGGAGAGATAGAATGATATATAATCTGAACATTAAAGTGCGTAATTTTTACGTATTGAAAACTGTATACCAAAAAAAAAATTAAGATCTTTATGTAAATAATATTAAAATATTAAGAGCTATGATTTAAAAATTCATTTAATGTTATATTAATAAATAAAATAAAATAAAATACAAACGGAGCTACCATGGAATTCACCGACCGGAGTCGGTCCAATCAAAATACTATTATTACTCTTCTGAGCGGCGGATTCCGGACAAACGACCGGCTGTGGTAGGTTTAGGACAGTTGGATTTGCCACATGTGAGCGTCCACCTTACCACCCATTTACTCTCCCTTCGTAGCCATAGAATTTGAGATGCGGAAATCGCGGTTTTAGATATTTTTTCTATGAAAGAGTTGATTATTTTTCTAGAAAGACCAAGATCTTTAAAGAGGTGAAACAGAGATTTGGCTGGCAGGCCACGAGCCCCAACTTCCACCGCGTGAAGGTGAACAGTGAAGCCGTTCTGGGTGCGGCATTTGCGAGATCATGGTATTTA
This sequence comes from Micropterix aruncella, assembly GCA_944548615.1. NCBI lineage: Eukaryota > Metazoa > Arthropoda > Insecta > Lepidoptera > Micropterigidae > Micropterix > Micropterix aruncella. The sequence continues at coordinate 2,591,593 of OX155975.1, forward strand.
TTTAATTTGTACTCGTGGTCTTTTGGGATATTTGATTCTCATGGAATAGTTAATTCTACAATAAGGGCCACATTCCGAGATAGAGAGTAGAGTTATATCTGGACGGAAGGCTGTGCATTTGGCACTTTCGGGGAATTTATACTGCTTAGAGACAGAATCGACCTCCAGAATCCAATCTGAAGCTTTCTCGATAGTAAAATGTTTAGAGCTATCCCGCACAAACTGTATTGGGGGTTTGGAGGGTAATGCCAAACCCTCGTTGGCACGAGCCACTGAGAGGCTAATTACCTCGTGAATAACAGCAAGGACTTTGTCATGGCGGTAAGTACTGTCCTTGATCAAAGGACACCTTGCAGCCAGCTAGAATATGTCTAGCTGTGCAAGGGGTATTGCTACAAAAGGGACATGAACTATCCTCGGCATTGCTCTAACGAGTGAGGTTAATGGGGTCTGGAAGTGTACGCTGAGATATTTTATTTTGAGATTGGATACCGTAAAGGAGTGTTTAGGGCGCCATCTTTAGTGCACGGCCATACTGCCTTACTACGAACGCCGCCATATTGAACATATGAATGCCATCAACAGAACTATGACTTTCGTAGTAAAATCCTAGTTGCTAAAACGTAGTACTGCATTGAGCAATCTAATTCAAAGAACTATTAACCCCTTGAGCAGCAAACGGGACAATTGTCCCACAATTGAAATGACCGTAGAGCGGCAAAGGGGACATCTGTCCCAGCCGAGATCGGCGCCGATGTTTTCCAATTATTTACCCTTGATACCTCACATAAATCATACGGTCTGCGGTATGTGCGAAAAGAGGAGAAGATTCTCTGCCGTTAACTAGTTGGTTCATTATTTTTCATACAGTCGCCATTTTTTAGTCTATGATTGAACCAAACCAAACCAAAAACTTCAATAATCATGTTGATTTTCAACACCGAATATATTTTTATTTTTGTATGGGTATAAGTAAAACGAAGTCATAGGTTGAATGAAGCATATTATAATTATTATAAAAGTATTCACAATTTCTTGTATAGGGTGATTTATTTCCAGAAAAAACATAGAAATGTTGAACAAGGCAGTTTTTTCTGTACCACAACTTTGACAGATAATTCTGAATAATGATTATTGTTTTACAAAACGACGTTACACGTATCTAATAGCAAATTTCAACAGGAACATAAAACAGGTCTTCTTTATACGATCCGTATAGTAGTATCGGAATAATCGTCGTTTTCCTGAAACGCTATATTTTTGTTGTGATGTAATCTTCTTCTTCTTCGCATTCTCTAAGAGAAACTACAATTCAAACGTCAGCGCTCGAGGGATTAAGCAATACTGTATATAATCAATGACGAGATTTAGATTTTAAAACAAAGCATTTTTCTTTTTTTTTTTTTGTTTGTTTTATTTTTTTGTTTGTTTATTATTTATTCGTTAATTTGCTTATTACTAATCAACATTACAGTAAAACCAATAAAATCATTACAGTAAAACTAATAAGTAAAAAGGCTGTAAAAATATAAAAATCTGTTGAATTTGTGATAATAATCTGCCATCGAGTAAATTTCCTTTAACAGCCGCAAAGCAAGCCCTAACCAGTACCACCTCGTAAGGTTTAGTGAGCGAGAACGGCTCCGCGAAAAGATGGTGCGATCGAGCACGAAGATATTTATTAAGTACAAAAAGATCCACATTGGCTTATTAGTTTTACCACGAATTAGATTAAAAAACATAGGACATGGTCAGCATTTCTCTTCTGAGACAGAGAGAATTATAGCCAACCATGCCTGTGATAAATGCAGTCAGACATTAATCAAAACATTAAAAAGTCCACAAATTAGTTTTGAAAGACCGTAAAGAGAAGTTGCATGAGATAGCTGACACCTTAAAGATATCAGAAGGTAGTGTGTTTACAAGGTATGGAGCAGTGTTGGGTAAAATGTAGTTCGACTAACGATTGACGATTGAATACGTTAATCGCGATTGACGACTAACGATTGATTAATTCAATCGTCAATCGGCGCCAAATGATTGATTAGTTTCAATTGTTAGTCAAGATTGACAATTAAATGTTTGCGATTGATTCTCGACAGCGGTCAAATTCAGTTTTGTGATTTTTCGTCCATCGGTGCGGTGCGGTCGGTTCAGTCCACAAACGCGACCGACCGATCGACAAGAATGAATTGTCGGGTGCTATCTAAAGAGCAAGTTAACTGATTACCGACTAACTGATTTAGTCGCGATTACTTCAATCGTGACTAACGTTAGTTGCGACTAAATCAATCGTGATTAAATCAATCGTGATTAATTAGTCAGTTGAAATATTCAATCGATTGACCCAACACTGGTATGGAGCTGTTCAAGCAAGAAAAAACGGATTTCTTGCAATGGGCAATGGATGAAACATGGATCCATTGTACACATTTGAATTAAAAAGATCGTCAGCGGAGTAATCAGCAGCCGGTGAGTCGTCCAAAGCGACCAAAAACTCAAGTCATCTGGCAAGGTTATGGCATCCGTATTTTGGGACGTGCATGGTATTTTGTTTGACTATCTTGAGAAAGGTAAAACTATCAATAGTGAATATTACATAGCAATATTGGATTGAGTGAGTGTATAAATCAAGAAAAAAACAGCCTCATGTGCAAAAGAAAAAAGTTCTGTTCCACCAAGAAAATGCCCTATGTCAAACGTCGATGAAAACGATGCTTAAATTGAATAAATTACGCTTTGAATTGCTTCCTAGCCCACAGTAGTCTCCAGATTTGGCCCCCAGCGACTACTGGCTTTCGGCAGACATCAAATCGATGTTCCAGGGAAAGGAATTTGGCTCAAATGAATGAGTGATTGCAGAAACTGAGGCCTCTTTTGAGACCAAAGACAAATCGTACTATAAAAAAGGCATCAAAAAGTTAGAGGAGAGTTGGAATGAATGTGTGACTATTAAATAAAGTCAACTTTCTAAAATAGACAATTTTTTAAAATGTTTTTATTAGTTTATTCATGATTATTCCCTAAACATCTCTTGATATGATCGAAAAGGTCTAAATTGTTTTTTTGTGGTTTTCCTAATATCTCTTAATCCAAATTAAATGTCGGATGAGGTTTACACAAAAAAGATTTCCCATATAAATGCCTAGATTTTTTTCTAAACACCTCTTGAAGGGAATAATCAAGGTAGAAGTGATCGAAAACGGCTAAAATGTTTTTTTTTGCGGTCCGATTAAATATCAGGTTCGTTTTACTCAAATGCCTAGAAATTACATTAAGGATTTTTCCCTAAACATCTTGAAGTCAATAATCGGGGTTGGTGATCAAAAAGGGCTAAAATGTTTCTTGCGGTTTTCCTAGTTTTGACATAAAAATGAATTTGACATTTAGCATATTTAAAAATATGATAAAGGAATGGTTATCAAATCATGACAGTTTAACCATACATCAAATGTTAGAAATTATAACGTAATTAACCCTTGGAGTAAATGGGTATTTTCATGGATGCATCTGTCTCTTTTGCAGGATTTTCGGCGACATCGACTTAAAGTACTATAACTACGAAACTACTACACCAATCATAAAAAGAACAACTGCACAATGATTGCATTGAAATTTCGAATATAGAATATTGAAATATCATTTTGTAAAACAATTAGATAATTATGAATAAATATGAGAACGTCAAAGAAGTGAGAAAAACGCGCGACCAGATTTGGTCGACTCGTACTCAACGGATAATTGTTTCGCGACCAGATTTGGTTGACTCATACTCATACTCAAGTTGATTATATTTTTACATTGAACTTTATTATAAAAAAATCTTATATATTTCTTGTTATTTATTCATTTGACAGTGTATTCTATTTATTTTGAGTAGGTATTACTATATTAAATTTTATATTACCTATAATTTATTTTATATTATTGACTAAGCGATATAGTTAGTTAGTTTGTCTGGGCTTTTTCCCGCACTTGGCCTCTTGATTGGGCCGTTGTGCGTGGCTCATGTTTCTATTTATGTTACTCCAGCCAACCCAGGCTGTCCCAGAAGGTTAGCAGCCTGTTTAGGTTGCTACAGGCCTCCGGGACAGATGCTGGAGATTGTAGTATTCTTGCCCGTTGCTCTGCCACGCTCCTGCATTCCATGAGCACATGCTGTGGCGTTTCTTCTTCCTCCATGCATCCTCTGCATAGAGGGCTGTCTTTCCCACCCATGGTAAAGCATTTGTTTAGGGGACAGTGGCCTGTCCTAGTACCTATGACTTTACGGATTTTGTCCCTTTTTAATCTGGTGAGGTTGCGGGCAAGTTTTTTGGACGCTTTCGGAACCGCGTTCTTTGTTTGCCTGCATCCTGCGTTTTTTTTCCATTCTGTAAGGTGGGTTTCGTCGGTGTTTCTGCGTAGCCATGTTTTTATTTGGGCCTGGGGAATGGGCATCAAGGGTTCCGGTCCATATACTATTTCCTTTGATCCCCTTTTGGCCAGTTCGTCTGCCGTGTCATTGCCCAGTGAGTCGCTGTGCCCTTTAATCCATTGCAGGGTCACTTTATTTGACCTTGCAATGGATTGAAGCGCATTGTGGCATTCCAGTACAAGGACTGAGGTTATAGTATTTTTTGCTAGCGCTTGTAGCACGGAGGCACTGTCGGAGACAAATTTTAAACCTAGGTCTCCGACATCTTTGGCTGCAACTGCCTGTGCTGCTCTGGTGATGCCAATGCATTCTGCTTGGAAGATCGTATTTAAGTTGCCTAGGGTAGTTGCTATTTTGATGTTTAGATCATTTGAGAAGACGCCGGCTCCGGTACCTTGAGAGGTTTTGGAGCCATCTGTGTATATCCTTACTTCATTTGTACCAGAGTGATCTGCTGGTTCTGCAATGAGTTGCATATTGTATCTTCGATCAAAGAAGTGATGGCATATTATCCTGTCCATGGGTGCGTCCAGAAGAGGTATTTCTTCTAGAACCCGTTTCAGAATTTTCGAGTGTGGTGTTTCTGTTTTGTTTCCACAGTCCATTTGCTCTTAGTCTTAGAGCGGCTGCCTTAGCCTCCTCTTGGATGACAAGATCCAGAGGTCTCATGTTTAGGAGGTACTCTAGTGCGGGCGATGGTGTGGTTCTCATACATCCAGTGGCTGCTAGACACGCTAAGCGTTGCAGGCTCTGGAGTCTCGCTTTCACTGTGGTCAGTTGTGTTTTGGGCCACCATACAACTGATCCATAAGTCAGAGAGGGCCAGATGACTGATGTGTACAGCCAGAGTGTGATTTTTGGGTTGAGACCCCATTTTTTCCCCATTAGTCTCCGACACTGCCAAAAGGTTAAATAGGCCCTCTTTGTTTTGGCATCAATATGACTCGCCCAGTTTAGTTTACTGTCAAGGATGACTCCCAGACATTTCACTTGAGTTGATAGGGAGAGTTTGGTGTTGAATAATTTTGGTACTTGTAGTTCTGGTAACTTCCTCTTGTTGACTAAGCGATATTTTCCTCATAACTTTTTTTCTTCCTTTTCTTTCTATTTCCCTTTTTTTTCATTCTCATAACTTTCTTTTATACTCACTCACTCTATTTGATGGATCATTTTGCATTTTTTCACAAGCATTTCACAAGCATCCGAGTTTAAACAATTGTAATATAAGAGCCCTGCCTACCCTAGAATACATTAGTCATAGTTGGGTGATAGAATTAAATAAGCAAGAGGTTAAGGATTTTCCATTTGGTTCCTGTTATTTTTGTAGTCAAAATTAATATTTTATAGATATTCATTCCTAAATAAATAAATAGATTATTTAACCCTTCAGGCCCCGCGACTTCGATATTGCAGTCAACCTGAGGGTTAACAGGGAGTCACGGGGCCTGAAGGGTTAATAAAACTAGAGTCGCATGAATCATTAGACCTTTTACAAACTATTCGTATAACATTTGCAATTATGATTCTGGAGATCGATTCTGTCTCTAAGCAGTATAAATTCCCTGAAAGTCTCGAATGCACAGCCTTCGACCAGATATAACTCTTTTCTCTCTATCTCGGAAGAGGGTTCTTATTGTAGATTTAACTGTTCCATGGGAATCAAATATACCCAAAGACCACAAGTACAAACTAATTAATAACATGATGTCGCAAGTGCTATCACCCGGAATGGCTTCACTGTTCACAACATTTAGCGGTTGAAGTTGGCGCTTGTAGCCTGCCAGCCAAATTTCTCTTTCACCTCTTTAAAGATCTTCGTCTCTCCAGTAAAATAATTAACTCTTTCCTGGAAAAAATATCTACAACTGCAATATTTCAATCTCAAATTCTATGGCATCTGACAGCAAGCTGTCCTAAAACCTACCATAGCCAGTCGTGGAGTCCACCGCTTACCCCCAAGAAGTGTAATAACAATATTATGATGGTCCCGACTTAGGTCGGTGAATTCTATGGTAGCTCTGTTTGTATTTTGTTTATTATTAACCCTTTGTATAGCCGACATTGTCTCGAATTGCTGGCTCATCCGTGCAAAAAATGCCTCGAGTGCAAAGGGTTAAACTAATAATATGATGTAACGTTTAGGGTGGTACCCCTCCTTAAACTGGCAAAGCTGTTCTCTGATCTTAACGAAATTGTAAACGTATACTTACTTGTATGTGCTTAAAGTTGCTTTCGTGTCCTTAACGTACGAGAGATAAAGCCGCCACAGGTCAATGTTCAGAATCTTCATTAGGCACCGTTGGAAAAGCTGTCCATTAAATATTACAATAAATAAACAATAATCAAAAAGTTAAATATCGATAGACTTTGACGTTGTTTTATAAACAAGTAGAAAGGTCCATGCAAAGAATAACAGCTTGCGTTATTTACATTATTTTCAGGCCCACCTTAATGCTTTATGGAATGATTACTTTATCGGTAAGCTTAACTGGAGTCGTTATGTTAATCTACGATTAAGGTAATCCCCGATCTACGATTTTTCAAAGCCGGGGTAAAAACTTGTCATTAGCACCTCTTCCCTACAGTATTGAAAATTATTGATTTTGAAAAACATAACAAAACAAATATCTGGGTTAGATTTTTTGTGACCGGAAGAATAAGATCTCTTAAATAAATTTGCACTCGTTATCCACTCTTTATACCTTTAATCCTTAGGTCTCAGCAAATTTTACTATCTAATCTTGCTACAGCTTTACACGTCAAGCTTTCATTCCTGCGAAAAGCGCTTTTTAAAGTAATTACTACTACTTTTAAAGTAATTACACATACTAAGCCGTTTTCTACGCCCTCGTTTGCGCAATAATAGCAGATGAAGCAGTGTTTCCAACGTGGAATCTATGTTGCAACTGAATGAACAGCGGCATCTTGGAGCAGTCGCGTTGCGGTCGAATCCGACTGCTTGAAGCAGTCGTGTTGCAGTCGAACTCAACTGCTTGGAGCAGTCGTGTGTCGAACCCGACCGACTGCTCTCGAGCAGTTAACGACGACTGTTTGAAACTGTATGTTTATTAACACGCTTTTATTAGGTCGACCTGTATGTATCTATGTAATGGAATCTAAGGTAACTAATTTAACCATCTTCCAAGGATCGTAGCGTCATGAAAATTGGCAGCTGTATGTAGTTCTGATGACAATACAATAATATGGTACTGTCGAACTGATCTGATGATGGAGTCGGAAGATATGAACTGAAACTTCATGATGGAACATCGTATCATAGCTGTGTTTGGACTTGTTAGAAAAGTCTTGGAATGAACTTTGACCACGATTAGGGTTCAAGGTCTGATGATGAAGCCGGAAGATAGGCACTGGCATTCCATGATGGAATATCATATTATTGCCGTGTGTGAATATCGTATCATAGGCCAAAAGCGTGTTTTTAGTGTTTTTTTTTTATGGCGGCCCTAAGATGCCTATGCGGTATCTCAAAATATAACAATAATATAATAACAAACGAATGTTTAAATCATACCTCTGATTATTTTAATATTATTTACGTAAATACGTCAGCTGGAATAAGCCAGAACGGCTACGTTTTGGGGTATGGCAGTACAACCATGAGCGATGTGGACTTGAAGAAGTCTCTCTTGCGGGGAGATTACCACAGCAATAGCGACTGCTTGAAGCAGTCGTGTTGCGGTCGAACTCGACTGCTTGGAGCAGTCGTGTGTCGAACCCGACCGACTGCTCTCGAGCAGTTAACGACGACTGTTTGAAACTGTATGTTTATTAACACGCTTTTATTAGGTCGACCTGTATGTATCTATGTAATGGAATCTAAGGTAACTAATTTAACCATCTTCCAAGGATCGTAGCGTCATGAAAATTGGCAGCTGTATGTAGTTCTGATGACAATACAATAATGTGGTACTGTCGAACTAATCTGATGATGGAGTCGGAAGATATGAACTGAAACTTCATGATGGAACATCGTATCATAGCTGTGTTTGGACTTGTTAGAAAAGTCTTGGAATGAACTTTGACCACGATTAGGGTTCAAGGTCTGATGATGAAGCCGGAAGATAGGCACTGGCATTCCATGATGGAATATCATATCATTGCCGTGTGTATGTGAATATCGTATCATAGGCCAAAAGCGTGTTTTTAGTGTTTTTTTTTTTTATGGCGGCCCTAAGATGCCTATACGGTATCTCAAAATATAACAATAATATAATCACAAACGAATGTTTAAATCATACCTCTGATTATTTTAATATTATTTACGTAAATACGTCAGCTGGAATAAGCCAGAACGGCTACGTTTTGGAGTATGGCAGTACAACCATGAGCGATGTGGACTTGAAGAAGTCTCTCTTGCGGGGAGATTACCACAGCAATAGTATGGCTCAGGCTATTGGCCTTCAATTCCGCCGCCTTGAAAAATTCACCTTTTATTTACATAGGAAAAAACGCAATGACTTTTTTACCAACCCAATAGAAGTAAAACAAAATTGAAATAAGCAAAAGAAGTTGCTGCTCGTGGCCTGCCAGCTAAATCTTTGTTTCACCTTTTTAAAGATCTTGGTCTCTCCAGGAAAATAATTAACTCCTCCTTAGAGAATATATATAAAAGCGCAATTTCTGCACCTCAAATTATATGGCTTCGAAGGGGGAGTGAATGGGCGGTAAGGTGAACGCTCACATGTGGCAAGACAGCTGTGCTAAACCTACCACAGCCAGTCGTTAGTCCGGAAGCCACTGCTCACCCCCCCCCCCCCCGAAGTGTAATACTATATGATGGGCCCGACTTTGGTCGGTGAATTCCATGGCAGCTCTGTTTGTATTTTATTTATTTACTATACAGGCATCAATTTATAACTAGGTGCTTTATGTTCAAATAGTCTAATAGATGGCATTCTAATCTCTCCGAATTATTTCTATGATGTAATCAGCCTATATAAACATGTGATAGATGTCACTAATAATTGAATGTTATTATTGTTATCATCTGTTAAATAATGGCTTTTTGAACTCAATCACTCATTTTTTTAAAAAACATTCAGTCATATATTTATACTGCTTAGAGACTGAATTGACCTCCACAACCCAACCTGAAGCTTTCTCGATTATTGAAAAAGGTTTGTAGTGACGTTTTTTTTTGCCTTTAAAGCCATCCCTCACAAACTATATTGGGGGTTTGGAGGGTACAGTCAAATCCTTGTTCGCACGAGTCACTGAGAGGCTAATTACTTTGTGAATAACAGCAAGGACTTTGTCGTGGCGGTAAGTGTACCGTCCATCAAAATTTCAGCATCTCTGGTGTCGTCATACATTACCTTCTAGTGCATTAGAGGTGCAAGTCCCCAATCGTTGTCTAATCATTTTGGCACTGAAGGCCAATGGCCTGAGCCGGACCGGGTCAGAGCATCTAAAGCTCAGAACATCTAAAATTATACGATCTGAGCCTCACACGATATTTTCGTGTTTTCGGGTCATAGCATCTAAAATGAAGTAAATGCAGTGCTTTGCAATTTTAGACGCACTGAGCTTTAGATGTTCTGCCCCTCCGTTATAATAAATTACATTTCAGTAAAAACGGGCAGAACCATCTAAAGTAGCAACTAGGGTCAGAACATCTAAAATGTAGCAACCTGTGAATTATAACGGTCTGTCTGCTACCGAAAAATAGCGCTTTAGGGAACGTCAATTGTTGCCAGGTTTCCTCTGTTTTGAGATAATACGTAAATATAAATATAATATTAATTATTGTCCTGCAACCGAATATACTTGAATTTTCAAGGTGAGACATTAAAAAACTAAATTATAATTAAAGTATGGTCCTTCCTTCGATGTAGGAGCCTACTCTGCGATAGTTTTCATAGTTTCGGAAACCTAACACCAGATAAGATATCGGAAAACTTTCCGATACGCCTGGTAACACAACATCCATCTATGACTGCTATTTATCAAATATCATTTAACCGTAAAAAGTAGCAGGAGCTATGTCACAGTCGTGATTTTTTAGATGTTCTGACCTGTTAAATGAAATCGATGTATTTATTTCATTTCGAAGGCGGCTCAGTACATCTAAAGGCCAGAGCATCTAATTTAGATGTTCTGCACCTCATTCGATATTATCGCGGTTTACGGGCCAGAGTATCTAAAATGCGTCCGTTTTGATTTTAGAAGCTCTGCGCTTTAGATGTTATGACCCGGACTCGCCTGAGCTATACTATTGCTGTCGTAATTTTAGACCTGTAGACCTTTAAGTCCATATCGCTCATGGTTGTAATGCCATACTCCAGACCAGTGCCATTCTGGCTGATTCTAGCAAGGAACTTTTTGTGGAACTTGTGGATCATTTGACTTACTACAGCCACTTATTACGTGCTTCGATATTGCCGGATCCTTAAAATAGCATAGAAACGATTTTTGATTATTCTTGAGTTGGCGTAGAGCAGTCTTCACTTTGCTAAACAAAACGTAAAAACAGTTAGAAACAAAATTTAAAACATAAAATGGCCTCTATCTCCCCTTACACCAATCACTTGGCAATTATTCCAAAGCATAGACGCTCTACTTTCAGTCCGCTTTACTTATCTAGCCGCATAAGCAAATATATGAGGTCTAAATCTATTGCGGTCTTTAGTTGCATTAGCGGGGCTTCACAAATAAAGTCTGATTTACATCGAGTCAGTTACTGACTTCAAACTCAAGTCAGTGCGGGCCCAGTACTGCTATCGTGTAAATTGATTTTAAGTCAGTACAGCACTGTCTCGTAAGTGCTTACTGAATTCCCGCTACAAATTTTGAAGTCAGTCCGCTCCTCCCGCCACCCGCGCCAGCGGTACTGACCTTGTCTAAACGCCAAAGTCAATAGCTGGTCAGTCGCTGACATTGCATTGTAGGGTGACGTATCGAAAATTGTAACTATCGAAAATGACATTTCTTTTCTTTATCTCTTCTTCTAACATTTCCGTCGACTCTTCTATCAACAGATAAAAAAATAATTAAGTAATTTTTCCCCACTGACTATAATAACGTGCATGCACCATGAACAAAAATAACCACGACTGTTCCTGTTCGACCGACCGACACTGTTCAGTGTAAACTGTCAGTTCTCGGCGCCAGCACTGACCCCTGTAACTGAATATATAAATCAGCTATGACTTATAAAAGCAGCACCCTTTAAAACTTTCTTTTTTCAACATTCTGATTTTGCCACATCCTATGACACCCCAAGGCATCCAGTTTTTTTTTGTCAAATTGAGGATATTTTATACATAAGTTCCATAAGTTCCATATTTTATACATATAACATAAGTTCCTAAATTATTCAATCGCCCTTGCACAATCTTTTTATTGATTACCGTCAGTAATACTTTTTTTTTTTGTGTCCCAGCAGTTTTTTTTGCAAACAGATCGCAATGGCTCAATTTACGATATTTTCTTAATTGTTTATTTGTCAAAAAATATTGGCTAGTTTCACAAATTCAATCATTTTTTAACTAAACTCTGCTTGCCTTTCTACTTATTTACAAAAAGCGGTAAATTATATAACAATGTTTAAATACAATGTAAGACTTACCATTTAGTCCTACAACGCCAACTTTCCAAATGGTTTATGGTGTAACGTTGTATATTAGTCTCAACCAATAAAAAAATTAATTTTTCTTCAAAATTTCAAAATTTTTAAACTGATTTCATCAATGAAACTTCATGTTATAGTATAGGAAAGGTTCTAAGAGATACAATCAAATTATTGATGGAGTTGGTTTTAAGAGAAGAAAAGTCTCAAGACTTCTTCGCTTCTTAATTGAAGGGGGGTATGATATATCTGAATATTAAATGTTTGTTGCATTGGGGAAAGGTACCATGCTTTTATTGATTTCCTTTTGATTATATTGTCGGTATGCCGAAATAAGTGATGTCCAATTAGCAACATCCTGAGATAATCGCAACTTAATTGAAATTTTCACTGATAAATATCAACCGTGACTAACAACAGACTATTGCCATTATTTTTTTATTTTTTTTTCGTACTTGGTATGCTTGAGTACAAAAAAAACAAAATCCACACATTGTTCCTACAATTCTAAATACAAAAAAGGGTAATAAATGGTCTCTTGTGTCAAAAAAATGTCTGCTATATATAAACATATATGTAAACAAGTATTATTATTAAGAAATCTAACGAAAAAACCCAACGATTTTTTACCTACTTTTTAAATAATAACCCAAAGGCAGGGCGGTTAAACTTTTGGTATGAATTAATTCCGACAAAGCTGGAAATGATTTTATTTTTCTTTGGGCATCCCAAGTAACAGTTATATGAGTTTTCGACGGTTTATAAGTGGAGCCTTAGAAACTATGGCCAAAAACCCGCCAAATGTTGGCACTTTTTCAGTTTTTCACTTATAAATTCTCAACGGTACTTCCTATTTCAAAATGTTGTTACTATAAATTGTAGAGAATAAAATTATGCATCGAATAATCTACTAGACCTTAACCCCTCAAGACAATAACGTCCCGAATCGGGTGTAAATCTTGACGATCACCTGTCATTTCCGAGAGTTGAAGGTCAAAAATATAGCCCTTTAGAAAAACGATCATAAAAAAGAAACTACCTGATGGATCATGAAACGAAGAATTGTAGAATGATCGCATTGAAATTTGAAATATTAAACAATAAAACCTCAAATGTAAAACAGTTAGATAATTATGAATAATTATTAGAAAGTTGGAGTACTGAAAAAAACTCACTTATTCAGCGATATCAACGTTTTATATCTCAAAATACGAAACCCTATCTAGAAATTGTAACACTTTGTGTATGTTATTACATGCTTTACCAAATCTATTAGTTCGTTTAATTTATTTTCATACATATATCCGAAGAGAAGCTAGATAATATCCGAAGAGAAGCACAGATTCGAGCAATGGCAGCACTCGACTAAGTGCCCCCAGAATACAAACAATTATATTAGGGATTCTAGACTGTGAGAAGCACGACTGAATAATCGTACAATACAGTTTAACCATCTTTCTCACACATATCTAACAGGGGGTGGTTGCACTGTGATTTTGGTGTAAATTCAGTTCGTTGAGAGCGGGGTTTGTCTTGCCGCGCTCGTACCTGTTTTGGGACGTTACTGAGCATTGACTACAATACATCGTACCCGATTCGGGACGTTACTGTCTTGAGGGGTTAAAAGCCAAAATATAATTTAAGTTTTTCTCTTCTAAATATTCCTCCTCAGCCATCAGTTTCGTTGCCAGTGTAAACCATAACTTTAGTCTTTTTTAGAGTCTTCTATGTCTAGCTTCTAGTTGTGTCATCAATGACAATCAAATAGAAATGTTCCAGGAAAAATGATTAAGTCCAAGGAAATATGACCAAGTCCATGCATCAGACGTAGACGGTATAAGTAACTGGCCTACACTACTTAAAAAGATCGGATGTTTAACCCATGGAGTAAATGGGTATTCTCATGGATGCATCTGTCTCTTTTGCAGGATTTTCGGCGACATCGACTTAAAGTACTATAACTAAGAAACTACTACACCAATCATAAAAAGAACAACTGCACAATGATTGCATTGAAATTTCGAATATAGAATATTGAAATATCATTTTGTAAAACAATTGGATAATTATGAATAAATATGAGAACGTCAAAGAAGTTAAAAAAACGCGCGACCAGATTTGGTCGACTCGTACTCAACGGATAATTGTTTCGCGACCAGATTTGGTTGACTCATACTCAACGGGTTAAAAATTCTACCAGATTTTAAAAAAGAAGTTTCTAAATATCGTTTTTCTAAATTTGAAATTCATGGAGGGAAACATGATTAAGTCCAAGGCAATATGACTAAGTCCATGCATCAGTCCGGTATAAGTAACTGGCCTACACTATTTAAAAAGATCGGATGTTTAAAAATTCTACCAGATTTTAAAAAAGAAGTTTCTTGCATTTATTGTTATACATAGTACTTTTGGATAGAAACGCTGCACTACCTCTATGTTTGCATGTCAAACATTGTCCCAGAGTTGGATTACATATATAGGACCATTGTGAGGTGTCACCTACAACGGGCGAACCCGTCACCCCAGGCTGGTATAACAATATATGATTGTTCTTTGGGAAGATGAATTCAGTTTTGGGATGGACGTAGACTTGGCAACGATACAGTCCACGCGAGTCCAACCCTTACCGCCCGGCACCGGGTAGTTAGACAGCGGGCAGATTAAGCGCCTCGCTACCAGTTATGGTCGGATTTCTGTCCTCCCGACTGGTTGCAGGTTCGAGGTCACTTGCACGGTCCTCTACCTAATGTAGGACCAGATTGGATTGATAATAGATTTACTGAGTAGTTTGTTTTCCAGTGAAGATCCCCAAGTATTCATTTTATCAGCTTGTGGGTTTTGTTGCCTTATTCAGCAATATTGGTGGGCATATGTTTCTCTCCTAACGTTTATCCATTAAAAATCCGGATTTATGCATTAAAAAATCCGGCTTTATCTATTAAAAAAAATAGACGGCCTTTTTTCTGTGTAAACAAAGTATCTAGTTAAAATAGAAACCCAAGTCAAACAACATATAAGCAACCGAATTAAATAATTTCTAAGACATGGTACCATTCCTTATTATTAAAACATAAATAAATAACACGAAGTTTCATTTCGAAAGCAACATACTTAAAAAATAAACATAGGGAAATACACATCGAAAGTATCTTTTCTCAGCTTAAGTTCTACCACAGTGTAGAAAAAGGACAGATGGTCTACTTCATACAAATATTTAAAAACAAATCCGTTTGCGCAAGCTACCCTTACATACAGGAGTATATCTGTCATTCTACTATATTTTAAATATTTTTTATCCCTGTATCAAACCTGTCCCTATGTTTTTTAAATCGTGTGGTTTCATAGATGAAAATACGAACGAATAAAAATTAAAAGAACGACGGCTGAGAAATGTTACCTCCAGCGTGTTGTAACGCAACAGTGAACAGTAAAAGAAAACATATCATTTGAATCCGTTCTCATGTAGCGTTTTATTCGTAACATTCGTTAAACTAAAAACAAAAACGTTGCTAATGACGAACATCGCAGGGTGTAGGGGTTTCCACCTCGTAGACTTAAGAGGCCTAGAGACAAATCCGGTAAACCTTAAAAAAAAGTGCTTTCAACTAACCTTTTCGACCCTTTCGAAGTTTCTCGCTTTCATCTGCAAAAATGCAAGAAATATGATATGTAGCATTATTGAGTGAAGATTGTATGCATAATGTAAAAAATATGTAGAATTATTTAGTAAAGATTTTGTGTATAGACGCATAAAAGATTGATATAAAAGGCTATATTTATTATTAACCCGCTAGGCACTTAACATCCCTTTCGGGATATGTATGGCGGCCGCCTCAAATCCAAAACATCCCATACGGGATATCGCGCTCGCCGCTGCGAAAAATGCAATTTACGATTCGAAACGTCGTACGTTATGCTTTCTGACGGCTGAACGACATGGCGAAATAATCTTTAATCCGGCGGCCACCGGCCAATAAATCGAACGGCGATTAAAAAGTTAGCATAAACGTCAAACACCTAGTCTCCCGTCGGCTTTCGCACGGCTGCGAACGGCTCTGCGGAATTTGTGATAAAAAGTGTGTGTGTGCAGTTTTTGAGTGTTATTTACTGGAGAACAGTGAGTAATATGCATTTTAAGTAGTTTCGGAATAAGTATTAATCATTTGATATACTCCATTTGCTGTTTTTCACGAATTTTTAAAGAAAACACTTCGCGACAACAAACGGCTCGCGAAAAAATGGTTGTTATTATTTTGTAATGTGTTTGAAATATCCCGATATATTGCGAAATATGACGTAATGTCGCTTTAATTTACTAACAAAATAAGTATTGTTTCATTTACATCCTAAGTTATCACATAATTAGGCGTATTTTGAAAATTATATCTTGTTTTGTAAAATGAATCGCGCAAAGAAACTTGTTTTGATAATTACTATGAGAGAATAAAGTGCGATTTTCCATAGTTTTTCGATGAAATGTGACTCTTTGGAGTATAGTAATTAGTTATTAGACATATAATAAGTCTATGATAAGACAATATAATTGAAAAAATCTAACGAATTTTATATTATGACCTTTCAAAGTTTATTATTAAGTTCGGACGCGGAAACTCTCAAAACTTTAGATTTTTCTATAATATCAGACAAAGCTCAAAGTTCTGGTGTGATTTCTAAGAAGTGTGATGTAGTAATAAAGTTATTTTGAAAGAATTTCATATAAAAAAATACCATAAGTAGTCACAAATTAAAAATTAAAAAAATTTTTTTTTACAAGAATACATAAAATTTCTCTTGGCTGAATAAATAAATATTTTTGTATGCAAATAAGTAAAAAAAAAATATCGTTTTGGTAAAGCATTTAATAAAGAACATAACTGTATTTACAATTTTTGCATATTTTACGTATTTTGTGACAAAAAAATCGAAATGATTTTATAGGCGAGTTTTTTCAGTTATCCAATTTTGTAATATTTATTCATTATTATCTTAATTGTTTTACGAGATAAGGTTATTATGTTTTATATGTCAAATTTCAATGCGATCATTTTTCTCTTTATCTTTTTTAAATCCGTTTAGTGGTTTATAAGTTATGATCGTTTTTCTCAAGGCCGTTGACTCGCGTCGATTTTCGCGCGAATATGTCGCGCGCAAAAGTGATGTTTTTGCGCGCGGTGAGTTTTTACCTCGCAACGTGAGGGGTTAACTGTTCCGGTAAGGTAGATGGGGAAAAGCTAACAGAATAATATGCCATCATGTCTTTGATCGTAGATACAATATCCAACTCATTGCAGTACCAGCAGATCACTCTGGTACAAATGAAGTAAGGATATACCTAGATGGCTCCAAAACCACTCAAGGTACCGGAGCCAGCGTCTTCTCAAATGATCTAAACATCAAAATATCAACTACCCTAGGCAACTTAAATACGATCTTCCAAGCAGAATGCATTGGCATCACCAGAGCGGCACAGGCAATTGCAGCCAAAGATGTCGGAGACCTAAGTTTGAAATTTGTCTCCGACAGTGCCTCCGTGCTACAAACGCTAGCAAAAAATACTATAACCTCTGTCCTTGTACTGGAATGCCACAATGCACTTCAATCCATTGCAAGGTCAAATAGAGTGACCCTGCAATGGATTAAGGGGCACAGCGACTCACTGGGCAACGACGCAGCAGACGAACTGGCCAAAAGGGGATCAAAGGAAATAGTATATGGACCGGAACCCTTGATGCCCATACCCCATATTGATTACTTTGATCATGAAAACAAATATTTAACAACTGAACTTTGACCGTGTTTTTTTCAAAATGTCTTTTTTCAAGTTACTGTGTTTTCATTTACGACGGCAGAATCGGTGATTGCGGTGGTTAATAGATCCGCTCTAAGCCATTTCAGCCGCCTTCCATATATATCATATAAATATATGATATACATGACTTAAAAGCTTAATTATTAGGTAGGTAACAAGAGATAATTCATAATAAATATATAATGTTAAGTATTTATATACAAAAATTGAACAAAAATGTGCGGCGCCGTTTTTGCGTGCGAAGGTTGGTTTCCGAAAGGTTAATAAGATAAAAAGACAAAGAAAAAAGTTTGTAGAATATCATACGAGGGCGGGTCAGTAAGTCCGTGACTTTTTGAATGAAACACGCCATTGCTAGTCACATGTTTTTCCCATCTCTCTGACAATTTCTGGATGCCTTCCTAGAAAAACCGTACATCTTTTGAGATGACTGGATTAAGAGCTAGTACACATTAGGCGTTTTGAAGCGTGTGCTTTGGTAATGCGCGTTTTAAGAACCAGGAGGTCAGATAAGGCATTGTCAAATATTAGATAGAATGCGCAGGCCTCAGATGCACGCTTTAAGATAAATGCGCTGCCATTTTGTTGTACATTCAATCGTGCGCTTTCGGGTAGAGTACTTGTACGTTGGCCGAAATGAAGAGTGATTATTTTGATACTGATCTATTTATTGATGAAATCAACTTGTTAAATTACATTTTAATAAATGTGTTTGCCTTAGGGGTCCGGCACACTTGACCTACTTACGCAACGAACGCAACGCATGATGACATCTGGCCCTTTAATTTAGATGAAGTAGACACACTTATCCCACACAACGTTGCGTGGGATAAGTGTGTCTGCTTCCATTCAAATACATGGGCCAGATGTCATGTGTTGTGTACGACAGACCAGTGTGCCGGACCCCTTAATGTTACATTGAGTTTTTATTCTGCAGAAATTGAGTCTTTTATTTTTTTTTTATCATTACTGATATCCACTTTTATCATATGGGGTAGACCGTCAAATGATTTTATAGACGTTCTAAAATAATAAAAAAACTTGGGTTAGTTTTGGATACATTGTCACACGGCCCAGCGGCATAGTGGTTAGGTCGCCTGTCCTTCTCTTAACTAGCGGTCCTCGTACGCCATGCTAAACGTGTCATGTTTAACGTAACGCCCAACGCCTAATGTGTACTAGCTCTAAAAACGACAAACACTCACCTCCTGTTCAATATAAATCTTCCAGAACCTTCCTGTAGTGGGGAAGGCCGAAACGAGTTTCTCATACAAAGATCGCACTTCGACGACGCTCCTAGTTTGGGCTTCGCGTATCAGCAAAGACCACGAATCGACATCATACATATTCGACTCGACTTGCCGCTGCGCTCTTGATAATCTCTCGTTTCCCCAATCCTAAATCAACAAAAGAAAACATTGCAAAAGTCAACGCAAAAAAGCCGGCATGGTTCCAAAAGAAAACTTACGATATCCTGGTTTTCCTCCGCCATCTTCGAAGATTTGTCTAGGAAAACGGTAGAATATTGTAGTGCGGCTTTTTCTGTGCGGTTTTAATGAGCAACTTCGTGCTTTTAAACCACAGGTTACACGTAAAATCGGCGTCGGTTAGCAGAAGGAAGCACCGGCCATCTTGATTTTTGACAAATAAAACGTCAGTGCTAGAGTTGTACCAGTACACCTTGTACCCCTAATGACGATATTCTATTTCGATTGTTCATGCGATACGGGGGCTAACGGGCCCACGATGAGTTGGCCACGATGACCCATGTGTCCAGGGTCGGTCACACTCACGGGTCAACACCCATCCGACGGCCTCCTCGCATGGGGTGCGAGTCCTGGGTAGGACACTGGGTCAACCAGTCTCCCCTGGGAATCAAACCTCTGGCGCCCCTGGACGGTCTGCGCACCGTGCGGGGTTTGCTCCAATCGGTTGTGCTCTCCGACTAACAGTCGGGGGAGTCTGGGAACTGTACTGTTTCCTATAGAGCGGGGGTGGTTGCGTACCTTATGGCGACTGCTCTGGAATTGACCATTGGCCATCCGATCCCGGGTAAGAGGCGGGCAAAGGACGCCTTGGTCCGCGAAGATTGTACGGTCTGCGCACCGTGCGGGGTTTGCTCCAATCGGTTGTGCTCTCCGTTTCACCGCTTCATAAGGGAGAGGACCGCGCAAGCGACCTCGAACTCGGTACCAATCGAGAGACCGGAGAAATCTGGTCACAATTGGAAGTGAGGGCGCGAGTATCTCGAGCCCGCCGGGTTTACTCCTGGCTAACTCGCGGTAAGGCGTTGGACTCTCACGGGTTGTTGACGTAGCTGGACGTAGAATGTACTGTCCAAAGTCTCTACGTTCACTGCAGGGCGATAGAACGACTAATCGTTAAAACGTCCTGTGGTGACGGGCTCGCCCGTTGTAGTTGACACCGCAAGATGTTCATGCGATACACGCGATCATTGCCAAACAAGGTAGACGATATAAAAATGAGCTCAAAATTATTATTATTTTCGTCCATGCTCTTTTTTCACTGGAATATACATAAGTTCAAGATATTTTAAAATATTTCGATAGAAAAAAATATAGACGAAAAGCAAACAAATAATAATTGAAACTGTAAATAGACAAAGAGTTACCACAAAACTAAAAACTTTGCAAATTAGGGGAAAAGATATATCCTTGATATACCTTATCCTGGTTTTCAGGACACACCTATTACCTACACCTACCACCTGCAGCAAACCACTATTTAATGAAACTAAAATAATGTAATCCTAATCAAAAATAGGAAATCAAAATATTCAAAATCAAATAAATTAAAAATCTAAATCACAATAATTGACATGAAATAATCATGAAAACAATGTATAAACAAACGAAAAAACAATAGTAATAATAAAATTAACGTGTAATCATTCTAAAATAAAATCAAAAATATTTGTCTTCTATTCTCTTCTAATGTAGTACAATGAGAAAATTCTATTATCGTACGTTGATAAAAATCTATATAAACGTTAATTTTTCTGTTGATAGTCGATAATCGTACGCTCTCATTCTTCTTCCTCAGTCTGTCTCGCCCTTTTGTGGTGGTCGGTCGTGTCGCCGTGCGGTGCGTCGCTCTCGATCAAAACATGTCAAATCGCGTCTGATGTATTGAAAAATTCCGTCTGCATTGTTTATTGTGTCTTTTTCAATGCGAAAGTGAATGATCACAAGTGTTTTAATTCTGTGCTGTGCCATTTGTTTACATTAATACGTGCTGTGCCGTATCTGCTAAACACTGGATAAGATTGTCGGAGCAGCTTGATAACGGGCAGGTAAACGTGTATTCTTGTTTTTTTCGCATTATAATCGTGAATAATTATCGTTTTATGCGTGAAACGTTAAGAAAATACTGTAAAATTGTATTTTTTTAACGTTTCGTCGATGAAGCTTCGTTTTTTGAATTTTTTTAACTGTCATTTTGTGACAAAGGCGTTTTTCGGCGGTTTTGTGGCGATTGTTTTGAGATTTGAATTCATAAATGGCGAGTTCCTTACCCGTTTCATTTAGATCATCTGAATTGTGCTCTTTGTTTGTAATATTGTGGAAATATGCTGCTCTAACACATGCAGTTTTCGAAAACAAAAGCCATGTCGAATTAGCCTTCCAGCAGTAATTGCCCCTTCATGATTGACACAGGAGAAAGAAACGCGACTACTTAATATTATTTATATTTACTTCGAGCATATCCACATATTTTACAAATACGCGTGAACAATTTGCCATCATTCCCAAACGCTAAACCACACATTTCCAGTGAAGTTTCGGTACAATTTTGACTAATATGCCGTCGATAAAATTTGAAAATGGCGCAATGTAAAATTTAAACAAGTAAATACATTAAAAAAAATAAAAACATGTCTACCGTTACAGAAAGTAAACTATTGTATTTATCATTATTTTTATTGGGGATTTTTTAATGAAATATTTGTGGTTTATGTATTTATCCACATAGACTATAGAGCATGTACTCAATCAGACCTTTCATCTGACGCGAAACACGATTTAGACATTTAGACAACTACTAACTTGACATTTGGTCAGTTAAGGTACCCTATGACACTCAGGATGACAAAACGATTCTGACAATACCACAAACACCTAAATCGGTTCTAGCGTTTAGAAGATGGTGGAATAAAGAAACGAAAAACATACATAGATGAACCCTGAACACTCCCCTTCTTTTTTGTCGGGCAGTCGTGTAAAAAAAGGATTTTGATCATCAAAATGTCGGTTTTAAAATTTGGTATTATTCTAGTATTTAATCTTTATTTATTATTATAGCGTCAAACTCCTACATTTCGGTAGGTTATTAGTTTTTTATAACTATACATAAACACCTATATGGCGGTAGTTTGTTAGTTTTTTTTATAAAAAAATATCTTTAAAACTAACTTAAAAAAATACCCACTTGGTATGCAAATTAGTTTTTTTTGTCTCGAAATATTGCTTGACGTGGGAGGGGGGGGGGGGGGGCGGTATTTTCTACCTGTTTAGCATTCAAAAGATCGAATCTAGTCATGTTTTTTTATGAATCAAAAAGGGTCTTATAATACATACATTCCTATTTCCTCTTGAGTAACGTTATTATTGAAATATATGATTTTATTAATTTTATACAGATTTTTTTAATGATTTACCTACTTTTTTACTATTTTGACATTATTGTATCAATGTAATGCATAGCTAAGTAGACTTATTTGACTATTCAAATTGTGTTTTAACATAAACAAATATTTTTTTAAATATTAAATTTTATTATTGTGGAGTAAAAATCTACTTGCATAATGCCGTGGTTCGCGCTAATTGTATAAAATCATACTGAATATAAATAATTAGAGAAAAGTGATCTTTTTACACGACTGCCTAACAAAAAAAGAGTGTAATGTGTTCAGTGTTCATCTATGTATGTTTTCCGTTTCTTTAATCCACCATAACTTCTAAACGCTCAAACCGATTGAGAAGTATGGGGTATTGTTAAAATCGTTATGTCACCCCGAGGGCCATAGGTTACCTTAACTGTCCAAATATCAAGTAAACATTTGTCTAAATGTTTCAATCTCCAAATTTCAAAAATTAACATAAATATATCGTGTTTACTGTCAAATGAAAGGTATGATTGAGTATATCCCGAAAATATATAGGTATGTATCTATATGGATAAATTCACATGGATTGGATAATTTTATTTATATTTTTTAATCGAATTTTATATTATTGCCGATTTTATAATGGAATTGCATTTTATTTATAATGTTATCTTTTAATATTTTTATTATTATTATTATTTCACTTTTTTTTGAAGACCACATTTTAGGGCAATTTAGTGTTATTAGCTTTTTACTAAAACTTGTACATCTCTAAGCAATCAAGCCAACTTGATTGTAATATTAGAGTCCTGTCCACCCTAGAACGGGCTAGTCCCAGTTGGGTGACAGAATCAAATAAGCAAACGGTTAAGGTTTTGCCATTCGGTTCCTGTTATTTTTGTAAGCAAATCAATGTTTTTTAGTAATTAATTCTTAAATAAATAAAAAAATACATAAACCCCAAATAGTTCATTAAAAAAACTCAAAAACTATAAATACAGCAGTTTACTTTTTCTGACCGCAGTCATGTTTTTTATTCCTTTTAATATATTTACTTGTTCAAATATTTATTTTGATTAATTTTGTATTTTTTTAAATTACTTACCTTCTTATTTACTATTCAGTAATTCAGTAATTTTATCAATATAATACATAGGTAAGTAGACTTATTTGACTATTCCAGTTGTTTTTTTTTAACATTAGGAAATATGAAAAAAAAGAAAAAACAAACATGTTATTTTGGAGTCAATTGGAGTACCAGGAATATATGATTGTTTTGTAATAAGATTTTCGATAATAATTTTTAGTAGGTTCCACAGTTTCTAAGATACTATTTTTTCAATCTAATAGCTAAATTCTTGACAACCTATGCATTTTAAGTAAATATTAGAGTAGTAATGAGACTTGACTCTGGCCCGAATCTGGAATTCCGTGCCTTTACCGATAAACCAACTGGAAAACCTGAGCGGGTTTAAAAAATCGTTAAAGAGACATTTACTCAACTCATGAACACCCCCCTCCCCTCCCGTCTCCTTTGCTTGTCCTTATATTCCACTACTCCCTTCAATATCTAGTTGGCATACGTTACTAATCACTGTTTTATAATTTATACTATGATGACTATTATGTAAGTGTATTCATTTATTACTTGTAAACCAATTTGCCCACATAAACCTTCAGTCACAATAACCCTGGCGGTATGGCCGGAAGATATTGCCGCTTGGCAATAGGCCCACCACATTGCAATAAAGCTTTTCAAACGAACAAACTTACTACCTAACACAAATATTTTGACACGTTCAAGAGCGGTTTTAGCCGTCAATTAGACACGACCTAAATGTAATGTAATGTAATAAAACAAATTAACCCTTCGAGTAGCGGCATAATTTCATGACAGACCTCGCTAATTTATTGGAATTTCTTGCAATATCGCCGCGCTCGACATAACGTACTATAACTATGGAACTGCTATAGCAATCATAAAAAGAATAACTGTACACTAATCGCATTGAAATTTCGTATCTAGAATATTGAAATGTCATTTTGTAAAACAATTAGATATTTTAAAATAAATATGAGAAATTCGAAAAAGTGCAAAAAAACTCGGCATTTCTATCTTGTACTTGTCTTACGGAAAAATACGGAACCCTATTTAGAAATTGTAAAAACTGTCGGGATCTTTATTAGATTATCTATCAAAGGTAATATTTCGTTTGCTTATTTATGTACAAAAATATTTAGATATTAGCTCATAAAAACCATTTTTTTAAATGATTTCTCGAAAAAAAAAAATTATGATGTTTGAAAATGGAACTTTACCAGAAATATCAGCGAAATGACGCGTGAAATTATTCTAGTGGCCGTCTATGTATCTATGGTAATAATGAGATATTTGGTATGAATTTTAGGATGCGTTCGAATTAGAAAATGATATTATTGTGCGCTCCGGGAGCAAGCCGCGAATATTAGTGGTTACGTAGTCAACGGTGTTCTGATGTGCAACCGAATTTGGTCGTTACGTAGCCGAAGGGGTAGACTCTCAGTCTATTTTCTTCCCTGGGTGACCAACCAGTGAGTTACTTTTTCTGTTTATAGTTTTGCCTTGAGTATTAATACCGGGTATATGCTTAGTTTTATTGAACAGTGACAGTGCCAAGTATAACAAATGTCTCTGTGCATGGGTGTTTTTCAGTTTGGGAACTTTGGCTTCTATTTGTTATCGATCGTATTTTAATTTAATGAGTTGTTTGCTGGTGCATTTTTTATATTTGTGATAATATAGTAATATCATTTTAGCAAATGTTTACCGTACATCAAGAACAGTGAAATCACGAAAAAGTTGCTCGTAGGGGCATATCAACGGTTTTTCGTTGATAACTCTTAACAGCGCCTTCTGAGCTTTTTTAATTAGCGGATCGAGGTGCGATAGTGCTGCACCGCCTCAACCAAGAATCCCATATGATATAATAAACAACTTTAATATGCAATAAACAACTTTTAGTAACGGTTTCGACATTACGTTTCGTAAAAGCTTGAATGGATGCATGAGTTCGCCATTTTTTGTCGCTGTGTTGTACGATAAGACCAGGTCAGTCTATTGTCCAAAGTCAAGCCTAAGTATTTAATCGTGCTGACCTTGTCTAGAGTAGAGTAAGCACAGAGCTGATGGACTGTCCTTAAGGCGACATGAGACTTTAGAAAAATATCCGAAATGGGCGAACACGCGAAAAAATGGGCGGGTTCAATTTTGTAGGGTTTGACCAATAAAATTCCAGCGTTGACGAAGCGTCAAGCGCAGATTCTAAGTCCGCTCGCGTCGGGTACCAGGCGCATACTAAACGTTCTATTGCAGCGCCAGCACAGAATAACTATCTTTACGCAGTGGTGGTATAAGGGTGTTAATAGTAAAGCATATCTAGCGTAACTCTTAGAGCGCTCTCGCGTTTTAATTAATTGTAATTAATTTAGGGCCTAAAGAAAAAAATGTGGTTAAGTGCTGCCCTAGAGAATTAACCAGTCAATATAATGAAATTATAATAAAACACACTCGCCTCTTACATTGTAGAAGTATTCGCGCCCGAAAGTCAGTTTAAAGCCTTAATGTCCAAGGCAATGAGCAACTTTTTTGAGTCCAAATTTTAAATGGGTTTCTTATCGAGGGATTCACTTAAAAACTTTTATAAATTAATGCTTATATTTAAAAAAAAACATAAAACTAAAATTCTTCAGATATGGTCGTTCCCAGTTATCATGTCGCCTTAAATGTGTGCACTATGAGGGGTAGTCTAGCTGTTTGATGCATTCTCTTGCTGGTTTTGAAAAATGTCATTAGTTTTCTCTACATTTAATGATAAAAGGTTGCAGCCAAGCCATTGTTTCACCCGTTTGAAACCCATTTGACATTTTTCAAACATCCCTGACAGGATCTGTCTCTAAAAATTAGGGCAGTGTCATCTGCAAACAAGATGGCTTTCTTACACAGAAACTTAAATAAAATAAAAAAATGAAAATCATCCAAGCTAATGGAACAAATTAATAATGAAACTAAAATATCATACGGATTAAAATAATCGATAACATTTCCATCTTAGTTTATGTATAACTTTAAATATTAATATGCCATTAAATATTACGCCATTATATTGGGTCTATACCTATGAAGTTGCTGTTCAATAAAGGAAATTTAAGGCCAAAAACTTTGTATGAAAAATATATCTTTAATTAATAAAAATATTGGCCCCTATTATCTATGCAGATTTGTCATTTTAATGGGAGTTGCTTAATTCCTCCGCTGTAAAACTCTCGTAGACAGGAACCAATGAATGCTTTGAAGGCGTTTTTCACCGCCTCTACAATGTACATTTTTTCCCTTGAAAAAAGTTAAGTATTTACTTAAATTATTTAAAAAAAAAACTATTAGAGCAAGGTCTGGCAAATAGGGTGGGTGACCAAGAATCTCCAGCCGCAACTCCTGCAACTTTGCTACTGTTTGCAGTGAAATCTGTGGATGCAGTAACAGTGGCTATGCGCGATTGGCCAGGCTCGGTTATTTAATCACGAGCTTTTTCATCATTCTTTGCGGTTCCTAACAGTACACATTTACGGTAACTGTATAGCCAGACTGCAAGAAGCTCTGCGCACCGTGCGGGGTTTGCTCCAATCGGTTGTGCTCTCCGTTTCACCGCTTCATAAGGGAGAGGACCGCGCAAGCGACCTCGAACTCGGTACCAATCGAGAGACCGGAGAAATCTGGTCACAATTGGAAGTGAGGGCGCGAGTATCTCGAGCCCGCCGGGTTTACTCCTGGCTAACTCGCGGTAAGGCGTTGGACTCTCACGGGTTGTTGACGTAGCTGGACGTAGAATGTACTGTCCAAAGTCTCTACGTTCACTGCAGGGCGATAGAACGACTAATCGTTAAAACGTCCTGTGGTGACGGGCTCGCCCGTTGTAGTTGACACCGCAAGATGCAAGAAGCTGTAGTACTCTGGAAGCAGTACTGTTTCCTATAGAGCGAATGTGGTTGCGGACCTTACGGCGACTGCTCTTGAAACGACCATCGGATACCCGATCCTGGGTGAACAGCCGGGCAAAGGATGCCGTGGTCCGCGATAGATTCGGTATGCACCGTTTCACCGCTTCGTAAGGGAGAGGACCGCGAAAGCGACCTCGAACTCGTAACCAATCGAGAGACCGGAGTAATCTGGTCGCAATTGGAAGTAAGGGCGTGAGTGTACCTATGCCCGCTGGGTAACACACCTAGTTATCTCGCGGTTAAGGCGTTGGCCTCTTACGGGCATGTGGCGGAGCTTGACGGTGGATTGTTTTGTCCAAGTCTTCTGCTTTCACTTCACGGGAGGGAGAACGACTAATCGTCTTGAGGTGAGGGGTTCGCCCGTTGTAGTTGACAACTCTATATGTAAGAAGCTGTAGATTGTTTTGTCCCCAAGTATTCTACGCTTATCCCACGGCTGACAGAACGATCTATATCGTTAAACCAGCCTGGGGTCAGGGTTGGGTTGATTTTCCCCAACCCGAAAAAACCCACTGGGTTAAATTGGGTAAAACCCACCTGAAAAAACCCGAGGGTTTTTGACGAATATGGGTTTTTGAAAAAATACTTGTTTATAATAATTAAACCAATGAACGGATATAGCATTTATATTATATTTTATCAAAAAGAAAAAAAAAGAATGTATTTGTGACACACCCAGTCTGTTCCGTAATTTACTCCAGACCATTCCAACTTTCAATTGATGCAAAACTGGCCGGACAAGTGTAATGCCGACTACTTTTGGCATGATTTATAAGATAACTTATGGATAATATTGTTACGTGGATAGGCAGCAGAAGATGCAAAAACACGGTAGAACACTCAAGTTGATTTATACACACTTCAATATTATTATACACTATTTAGTCCTAAAATCGTTTGCACTACTACTAAATACTTTCGCGCCGAAACGCTGCCAGCACGTTTACTCAATACTTTCGCGCCGAAACAGCGCCACTAGCGGTTGTTAGTGTTAACTCTTATCCTGTTGTGAAAATAAAGGGGATCTCTCCGACAACTGACAATAACGATTTTCGGGGGAATTCGCTCCATTCAGTAGTAAATAGATTTGGATTGGGAGAAAAAAAATGCAATAAAATGGTAATAAAATAAAATGTAAAATTAAAATATATTTAATTAAAATTCTCAATAGCTCCGAAAAAACCCGAAATTCCCCAAAAAAGCCTGAAATTCCCCGAAAAAACACGAAATAACCCAGTGGGCAGATATTTTTTGATAAAACCCGGGTTTTTTCCAACCCTGCCTGGGGTGCGGGTTCGGCCGTTGTATTCGACACCGCCACCCTGCAAGAAGCTGTACTAGAAAACACCGGCACAGGATCTCATATTTGAAATGATGCAAATTTTTAACTTTACCATGGTTGCACAAACGGAAAATTTTGAGCAAAATCATGCTAGGGAAAGACAAATAAACAGCTGATTCATATAAAAAGAATAACATGGTCTTGAATTAAAATGTATTTGAATTTGAAATTCCAACTCAAACCTAAGTTATCCAAGTTCAAAGTGGCCAGTGTGAAAAAAAGCAATTATGTACATAGGGAACAAGGGCGGTCCCAGGGGGGGGGGTCAAGGGGGTCATGACCCCCCCCCAAATCTTAAATATATGGCTTATAATAAGCTCCTTATGTAAATACACTTGTTTCCATAAGTAAATAATTGTATAATAAAGGGGAACTTTGTTTTATTTACAAACCGTTAAACCAATCTCATCGCCCATAACGGCGACCCCCCCCCCCCCAAACCTTAAGCCCATAACTGTGACCCCCCCCAAAATGTAAGGCTAGGACCGCCCTTGATAGGGAAGGACCCAAAAAATGCCAAAAAAAATATTGTATGAATATTACCTCTACGTTTTCTTCAGTTTGAGTGGTGCAGGCCGTTCATTAAATTAGATCTGTTATTTAACTTATCTATATCGATAGTAGACGTCGATAAATAGGCATAATTATCGTTCGTTTACTATTAGCATCGACATTTTCGTAGGCGATTGACTTTTAAATTCGATTTAAAAAACCGTAATAATTGTGTAATTCTGTCGACACGATGCTAAACAACGCCGTCACGAAAGATGTCACCGCTTCGTACGACGAACGCGACGTATGCAAAGAAACACCACTAATTCCCCTATTTACATAAATTCTTAGCGTTTGATGGAGGGACATTGCAGCAGGTTCGGTTGCAGATATAAGGCTATACAGATCCAAGGCTAGCAAACAGATATACCTACAGGCCGCTTCAAATTTCTTGATCCCTCACCCACATGCTTCACGATCACACGTATTACACTAATTGAACACTGATGCACTGAAACCAGCAAGTAAATATATTAAAAGCAATAAAAACACGACTGCTGTTACAACTAGTGATCTACTGTATTTATATTTATTTGTAGTTTATGTATTTATCCACATATATTTTATGAAAGTACTCAATCAGACCTTTCATTTGACACTAAACACGATATATTTATGTTAATTTATTAACATTTGGACATTTTGACAACTATGTTTTATTATTTATTCAGTTAAGGTACCCTATGACACTTGGGATGACATAGCGATTCTAACAATACCACATACTTCACAATCAGTTTGAGCGTTTAAAGTTATGGTGGAATCAAGAAACGGAAAACATACATACATGAACCCTGAACACATTACATTACTATTTTGTTGGGCAGTCGTGTAAAAAGGGGTAGAAATGAGTGAATGAAATGATTATGATTGAATAAATTATGTTTATTTTAATTGTTCAAAACTTCTCTGTATACTATATTAGATGTAATGTTATTATTTGGTACCAAAATATATTGTGTTTCAGGAGTTCCAACCCGAGATACGGTCGCGGTTGCATACCTATGTCATATTATCTCTTTAACCATTTATGTAGTAAAAGGGAAATTATATGCAGTAAAAGGGAAGTCTTTTGTTTTAAACACTGAGACGTTAAATGTACTTATTTTGATAAGAATTCATAATTGTTGATAATATGACCAATAAACATGTCCTAACGATTTAAATTATTATTTTTATATAAAAAACTACTTTTTGTGACAAATATAAAAGTTAGACATATGCTGTCGCTGACTTTTTTGTAGGCATTATCAAGCTCTACAACTTTTCTCTAGAACTCAATCATATATCTCTCATCGTTAAGGCAGCGTTCGTAAGAAACGTTTTCATTCGACCGTTTTTTCTCCGACTTACTTTGCAAATCCGACTACGACGAAAAAGTCTTTTTATTTTTCGGATTAATGTATAGCCTATGACACTCACAATTAACTTGGCTTTCTATTGCTAAAAGAATCGGTTCAGTAGATCCAGAAATTACTCCCTACAACCTCACAAACTTTACCTCTTTATAATATTAGTATAGATTAGCCACGCATAACTTTTTTCCAATTTTTTAAAATCAGTATTTATCTGTTTGCTCGTACTGTTTCATCCACCACAAGGATGTCACTAATGAAAAACTCACGGTGTATACATATCATCATCATAATATATTCATCATCATCTATTACATTTTGTCTTTATATGACTCCGGACAAACCTTTTTAAGTAGGCTTATGCAGGGAATAAGCCAAGCATAACTAAGTTAAGCATATTATTCATTTAATTGCCGCAAATTAAAATATTTTTGGTATTAATTAGTGGCATTCATTAGATAGTTGGTTAAAGAAATGGGAATAGAGAAATGCCGAGAGTTAATAGTAAATAGAAAAAAATACCAATCACAGACACGTGATTGTAATCAGGTCCTTAACACGTGATTGAATCGGAAATCTATTGGTGACACTTCGTTGTTTGTTTGACTGTCTCTCAGTTAAAGATCTCCAAACAAGTAGAGCTTTCACATACAACGGGCGAACCTCAGGAAGTTTTAAATGAAATGAAATGAAATGAAAAATACCTTTATTGTACTAACAAAAAAATTACATGGGTAAAGAAAACTTAAATTCTATTTTAACTTAGTACAAACGGCGGGCTTATCGTTTCACGATTTCTTACAGCCAACCGTGTAATATTAAATAAAAGTATCAATACAGCTCACATACATAAACATATACACATAAATATACATATACATACATCCAAATATACATACATACATAAAAAATATAATGTTTTAACGTTATTAGATCGTTTTGTCTCCCGTGAGGTGACCGTGGAAGACTTCGGACGAAAACAGTCCACCACACACGCCCGTAAGAAGCCAACGCCTTACCGTGAGATAACCAGGCTAATCACCGACACTCGCGCCCTTACCTCCAGTTGCAACCAGATTACTGTGGTCTCCCGACTGGCTACAGGTTCGAGGTCGCTTGCGCGGTCCTCTCCCTTACGTAGCGGTGATGCCATGTCTACCGAATCTATCGCGGACCTCGACATCCTTTGCCCGGTCGTTATCGGGTGGCCGATTGGTCGTTTCGAGAGCAGTTGCCGTAAGGTGAACAACTACCCCCTCTCTATAGGAGACAGTACTGTTTCCAGACTCCCACGGCTGTCGGCCAGAATGCACAATCGATTGGCTGACGCTGCACAGTGCTCAAACTGCGCAAACCGTCAAGAAGCGCCCTGAGGCCTACCCTGGCTCGCAATTCTACGTGAAGGGTGTTGACCCGTGAGTTTGACCGACCCTGAACACATGGGTCTTAGCGACCACCACTTGGGCCCTTTAGCTCCCATAAAACTCCAAACAGTTAAAAAAATCGGTTGTGTCAAGTAGCTAAGGATGATTTAATCTGAATACTAATATCATAAATAATACTAATTTCAGTTTCGGCCTGATTTCTCTGGTATCCCTAATGGTTGCGGGATCAAGGTCGCTTGCGCGGTCCTCCCTTACGTAGCGCTGAATCGGTGTCTACCGAACTATCGCGGACCACGGCATCATTTGCCCGGCTGTTCACGTGGTATCGGGTAACCGATTGTTCGTTTCAAGGGCAGTTGCCGTAAGGTTACCGTCCCGTCGTTAACAACCGCCCACCGCTCTATAGGACACAAAGCCGTTTTCAGATGCCCCGGGTTATCAGTCGGAATGCACAGTCGATTGGCTGACGTCGCAACCGTCGAGGAGCACCCGAAGGACGATTCCCAGGGGAGCTGGCCCGCAGGCACAAAGTCCTACCCGGTCTCGCACTTCTGCGTGGTGGCTACCGGATGGGTGTCTGCCTGTGGGTTGGGCCGACCCTGACACATGGGTCATAATAGCCCAATTGCACTGCGCCCATTAGCTCCCATAGAGTCGAGCAATCCAATGCCATATATATAGTTATTGGTCCCAGTTACAAAGAAATGGCAGTCCCTACTGTGAACGATTGCGTTTTAGCTGAAATCTGGCCGAAGTATAAATCTCTCAAAAAGTAGCAAGTAATAAAATTTACCATGAGCTATTGAAATGTTAAAATTTATTGTATCCTTAAGAGCCCTATCACATATTTTTTCCAGAAAGGCAAGAAAAGTGGATTTTTGGCGTTCTAATTCCAAGAAATGAAGAGATTTCTACAAACTTTAATTACTGAATTACCTGGACCATTTCTTGATGTTGACCATAGCGGCCTTTAATTTTAGATGTAACGAATATTATTTACTTATTCAGCCCATTTTCCGAAAGTCGTTATTCGTAAAACGCTCGGAAGGCAAACTTTGAGCTCCTTAATACAGTAATATCACTACAACGAAAAGCGTATACTATTTTTTTTTATGTCCGTCATGTATTCTTGTTGACCATAGCGGCCTTATTTTTTCGTTTTTTGACCACATATCCAAGGTATACATTACTTACAATTACACAAAATTTAAAAAAAAACTTCCTGTATCATTCTAATTTTCTCAGAAATAAAATAAGATTCTTATATAATACTTATACTATATTAAAGTTCACTCTTTTAGCAATACGACATAATATAAATTATTGTCATTAGAAAGGAGAAAACACTGCAAAAAACAATTAGAAATTGTGTATATATTTGCTTGCGCAAGAGAAGAGCGCTCAGTGCCGCGGTTTTCTCCCAGGGTTGAATAGTTATTTATTTATTTATTTATTTATTTATCCTATCTTTTATAGTTACATCCAAAAAAAAATGCGTTCATTTTTTAAACTCATTTTAAAAGAATACATACGCTATTTTGTAATAGGCCTCTTAACGCAAGCTAAAAATTACGAAATAAGAAAGAAAACATAATCTCGTTATCTCGAAAATTGAGTTTTTTATGGTCGTTTGAGATTGAATGTCACCAAAACCACTTGAGTTGTAGGTTAGTGTCGCAATGGAGAGAATTGCCAGTATTCGTTAAAATAGGAATTAAATACGAATCTAGATAAGGTGAGGGAAGGGGGGGGGGGGGGGGGTGGACCTTATATTTGTATCATGATAAATAAAAATCATATATACTTTCTTTCTTAAAATTGCTGAATTTTGAATTTTGATGATAAAATTGATTGTTATACCTAGGTAATTTTAAATTGAAAGCTG
The DNA here is from genome assembly GCA_944548615.1 of Micropterix aruncella. Lineage (NCBI taxonomy): Eukaryota > Metazoa > Arthropoda > Insecta > Lepidoptera > Micropterigidae > Micropterix > Micropterix aruncella. The sequence goes on from OX155975.1 coordinate 2,625,587, forward strand.
CATTGAAGCAGGTTTTAACGGAAGGAAGGAAGTTTCTCTTACTATTCGATCGCGTGGAGTCGCTTGAGTACTCTAGTATTTTTTTTAAATAAATCTTTTTTAAATAATAATAATAACGTTCAATGATCTTTACCTCACTGTTTATGTAGGCCCCTATTTTTTCTTTAAGTATATATTTGTTTGTATATTGTGTAATTATCATTATATTACTAATTAATTAACTCTTTTGTTACTTATCGATGTAGTCCAAGAATATGACAGTTTTCTCAGGAAGAAATGTTTTTTCTCATAGTTGTTATATGTATTTTTGATCGGTGAATCAGATTTTTCAACTTTGCCACCTCGCCAGAAGTAAGTTACTTTAGGAATCGCTAAAAACCACAGCATTTTTGCATCTATTTTAGTTTTTCACTTATAACTCACGAACGATGCATTTTACGATAATCACATTACATTTACAAAATTAAAGTAGACAACATTTCCTACAATTGACAAACATTGACTTAATTCCTGCAATGTTCCAAACCGACGGTCATAAACGAAATTAAAGTAGACAAAAATTCCTACAATTAACAAATGTTGGCTTAATTCCTACAATGTTCCAAACCGCCGCTAGAGCGCGCTCAAATTGGCCACTTTTTTTTTAACTTTTTGGTCACTTTTTGAAAAACGCAGGAAATGCCATTTTGGAAGTGCGGTGGAGCCGCGACGTCTACTTTAACGCCGAACTTCATATGCCTAAAACCGCGTTACCTGATAACCGCGCTATTTAGTAATGAACGAAGAGGTACCTACGTAGTACCAGAAAGTGATAATTTTTGAGCGTGCTTTAGCGACGGTTTGGATGGAACATCGTAGTAATTGAGTCACTATATCGAAATTATAGAAAATTTTGGTGTATTGATTAGTCGTTATCAAAATATGCATTGATCGTGAGTTATAGTCAAGTTTGGATTTCATAGTGAAACGTCAAGTTTGGATTTCATATGCTTGGACTGAAGCGTATGACTAAGATGAACATGGACAAGACAAAGGTTGTGGCGAAAGCCGATCTCACACCGAATCTCATTTCATTGAATGGACAACCGGTGCAGGAGTACACATACCTAGGACAGGTGATAAAGCTCGGCCGGGACTCGATGATGGCAGAGATAAAGCGAAGAAAACAATTGGGATGGGCAGCCTTCGGAAAGCTGAGCTTCGTGCTGGAGTCCAGAATTCCCCAATCGCTCAAGACAAAGGTGTATAATCAGTGCGTGTTACCGGCTATGACGTATGCCTGTGAGACATGGACACTGACTGCTGGGATGATCCAGGAGCTTAAGGTGGTGCAGCGTAACATGGAGCGAGTCATGCTCGGCATATCCTTGCGCGATCGAGTCCGAAACGAGCTCATCAGACAGCGCACGAAGGTGGTCGACGTGGGTCAAAGAGTGGCCAAGCTGAAATGGGCTCGGGCCGGCCACGTGGCCCGACGACACGACGAACGGTGGAGCAAGCGCGTTTTGGAGTGGAGACACCGGCTAGGCAGAAGAAGTGTGGGCAGACCACCGGCCCGATGGTCCGATGACATCAAGGAGACATCTTGCGGTGTCAACTACAACGGGCGAGCCCGTCACCACAGGACGTTTTAACGATTAGTCGTTCTGTCGCCCTGCAGTGAACGTGAAGACTTTGGACAGTACATTCTACGTCCAGCTACGTCACAACCCGTGAGAGTCCAACGCCTTACCGCGAGTGAGCCAGGAATAAACCCGGCGGGCTCGAGATACTCGCGCCCTCACTTCCAATTGTGACCAGATTTCTCCGGTCTCTCGATTGGTTCCGAGTTCGAGGTCGCTTGCGCGGTCCTCTCCCTTACGAAGCGGTGAAACGGAGTGCACCAAATCTGTCGCGGACCAAGGCGTCCTTTGCCCGACTCTGAACCGGGATCGGATGGCCAATGGTCATTTCAAGAGCAGTCGCCGTAAGGTAGACAACTGCCCCCGCTCTATAGGGAACAATACAGTTCCCAGACTCCCCCGATTGTTAGTCGGAGAGCACAATCGATTGGCTTGCGCCGCTCGGTGCGCAGACCGTCCAGGAGCGCCAGAGGATTGTTCCCGGGGGAGACTGGTTGACCCAGTGTCCTTCCCAGGCTCGCACCCCATGCGTGGAGGCCATCGGATGGGTGTTGACCCGTGAGTGTGACCGACCCTGAAACAGAATGGGTCTTCGTGGCCAACTCAGCAAGGGCCCATTAGCTCCCAAGGAGACAGCTGGAACAGTCTGAATGAGGGAAACGGAAAACCGATCCGGATGGAGAGTGATTGGAGAGTCGTATGCCCATGCCCAACGGTGGGCGAATGCGCGCTGATGAAGAAGAAGAAGAAGAATGCTTGGACTAATTCGGCGAGTCCTTAGCGTAATATCAGTCGCAGACAAAACAGGTAGCACAGTATACCAGACAGTATTCTCACAGTATTCTCTCGGTATACTGTGCAGGTTTTGGAAGATAATGGGCCCTGTTGCATTTTGGCCACTAAGACCCATCCGGCGGCCTCCACGTAGAAGTGCGAGCCCGGGTAGGACTCTGGCCTGCGGGTCAGTCTCCCCTAGGAGTCAACCTTCGGGCGCTCCTGGACGGTTTGCGCACCGTGCTGCGTCAACCAAACGATTGTGCATTCCGACTAAAAGCTGGGGGAGTCTGGAAACAGTAATGTTTCCTATAGAGCAGGCTAGTTGTTAACCTTACGGAAACTGCTTTTGAAACGACCATTCGGCCATCCGATCCCGGGTGAAGAGCCGAGTAAAGGTTGACGTGGTTCGCGATAGATTCGGTAGAAACCGTATCATCGCTACGTAAGGGAGAGGACCGCGCAAGCGACCTCGATCCTTTAACAAGGCAGGAGGGATCCTGAAGGCTAATTCCAGACAGTGCATTTACATCTCAGTTGTCTGCGATTTTTACGATCGCCAATGGGCGTGTCTGCGCACTGCAAAGGTCAAGAAGATAGTAAACCTATCCAATGAGGACAATAACAAAATTGAAAGTTAGGTTTAGCCACTAAATAATTTAAAAACGCCTCATTAAGTGACTAATTAGAATCTGGCAATTAGAAAAACGGGTCGTCGGCGCAAATGGCCACCGGTAAAATGCTCGTTAGCGTATACATTTGATTAATTTTCTCTCTCTCTAATGGACACAATAATATACAGTCAATTATTGTGACGCGGTCGAGGAGGAAGATGCTGAGAATTCTGCAGCTAAATGGCGTATTTATGGAGCTCAAGAGCTGGCGCCGGAAATGTTGTTGAAAAGGTTGACATTTTGGATGTCTCAGGATATATATGCTCGTTGGCGTATGCATTTCATTAATTTTCTCTCTCTTTAATAGTCACAATGATAACCACTTTTGAGGTGTCATCTACAACAGGCGAACCTGTCACCCCAGGAGGTTATAACGATATACAACTTGGGTTGTCGACTACAGCGGGCGAGCCCGTCACCACAGAAAGTTTTAACGATTAGTCGTTCTATCTCCCTGCAGTGAGCGTAGAAGACTTGGGACAAAACAGTCCACCATCTAGCTATAACGATAGACAGTCTTTTTTTCGACCTGGAGTGAGCTTAGAGACTTAGGGACAACACAGTCCACGCCACACGCTTATCAGAAGCCAACGCCTTACGCGTGGCACTGGGAAACACCCAGCGGGCAGCCTCAGTCCTGACTACCAGATATGGCGAGATTTCTACGTACCCCAGTCTGATCACGGGTTCGAGGTCGCTTGCGCGGCCGCTACCTGACGTAAGCGGTTATTCAGTTCGAATATTTTCCGAACCGAAGCGTCTTTTGCTCGCGATAGCCAACGGATCGATTCAAGGGTTGAAGACGTCATGTCGACAACTACCCTCCGTTGTCATAGAAAACATACGTCTCCAGACCCCCTGGTTATTAGCCGGAATGTGCTTTCTTTGTTTCATTTCTGCAAGTGCAGATAGTGCCCCAACCGTCCAGTTCCGTCCGGGGTATTCCCCCGAATCCGCGATTCTCTGTTACCAACCGCATCCGACTGCAGGATTACAGCCATGGCAGAAGCTCACAGCGGCCCTGACAGGGTAAGCCCCTCTTCGAGGAGCCTACCAGATAGGAGTTGAACCGTGAGTTGGGCGGGCTAGCTGCATGGCACCATTACCAACCCACAATAATATACAGTTAATTATTGCGACGCGGTAAAGGAGGAAGATGCTTAGAATTCTGACGCCAAATAGCTTTTTATGGAGCTCAAAAGCTGACGCCGAAAATGTGACATCATGTTATAGTAAAAATACTTGACATATGGGATGTCTCAGGAATATACATATATAAACGACAGCCTGGCTACCAAGAGTCATTGTATTTCCTGGGCACGCGAGTCAAACTTGCAGTTGATCGGTTTTATTTTCGTTTTAGGTCCTTATCTATGTAATTGCTGTTTTTCCACACTGGCCACTTTGAACTTGGATAACTTGGGTTTGAGTTAGGATCTCAAATTCGAATAAATTTTGATTCAAGACCATGCTATTCTTTTTCTAAGAATAAGCTGTTTATTTGTCTTTCCGTCGTTTGTTTTTGATGAAATATTTTCTTTTGTGCGACCATGGTAATATTGAAAATTTGCATTTTTAACACGCTTTTATTAGGTCGACCTGTATGTAACTATGTAATGGAATCTAAGGTAACTAATTTAACCATCTTCCAAGGATCGTAGCGTCATGAAAATTGGCAGCTGTATGTAGTTCTGATGACAATACAATAATGTGGTACTTTCGAACTGATCTGATGATGGAGTCGGAAGATATGAACTGGAACTTCATGATGGAACATCGTATCATAGCTGTGTTTGGACTTGTTAGAAAAGTCTTGGAATGAACTTTGACCACGATTAGTTTTCAAAGTCTGATGGTGAAGCCGGAAGATAGGCACTGGCATTCCATGATGGAATATCGTATCAAAGCCGTGTGTATGTGAATATCGTATCATAGCCCAAAAGCGTGTTTTTAGTGTTTTTTTTAAACTATTAATTTATCTTATTTTAAATAGAGATCCCATACCGGTGTTTTCCATTACACCTTCTTACAGTAAATGCGTATTGTTAAGAACTGCAAACAATGATGGAGAAACTCGTGGTTAAATAACCAAGCCTTGTCAATCGCTCATCACCACTGCTTCTGCATGACAACTTATAACCACATATTTCACTGCAAACGGTCGCAAAATTGCAGGAGTTGCGACTGGAGACTCTTGGTCACTCACCTTACTTGCCAGACCTTGCTCCAATAGAGTTTTTTTTTTGGAATTTAGATATTTTTTTTACAGGGGTAAGAAATCAACTTTAAAGAGTCGGTGAAAAAGGCCTTCAAATCATTCCTGTTCACAAGAGTTTTACAGCAGAGGAATTAAGCAACTCCCATTGAAATGACATATCTGCATAAATAATAGGGATACATATATTTCTATTAATTAAATAGATATGTTTCATTCAATGTTTTTAACCTTTAATTTCCTTTATTGAACAGCAAATTTATAGGTAAGGACCAATATTATAAATGTTTACGTAAAATGTTTGTATTCGAATGTAGTAAGAAAGTGCTTTTTTGTGCCATTTTTTAGGTAATTGATCAAGTCAGACAGTTCAACTAATATGGAGTTTTTAAGATAGACTATCGTGTCCCAGATGACGCGCACTCTGTTATTTTTCAAAATGGCACACTGCTAGGCGCGGCGTTGACAAATTCGCCAATAATTTCCGTCTTGAAAGCAAACAATACAAAAGGACATTAGCTATGGCTATCGATATCGAAGGTCGCAAAGATATGCTTATTGGCTAAACGACGAACATAATACGCACATCGGCTTGAGTCATAAGTATATTCTCGTAATACATACTACTTTAAACATTGTCATGTAGAAAACGTGACACCAACAAAGAGGATCAATCGTTATTCGAAGGCTAAGACGGTATTTACTTCGTTTACGTAATCACTCTAATAATTATAGATAATTATTGTTGTGAGAGGGGAGTTTCTTCTGATCGTCTGCTCGTTGGATTCTCTGAATTGATAACGACTTCATAAAATTAATAGACGAGACCTTCGTATAGTTTCTTTATTGGCTTCTTTTTCAAATCTTTTACGGAGAATTAGAAAAGAATCGCTTTTATCACTCCAAGACTGTCCCGGAAAGTAACCAAGGAGTTATGGAAGGATTTGAGTCAATACGAGATTTGCACAGAGACATTACGCGTTTCTGGCACCCCGTCTGTATAATTTCTTCTGCTCTTCCTTGGTGGAGGATAAAGTGCAGAGTTTAATCAGCAGATTGACTGAAGAAATATATTATCAAGTGGCTCATGACGAAAAGTAGAAGCTACTGCGAAGAAATGGTGACTCACATCCTGACCTAGGCCATATTTGACACATCTGGGACTTAATACTTGACACGAAATATATTTGGGTGATTATGTTTAAAATAAATTAATAATATTATATTAATTAATTAGATTTATAATTTTATATGTGCATAGTAAGAAACCTTTTTAGGCTACTTAATTTTTTGGTCAATTTAGTTGTTTATTTATTTAATTACTTATTTATAACTTTAAATATTTTCTTCTTCGTTATTTATTTATATATTATATTAACCTGAACATGTTTAAAAATGAATAAAAATATAAAAGCGAAGCCACTATGTCTTAAATACTATCACCCCAGGCCAACGTCTATCCATCGGCTTAAAGAAAACAGTGAAAAAAAGAAAGTCGGTTCCTAAATCCCCCAAAGTACAGTTTCGACCCACCGCGAGGCGTCGTCTAAGGTAGGCGCGGCACTGCTCCGAATACAGCACCGTTTCCTCTGAAGAGGCTGGATTACTCTGTGGTGGCTAAAATGCAAATTAATGTAAATTCTTGACAAGAAAGAACCTTTAATGTACTAAAATACTTGCATTAGCATGTTTGTTTTGTCATTAAGCCACGTCAAGCATGCTGTTTAGGCACGTAAATGCTTGACAGCAATTGTGACCGTCTGGGAAGCTCTTTAGACCAGTAGTATCCGAAAACAAGTACTTCGACTTTCACCCCTCAAGCGGCGGGTGTAAATCTTGGCAGTCACCTGTCATTTCTGAGAGTTAAAGGTCAAAAATATAGCACTTAAGAAAAACGATCATAAGGAAGAAACTACTTGATGGATCATGAAAACACGCATTGAAATTTGAAATATAAAACATTAAAACCTTATTCTTAAAAACAATTACATAATTATGAATAATTATTAGAAAGTCGGAGAACTGCAAAACTCACTTATTTAGCGATATCGACGTTTTATCTCAAAATACAAAACCCTATCTAGAAATTGTAAACACATTTGTGTGCGTAATTACATGCTTTACCAAATCTATTAGTTCGTTTTATTTATTTTCATACATGTATCCGAAGAGAAGCTACATAATACAGATCCGAGCAATGGCAGCACTCGACTAAGTGCCCCCAGAATACAAACAATTATATTAGGGATTATAGACTGCGAGAAGCGCGACTGAATAATCGTACAATACAGAATTTATCCGTCTATCTCACACATATCTAACAGGGGGTGGTTGTACTGTGATTTTGGTATAAATTCAGTTCGTTGAGAACGCGTTTTGTCGCGCCACGCTCGTACCCGTTTTGGGACGTTACTGAGCATTGACTACAAAATATCGTGCCCGATTCGGGACGATACTGTCTTAAGGGGTTAATTAAACGTCTTTTGCACCGCATAAATCCTCATCTGTTTAATTAGAGAATAATACATATAATTAAAACGTCTAAACGGCAGTGTCATACTTCAATTTTTATATGACACAGCAGAGAAACCTCTTACTTACTTACTCGGATAGTATAATAGAAAATAAAATATGGCAAAAGGGATTAATAGGCAAACGAAAGCAGATCCGACGTCGATAAGACTAGAATTCGACTTCCCAGGCCAAACAATGCGGCGTTTGTTAAACAATCAAAACGCCCACTTTAGTGACGGGGAAACCACTTTACTGGAGGAGGTGCGTGTGGCGTGGTTTTCGCGTTGCCCGAGCTGCCTCTACAACAGTTAATGGTTCCTGTGAAGTTTTAGTCCAAGCATATGATCTTCAAGCAAGTCCAAGATATGTTTTAGTATAAGCATATGAGATCCAAACTTGACGTTTCCAGGAAAAATTCCGGAAGTTTTTTCTCAACAGTTTTATAATAATATGTAGGTACTTTTGTCGCTGAATACGATTTATAGTGCATAATCAGATTACTTTACTATTTTTTTACACGACTGCCAACAAGAAAGGAGTGTAATGTGTTCAGGGTTCATCTATACATGTTTTCCGTTTCTTTATTTCACTATAACTTCTAAACGCTCGAACTGATTTAGAAGTATAGGGTATTGTTAGAATTGTTATGCCATCCCGAGTGTCGTAGGGTACCTTAACTATGCAAATATCAAGTAAATAGTTGTCTAAATGTCTAAATATCCAAATGTCAATAAATAAACATAAATATATCGTGTTTAGTGTCAAATGAAATGCCCGATTGAGTACATTCCAAAAAATATAAACATATATGTATCTATATGGTTAAATACATAATCCACCAAATTGCATAAACAAACCGAAATTAAAATTGTTATAAATACAGTAGTTCACCTTTTGTAACGGCAGTCGTGTTTTTTATTCCTTTTAATATATTTACTTGTTACTAACATATTCAGTTTAATTCACGATTAGATGTATCTAATTAGAAATAGATACATCTAATCTTCTAATTAGAAATATCTAACCGCGAAAATCTCGATTAGAGTTTCGCGGTTTTTAGGAAACTGGCGGGCTCTCCCACTACGCACCTCAGAGACGTTTGCTAAAACGCTAAATATGACCTAGGAAAACCAGGTAATCATAATATAACTGATTTTGGGCATATAAAGTTCAAAGCACGGCTCCACCTTACTTTCAAAATGCCATTTTCTGCATTTTTGAGCGCGCTCTAGCGGCGGGTGGGACATAGTAGGAATTAAGCCAGTAACATGTAAATTGTAGGAAATTTGTATACTTTAATTTTGTATAGAATAGTCATTATCAAAAAATGCATCGTTCGTGAGTTATGAGCGAAAAACTAAAATAAGTGCATTTTTTCCGCTTTTTTTGCGATTCCTGAAGTTAGCTCACTTCTGGTGATGTGGCAAAGTCGGATTCAGTGACCAAAAATACATATAAAAACGTTAAGGAAAAACCCGGTTTTTTCCTTATGTTAGGACTAATTAACCGCTAAGACCTGCTCGTTTTCCTGGGTCGGGCTAGAGTCATGGTTCAGGTTCTATCCGGTAGCCTCGACGAAAAGTCTCAACCCTGGAATGGACTCCGCTTTCCCCTGGAGGGCAGGTAGATCTGTTTATCTGTAGGATGTCCTTCGGGCGCTGCTGGGCGCTGTCAGCCAATCGACCGTGCACTCCGGCGAATAACCGGGGCGGTCTGAAAACTCTTTTGTACATTTCCTAAGATGCCTTTTGTACGTTTTCTAAGAAGGTAGCTAATGACCCGATGTCAGTTAATCTTGAAAGGACCCGTTGGCCACCCGATCCCGTGTGTACAGACGGGCAAAAGACGCCACGGTCCGCGATAATTCGATCTGAATTACCGCTAACATCAGGTAGAGGCCGCCCAAGCGACTTCGGACCTGTGACCAGATGAGAGGACGGATTAATCTGGCGCCGAGAAATCCGAATCCGGTTGGACGTTGACGCATAAAGAATTGGCATCGCCCGACATATTTTTTTATTTTAATTTTTATTTTATAAAGTGATGTACAAAAAAAAGACAAGGACATGCATACTGTTATACATGCAGAATTGTTAAAAACAAACATTAGTATAGTGAAAAACATAGCTCTATGCATATAAATATGTTAGCATATCCGAATTGAGGCAAAGTCGTACAACAAATAGGACCTTGAAGGTGTGTGCTGTGTTATACTTTGTTTGTTCGCGTTTGATTTAAATTTCTAAAGATTTTTAAAAATCTAATAAAGGGCTTATCTAACAAATGTGTTTTTTACACAAATTAAAACTAAAAATAAAAAGTAGAAGAAAAATATGTATGCAATTAGATCAAAACATAATAATATTAGGTCTTTCAATTGAAAACTTCGGTTTTTTTGTGATATTGAACATTGATATCGAAGCAAATTGGTTATCGATATCGAATGGATATTGGATATCAAATTGGATATCAAATTGGATAGCAAATTGGATATCAAATTGGATATCGATATATGGATGTGATATCGAAGGCAAATTGGAAAGTGCATTTCATTCAATGTTATTGTCCATCGCTAGCTATGACGTTCTCCCATCTTTCTGGCAAGAGACAGATTCCCCGGCGGATGAAGTCTTCGTCCTTGGAGGCTATCCACGAATCCAGCAATTTTTCAATATCCTCGAAAGACTGGAAGCGCTGCTCGGAAAGGCCATGGGCCATTGACCGGAACAAATAGTAGTCAGATGGCGCAATATCTGGGGAGTACGGCGGGTGAGGTAGGATGTCCCAGCGAAGCGTTTTCAGGAAGTTCTTGACCTGCATCGCGACGTGTGGTCGAGTATGGTCATGCTGAAAAATACCTTGTCGTGCCTTTTAGCGTATTCCGGCCGTTTTATCTTCACAGCGTCGCTCAAATTCTTGATCTGAGCTCGATAGCGATCGCCCGTGATGGTTTCTCCCGGTTTCAGCAGCTCGTAATAGATGACACCCTTTGGTCCCACCAAATGCAAAGCATTATCTTGGATCCGTGGATGTCTCTCTTCGGCGTGGCTGTTGAGGTCGATGGATTCACCGGGGTACGAGCGATATTTTTTGCGTTTAGAGTTCTCGTAACGATCCACTTTTCGTCGCCCGTGATTATTCGGTGAAGAAAACCTTTTCTTTTTTGACGGCGAAGGAGCATTTCACAAGTCATGAAACGTCTTTCAATGTCTCAATGCTTCAACTCGTGAGGAACCCAATGCCTTTCCTTTTGAATGACTCCCATAGATTTTAAACGTCTCGAAACGGTTGAGGGATGAACATTAAGCACTTCATTTTTCTAGCGTCATATTCGAATCTTCATTGGACTGTAATTCCGCTTCTTCAAATTTTTGCTCCTGGCCTGGGCCCTCTTTGTCTTGTACATCGAAATCACCACCTTTGAATCAAAGAAACCAAGCCTCAACAGTCCTTTCTATCGGAGTAAATTCCCCGTAAGTCTCCAGCAGCAATCTATGACATTCTGCGGCAGTTTTCCTAAGATAAAAGCAAAAAACATTGCTTCCCGCAAATGACGTTTTGTCGGCTCAAATTTCGACATCTTCGAAGCTAACAAAATTACCGTTGTTGACACTTCAACGGAATGACACAGACTGATAATTGAAGCTTAATGATGACGCTTTGACATGAAGTATTTTGCAATTTGGTAAATGACTAGAAATATTAGTTATGGTATTTCTTAGGAAATCGAAGTTTTCAATGCAAGGTCCTAATAATATATACAGTTATATAATAGTCGACAATATCTTACAACCAACCCTACTAAGAAGTGTTTATATGTGTATGTGTCCGTGTAACATTTGCGTAAGCGTGGCTTGTTATTTCATACGATCGACCGAATTGAAAATGAAATTCTGCAATTTTATCCCAGCGAAAAATGGTGACCCGGCCGGGAATCGAACACGGAACCTTACAATGTAAGACGGGTGTTACACGTTCAACCTAGCATCAGTTCAGTCCATGACCTTGGTCAGACTGACGAAAAACTGATCGTTTATCGCGTTGACTGATGGACTGAACTAATGGATTTTCATACATTTTAATAATTTCTATCAGTCTATCAGTTAGTTCATGGATCAAGGTCGCGGACTGAACTGATGCTAGATTGAACGTGTAACACCTGTCTATGATCAGGCAACCTAGCTTGGCCAATTACAAGTTTTTCGGCAGAAATGTGCGCATGTTATATAACAATATTAAATAAATCAACCTCTAACACGGCATCATTCATAGTTTAAACAAGGTAAGAGAGGACGAGTAAAGTATTGAACATAACAACAAAATAAGACTGATTTTATTAAATATCTTCTTATATTTGATACATTAATGCAATGCATCTTTGATTGAAACCTCAAATATTTATATAAAATTTAACCCCCTCTATACTCATTTGTATGTAATCTTTCGAACTATCTTTTTACATTAGTACCATTTCTGGTCGCTTGATGTAATTTAGTGTTTATTAGTGTAAACAAAATTGATGAGAGCGATTTGACCCCCTTCCCATGTATTGAGCGATTTGACCCCCTTCCCATGTATTGAGCGATTTTTGCCCATAATCAACCATTATCCTGAAGGTCTAAACTATTCAAAAATATATATTTCATTGAGGTACCCGATTTTCCGTTAGCTTCTGGAATCATTTGTAGTACTTTAATTAAATTATTTCGATTTTAATGCCTCGGTTTGGACGGCACACTAAAGACACATAAAAAGAGATAAACCACCGGCGATTTTCTTTGCAGATATGTAAATATAAACCCGTGTGTAGTTTCCGATAACGTTTATAGCCGCGATTACAATCGACTTACGGCTAACTCGTTATCTTATCTTGTATAACGTAACGTACTTGCAAGGTGGAACGTAACAACTTTGAAAACAACTCCTTTTTACAAGCCTTTATTTACCTAGCAATGTTTGTCAGTATGTAAGTTTGTATAGGTCAAATTTTTATTTTTATTTGTTGAGTGGGGCTTTTCTAAGGTCTTTATGCCTTGTAACACTGCGACCATTGCTGATCTATTGTGTTCGCCACCTACTATAGTTCTGTGCTTAGCCTCGTGTCATTTAAGAATCGCAGCAGGCTTTTGGCGCCAGATTGTTTTACCTCCTCAGGTTAGAGGTAATGACCACCCAAGTGGGTGTATCTTATACGCATCAGCGGGCCACACTCGCACATGAGGTGCTGGGGAGTTTCCTCTGCTCATTGGCAGAACCTACACATTTTTGTGTCTCTGAGCTTGAGGTTGAACATGTGTTTGTTCAGGCCACAATGCCCTGTGAGCGTCCTAACCGGTATGCGTAGATTGTTCCTATTTAGCGATAAGGCCTCGCGGGCCGTCTTACGGTCGTAAGCCTTAATTAGCGCTTTGGAATGATTCAACCCTGGCGTGTTGTTCCAGTGGTTGACGGATTGTTCTAGACATATTTGTTTGAGCATTAAGTTTGCAAGGCTTTTTGGTACGCCACAGCAAGGTTCAGGACCGTATAACGTTTCCTTTGCTCCCGTCTTAGCAAGTTCATCGGCTTTTTCATTAGGTCAAATACTGCAAGCTGAATTAGAACCACTTCCTCTCATCCAATGAAGTTGAAATTTTACATGTTTACATGATGCAGTGTACATGTTTACAATTTTACATGTTTACATTATGCATGGAGCCAAGCTCGTAACCTTCACTTCAATATTAACAAATGTTCAGTGATGACATACACAAGATCGCCTGCTCATCTGATGTATGATTACTCCATCGCTGGATGTGTGCTTCCCATAGTTACTGAAGTCAAGTTTGGAGTTTTTTTCGACCCCAAGTTAAACTTCAAGGAACACATTAGGCAACTATCTACAACTTCTTTCATGCTTTTAGGGTTTGTGATACGGCAATCCAAGCACTTCAATAATATTCGGGTTATGCGCACGTTGTACAACGCGATTGTTAGAAGTCGCATGGAAACGAATGCAGCTATTTGTAATCCACATGAAGATACTTATACCCGCATGCTGGAAAAGGTAGAGAAGTGTTTTTTGAGATTTTTGTACTTCTATCAGTACGGATATTATCCATTTTTGTATCCGACTGCATTTATCACAGGCATGGTTGGCTATAATTCTCTGTGTCTCAGAAGAGAAATGCTGACCATGTCCTATGTTTTCAATCTAATTCGTGGTTAAACTGATAACCCTAGCTTACTACCCAAGGTAGATCTTTTCATACCAAATAATTATCTTCGTGCTCGATCGCACGATCTTTTCGCGGAACCGTTCTCGCACACTAACCTTACGAGGTGGAACTTGTTGGCGCGTGCTTTGCGGCGCTTAAATGAAATTCACTCGATGGCACCAGATTTCGATATTTTTACCGCCAACCCTCACTTGTTTAAATTGCACGCTATTAATTATTTATTGTTATATGATAGCTTGTATTATAAGTGTCATTCTCTTTGTATAGTTAGGTACGGTGATATCTTTATTAATTTTACTTCTCAATGCCTTGGTTGTACTGTAATAAGCGAATAAACAAAATAAATAAATAAATAAATGTTTGTTTAGTTCCGATGACAATGCATTTTTATAGCGGTGAAACGGTGTTTACCGAATTTATCGCGGACCACCGCATCCTTTGCCCGGCTGTTCACCCAGGATCGGGTAGACGATGGTCATTTCAAGAGCAGTCGCCGTAAGGTCCGCAACCACCCCCGCTCTATAGGAAACAGTACTGCTTCCAGACTCCCCCGACTGTTAGTCAGAGTTTGGGAGCTAACGGGCCCATGATGAGGTGGCCACGATGACCCATGTGTTCAGGGTCGGTCACACTCCTGTCCTGTCCAGCAATCAAGAGTCCTGTCCACCCTAGAACGGGCTAGTCCCAGTTGGGTGACAGAAACAAATAAGCAAAAGGTTAAGGTTTTGCCATTCGGTTCCTGTTATTTTTGTAAGCTAATCAATGTGTTATAGTAATTAATTCTTAAATAAATAAATAAATTGTTAGAATCGTCTTATCCTTCCGAGTGTCATAGGGTACGTGCCGAGATCCCTTGCTCTCATAATTCAAATGCTCGCAAATGTTTCGATTTTATTTATTTATTTATTTTTATTTATTTTATTTTTGTTAAAAACATACGGCATAAACAAATAACATATAAGCATAACATATAACAGTAGTAAAGCCAATGATGTTTTAAATGATTTGCTATATAAGGATTAAAAAATATGCTAAACAATACAATACAAAGAAAACCAAAAAGAATTTAAAACTTACAGTTAAAATGGCTATGTGCGAGTGTATGGATGTGTGTGTGTGATGGAGAGCGTGTATGTGTGTGTGTGTGTGTGAGAGAGGGTGTGTGTGTGTGAGGGTGTGTGTGTGCGTGTATGTTTGTGTGTGTGAGTGTGTGTATCTGTAGTGCGAATGTGCTTGTGAGTGCTTGTATGTGCATGCTAATTCAATCCGATCTGATAATCAGCTTTTCACGTACCTCCTTAACAAAGGATCGACTATTTTGATGGTTAAATATGTCAATATCGTTAAAGCATACATGGTATGCATGCATAGATAACGAATTGGAACCATAGTTAGTGTTGAACCTTGGTAAGTAAAAAGTTGAGTGAGCGCGTGCGAGTCGGAAAGGCGCTCGTATGCTCTCCCTACTCATGAGGTATGGGCTGTCCAACCCAGTATGTTCAATTTTATGTAGAAACGACATATCTGATTTGTTCGGAATAAAATGAAATGTTATTTATGGATTTACATTCCAATGTCGCTTACTAAGATAACGCATCTTCAACATTTCTATGACATTTACCGTGATTCTGGGAAACCTCACTAGGAAAGTCTAGAACATCCACTACACTACTCACGAAGTCGATCGCGGTTGGGCGAGGACGAGAGCGTGGAGACGCACTTCGACTCGCTTCGGGCATCCTCGCTTCGCCTCGGTCTCGGACTTCCGATCGGTGTCGGTTTTTTGCGCCCGAGTCAAAGGGCCCGCGGAGCGAGTACTAAGCGACTCACTCACTACACTACTCAGCTCACTTCAGTTTGGGGTTAATAGGCCCTTGCTGAGTTGGCCAGGAAGACCCATTCTGTTCAGGGTTGGTCACACTCACGGGTCAACACCTATCCGAAGTGCGAGCCTGGGTAGGACTCTGGCCTTATGGTTAGTTTCCTCTGGGGATCAACCTTCTGGCGCTCCTGGACGGTCTGCGCACCGTGCGGTATATGCCAATCGATTGCGCAATCTGACTAACAGTGGGGGGAGTCTGGAAGCAGTACTGTTTTCTAAAGAGCGGGGGTGGTTGCGGACCTTACGGCGACTGTTCTTGAAACGACCATCGGCTACCCGATCCTGGGCGAACAGCCGGGCAATGGATGCCGTGGTCCGCGATAGATTCGGTATACACCGTTTCACCGCTTCGTAAGGGAGACGACCGCGCAAGCGACCTCGAACTCGTAACCAATCGAGAGACTGGAGTAATCTGGTCGCAATTGGAAGTAAGGGCGTGGGTGTAAGCCCGCTCGGTAACACTCCTGGCTATCTCGCGGTTAAGTCGTTGGCCTCTTACGGGTTCGTGGCGGAGCTATAGACGGTGGACTGTTTTTGTCCAAGTCTTCTTCGCTCACTCCAGCAGGGAGATAGAACGACTAATCGTTAAAACTTCCTGAGGTGACGGGCTTGCCCGCTGTAGTCGACAACTCTAGTTGGCTCACATCAGTTCGCGTGTTCTGTTTCGGTGGATTGCAGTCATCCCCCATCTTCTTTCTCTTATTTTTTTTATTTTCGTTGACTGATAAATACCTACGTAGTTATAATACGCGAAAGTGCGCATTGCAACGGCAGCTGCCATTTGAACATTATACATACCGTGCGAAGCCAAAGGGCGACTGAGCTCCTCGTTAGGTTGCATGAGTGTGTACTGTGTAGTCACGTACTTCGGACTTCGGTCAACTTCAACCAGTACCTACTTCGTCAAAGCAACTTCGCGAGTAGTGTAGTGGATGCTTATGACACAACCGATTTTTAAAAAAATCTTTGATTACTAAAAAAAAGGTCGAAATGCAAAATGACTAATCCAGATCATTCTGTTACGGCCGTTATTTTATCGACGTAATCGAAATAAATCGATTCGCTAATTAATTATTATATTAATCTATCATCAAGCGGAAAATGTGAAAGTGAGCCTACTTTTTGTCCACGCTGTTTTTCACTGCCTTTCCATGGCAATATTTTTTTACTGCGCAACGTTGTGTGTGATTTGCGAGAGCTTTCAATCACGCTAACCTCCGCTCTGTGTTTGATGATTACACTGAGAGAAATATTGGATTGATTCTTACATTCCCAATTTGATACTACGGTTTTATAGGTCGGGAAGTAGTTTAAATAGTATAGTAGTTTATAATATACTACCGTCACGCAAACAACGTTACGCTTCATGTTAATTCATACGTATGGACCACAGTCCGAGTTATATACGTAATCCTTGTTCAAACATGCGTATTTCCGGAGGAGAGCAAGATTACGATTTGTCCGTCTGCTCTCCTCCCCCTTTTGGATTATGGAGATGTCGCATTTCTCCCCCACAGAGCAGTTATCCACCAAAGTTGATCGTCTCCAAAATATTGCACTCTGCTGGGATAGCTGGCGGAGCAAGATAGTAGACTGTCTATATTTAAGTCTCCACGCTCATCCGATGGCTGAAAGAATGATCTTATATATCGTTATACCAGTCTGGGGTGACGGATTCGCCCGTTGTATTTGACACCCCACTGCCCATATGGCTGGGAGCTAACGGGCCCATGATGAGGTGGCCACGATGACCCATGTGTTCAGGGTCGGTCAACACCCATCCGACGGCCTCCACGCACGGGGTGCGAACCTGGGTAGGACACTGGGTCAACCAGTCTCCCCTGGGAATCAAACCTCTGGCGCTCCTGGACGGTCTGCGCACCGAGCGGCGCAAGCCAATCGATTGTGCTCTCCGACTAACAATCGGGGGAGTCTGGGAACTGTATTGTTTCCTATAGAGCGGGGGTAGTTGTCTACCTTACGGCGACTGCTCTTGAAATGACCATTGGCCATCCGATCCCGGTTCAGAGTCGGGCAAAGGACGCCATGGTCCGCGATAGATTCGGTATACTCCGTTTCACCGCTTCGTAAGGGAGAGGACCGCGCAAGCGACCTCGAACTCGGAACCAATCGAGAGAGCGGAGAAATCTGGTCACAATTGGAAGTGAGGGCGCGAGTATCTCGAGCCCGCCGGGTTTATTCCTGGCTAACTCGCGGTAAGGCGTTGGACTCTCACGGGTTGTGACGTAGCTAGACGTTGGATTGTATTGTCCAAAGTCTTCTACGCTCACTGCAGGGCGATAGAACGAATAATCGTTAAAACGTCCTGTGGTGACGGGTTCGCCCGTTGTAGTCGACACCGCAAGATGCCCATATGGCTCTCTCGCTCTTTCGCATACGTTTTTCACACGTTACAAAGGTGCCGACTCTCTTACACCTTAGCGATACGGTGGTACGTAGTGGTCTCTATCGCTCGACACGCCGGAAGAAGTGATTTATTTATATATGCAATTAGTTTAACGACTTATCTGACAAATTTGCATTTCTGACGATTTAAATATTGTTGAATACTAAAGTAAATCATTGCAATGGGAACAACGAATTTATTCGTTGTATATATATTATTATATATGTATAAATTATATATATATAATATATAATTTCTGATATAATTTCAAATTATATCACATCAGACTGATGTGATATAATTTAGAAATTAAATGAAATGTTAGATTGAAAATGAACGACACCTATGAAGTTTTCAAACTAGTGCCAGTACTGCCGTCGTAAATGAAAACACAGTAACTTGAAAAAAGACGTTTTGAGAAAAACGCGGTCAAAGTTCAGTTGTTAAATATTTGTTTTCATGAACAAAGTAATCAATATAGATTATTTCTTTTAATATTAAAAAATAGTTAGAACTTCAATTCTGCATAAAAATATATATTAAATTATAATTGCTTAATTAATTAAATTAGAAATTGTGTTTTAAATTAGGAAAATAATTTGATAAATTTTATATTTTTAAACTATAACACCGTAACTGAATGGTTACTGTGTTATAGGTAAATTTTACCCGATACTGTGTTCTAACCATGTAAAATATATTTTTTTTTAGATAAATAAAAAACTGCAGGCACTTCAAACACAGTAATTGAGATACTGTGATTAATTCGTGTATTAATAAATTAACTTTTCACAAAATTTTACCTAAAACCATAGTATCTGAAGAAGTCGTGTTGTAACCAAACAAAAATATTTCTTAAATGCTTATAGGTATTTAAAAAGGTCACGGTAAATAATAGGTTACTGTATTTTAACTTTAAAAATATACATACCTACTGTGTTTTTTATTAAAAATATTCTGTTTTTTTTTAAATACTGTGTTTTTATCTAAGGTATCTCGGTAACTAACCATCGACAGACAAATCGAAAAATTTGCCTTATAGTACTCCAACTCGTGATTTTAAAGAACCAAGCTTGTATACACACAGTAAATGAAGTTACTGTGTTTTCATTTACGTTAGCAGAGTAAGCGCTATTAGACCGTGAGCCGGCCATGCGGATACTCTACGTCATAAGATACAGAGACAAACCTATTAACGCATGAAAATTCGGATAAAAGATATCCTTTACTATTACTCATTAAATTTCTCTCGTCCAATTAAAAGAAAAGTTGCTGCTTCCGGTGCACATGTTAAAGTCCAACCTATTGTATGAGGAGCGTATTTTAATTTTCGCTTCAATTTCGACAAAATTGTCACGCGCCGTGAAAAAAAAAATATTTATTTCGAAATTGGATCGAAAATTAAAATACGCTCCTCATACAATAGGTTGGACCTCAAAAAGTGCACTGAAAGTAGCAACTTTTCTTTTAACAGGACAAGAGAAATTTAATGGTTTACAGATTTTCAAGGATATCTTTTATCCAGTTGTTCATGCATATTCGATTTGTCTTATGACGTAGTTAGGGTATCTGTATAGCCGGGTCCCGGGCGATATACGTATATTTTTTTTTAATTTGTTGTGTGGGGCTTTTCTAAGGTCTTTATGAGCCTTGTAACACTGCAACCATTGCTGATCTATTGTTTTCGCCACCTAGTATAGTTCTGCGCTAAGCCACGTGTCATTTAAGAACCGCATCAGGCTTTTGGCGCCAGATTGTTTTACCTCCTCAGGTTTGAGGTAATGACCACCAAGGCCACACTCGCCCATGAGGTGCAGGGGAGTTTCCTCTGCCCCTTGGCAGAACCTGCACATTTTCACAGCACATTTTAACGGCGCAGCATACCGAATAGGGGTGTTGAAATTCGCAAATTTTTTTCTTAGTAGTTTTTATCATATACAATATATTCAAATTACATGACACTGTTCCCCACTAAGTACCTTTTCAGTAGGTAACTAACAATAATGTTTTCATAATTTACTTACATTACATAAATTCATTACGTTTATTAATTATAACATATAAATTAATAATTATACGTTAATTAATTCTGTGTAATTTACGCCAAATAGGTGTACTTATTTTCTAATCTAACCTAAACTAACCTATATTTTCCTATATTAACCTTGATTTACACTAATAAATAATTACATCAAATAAATGATTTACACTAGATACATTTACTAATTTCCTAACCTAACCCATATTTTCCTATTTGAATATCTTGATTTACACTAATAAATAATTACACTAAAGAAATGATTTACACTAGATAAATTTACTGATTTCCTAACCTAACCTAAACAAACCTATATTTTCCTATGTTAACTAGCTTGATTTACACTAATAAAAAGTTACACTAAATAAATATTTTACACTAGATAAATTTACTAATTTCCTAACCTAACCTATATTTTCCTATATTACTATCTTGATTTACACTAATAAATAATTACACCAAAGAAATGATTTACACTAGATAAATTTACTAATTTCCTAATCTAACCTAAACTAAAATATATATTCCTATGTTAACTCTCTTGATTTAGACTAATAAATAATTACACTAAATAAATGATTTACACTAGATAAATGTACTAACTTCCTAACATACTGTGCCTAAACTAACCTATATTTTCCTATAGTAACTAGCTTGATTTACACTAATAATTAATTCCACTAAATAAATGCGTGTAAAGAGAACTGAATTTATTGTTGATGTGCGGAATCTGAGGTGGGTGGAAGTTTTAACAAAATAACCGAAGAACAAGGTGTCTTTGCGTTGATAATTTCTTACGAGATTGGCCATTCCTCTTTCATTCTCCTCCGCTGTATTCGCCTTAGTGGAGCGAGGACTCGTATGAATTATATTTATTACCAAACGACATTCTAACAATCGAAGCAATACCTTAGCAATCAATAAGACAATGCCGTGTCATGCGTGGTTAATGTTGCATGCTTCCCTAGGCCAACCCGTCTCGTACGAGTCTGGCACTGCTCCATTGTTAGCATTCAAATGAAATCCGCAACAGTATTAGATACAGTTGCCAGAGTCTGTTTGCGAGCGGTAACGAAAGACATACCGGATGCTAGGATAATTGGTTGAAGAGGAAACTATTTGCTTTTTACCATAGTGGCCATCCATATATTATGTAACATGTTTTAATACATTCCTAACTCTATCTATCTGACATAGAGTAACGTTCCAATCCAACCCATCTCCCTCCCCCCAGCAATCTATATATATATATATATATATATACATATATATATATATATATATATATATATATATATATATATATATATATATATATATATATATATATATATATATATATATATATATATATATATATATATATATATATATATACATATATATATATATATATATATATATATATATATATATATATATATATATATATATATATATATATATATATATATATATACTATATATATATATATATATATATATATATATATATATATATATATATATATATATATATATATATATATTATATATATATATATCATATATATATATATATATATATATATATATATATATATATATATATATATATATATATATATAGTTAATATTTGATTGGTTTTTTGTAAAATCTTTTTTTAAAGAATTCGTTTAAAGGATGACACTTTGATGAAAAAATCAAAATAATAAAAGCCACTTACATAGCTGGAAGGTTTTCCCGGACTGGACTGGGAAATGCTTATTGTTTAAACGAGATGTATTTTTGGATGAGTACCACTTTCGACGGTACCACTGTAGGTTTAATGGGATCCCTTTATCGCTAGCGAACGATCACCCTTCATCCACATCTCAAAACAAAGCGTATCCTTTTGCAAACCAAAATAAAATGTCTTTATTAAAGACAAATTTAAGCAAAAACAATGAAAAAAATCACAATCAATCGTCTCTTAAATGCGGAATGACATTTCGAAAATTCGATTTGAAATTCGAATATATCCACTCTTTTAAAGGACGATATAAGATTGCTGGGCTCGCTATCAGCCAGCTATTAAATGAAAATAAAAATAAAATACTTCATTTGCTCGTTCCCATGAAATAAGATATAAATCGTAATTTCTGGTCGAGAAGTTTATACTTAAGGCTATATGATATTTACAAGAGTTCAAAACATAAGATAAAATTGTATAATATTGTTAATATTTGATTGGTTTTTTGTAAAATCTTTTTTTAAAGAATTCGTTTAAAGGATGACACTTTGATGAAAAAATAAAAATAATAAAAGCCACTTACATAGCTGGAAGGTTTTCCCGGACTGGACTGGGAAATGCTTATTGTTTAAACGAGATGTATTTTTGGATGAGTACCACTTTCGACGGTACACTGTAGGTTTAATGGGATCCCTTTATCGCTAGCGAACGATCACCCTTCATCCACATCTCAAAAACAAAGCGTATCCTTTTGCAAACCAAAATAAAATGTCTTTATTAAAGACAAATTTAAGCAAAAACAATGAAAAAAATCACAATCAATCGTCTCTTAAATGCGGAATGACATTTCGAAAATTTGATTTGAAATTCGAATATATCCACTCTTTTAAAGGACGATATAAGATTGCTGGTTTTTGTTTTTTGTTTTTGCTTAAATTTGTCTTTAATAAAGACATTTTATTTTGGTTTGCAAAAGGATACGCTTTGTTTTTGAGATGTGGATGAAGGGTGATCGTTCGCTAGCGATAAAGGGATCCCATTAAACCTACAGTGTACCGTCGAAAGTGGTACTCATCCAAAAATACATCTCGTTTAAACAATAAGCATTTCCCAGTCCAGTCCGGGAAAACCTTCCAGCTATGTAAGTGGCTTTTATTATTTTTATATATATATATATATATATATATATATATATATATATATATATATATAGATATATATATATATATATATATATATAATATATATATATATATATATATATATATATATATATATATATATATATATATATATATATATATATATATATATATATATATATATATACATATATATATATATATATATATATATATATATATATATATATATATATATATATATATATATATATATATATATATATATATATATATATATATATATATATATATATATATATATATATATAATATATATATATATATATATATATATATATATATATATATATATATATATATATATATATATATATATATATATATATATATATATATATATATATATATATATATATATATATATATATATATATATATATATATATATATATATATATAAATATATATATATATATATATATATATATATATATATATATATATATATATATATATATATATATATATATATATATATATATATATATATATATATATATATATATATATATATATATATATATATATATATATATATATATATATATATATATATATATATATACAACAAAGTCGGGTTTGTTCGAACACTTATAACTCGAGGACGGCTGGACAGATATTCATGGTTTTTGATTTGTTTTATTTGTGTCCGTCCCGAATAGGAGAATAACTATTAAAACGAAAATTGAAAAATTGACGAAAAATTAAAATAACAGAAAAATCATTTTCCCATACAAAATGTAAATCCGTGTTTTTCTCATGGTCATTTGTACTTAGCATGTTCACGTGTCGGCAAATCATCCGATTTATTTGTTCCTGCGCCTGATAAAAAAACAAAAAAAAATCGTATATCACAAGGTGAGATCAATGAAGAGAATCAAACCGAGTCCATCCCATGCTGCACAGTATGTAAATAGTTTAATTCAATCATGTCTTGCTGACACGCAATTGATAAAATATACTTAATTTTCGTACTTTTATATTTATTTTTGTCTTATTATCTTAATAAAGTAGTGAACTTATTATTTATTTTGTATTCATATTAAGTTCAGGCGGTAGGCGGTACGAAGTTCGCCGGGTCAGCTAGTGTTAATAACTGTTTTTTAAATATATTTAGAATTGGCTAATTGAAACGTACAAGAAAGATTCAGTATTTTGATACCTAAGCACACTTTATTTAATATAGGCATTGCTTATATAGGGTTATTAGATTGCTCAATGCCGCAGTACGTTTTGGCAGCTCGTATTTGACTATTAAACTCAGCGTTTTACTATGAAATGCAACATTGATTACATTTCTTTAATGTTCAGTGGTTTCTCCTATGTTCATGGCCAAATAGATTTCTAATAGTTTTGCCGGACAATGCTATCGGCGGTACCCGCTGTCGCCAGCACATAAGGGTTGCCAAAACTTACTACGGAGTTGAGCAATCTAATACGGTATATAATCAATGGTATTACTACTAGTCGGATTAACCCTTCAGGCCTCGGCCCCTCAGCCGATTGAAAAATTGATGTCCCTAAAATTTTTAGTAAAAATTAGTAAAAAAATTGAATTATAATACTGTCTCACCAAAACATTAATTACTGCCAAACCACTGTATCCATAATTAAAATAAAACATATTAAAATAATAAAACATAATAAAATAAAACAAATTAAATTAAAATAAAATTAAAACGGGGCCGTCACTCTGAATCGTTTTGTGGCCGATATCGGCCAATCGAGGCCTGAGGGGTTAAGAACGCTACGAAAGATATACCGGATGCTAGCATAATAGGTTGAAGAGGAAATTATTTGCTGTTTACCACAGGGGCCATCTATATATTACGTTTTTGAGACATTCTTGACCTACTCCCCCTATGCAACATATAATAACTTTCCACGTAACTTAAAAAAAAATGGTGAATTAGAAACGTTCAGTATTTTGATACTATAAGTACACTTTATTTTATATAAGCATTGTATTTTCACCCGTCAGTATATTTGCGTAAACCAGTGGTTCTCAAACTTATTTCGTCTACCGCCCACTTTGAAAATCAATTATTATTCAGCGACCCCCATTTTTTTATAATTTTACAACATCTTAAAAACCACAATGACATTCATTACTTTATTTCTAAACGAGACTTTTTGACCAGTGGGAGCAATTAAAACGCATCGTATCTTTTATTCAAATTAAAACAAACATAATTTTAATTTTAAAACTAACCTAATGTGAAGGATTAATCTGATGATTTTTAACAAGTTTGTTAGTTTGTTTGTTGATATCAGGTTCGAATTTACTCAAAAACAGCTGCAAGTCGTCGCGTTCGGTAACATGCAAACGATTTTTCTTTTTAGTAAGCAGCGTTGCCACAGTATATATATTCTAATTCTACGTTCACACAAATATGACGATGGAAATGCTATCAAAAATCGTTGAACGATCGACCACAATCCAGGGTATAATTGCGGGAATTGCTTTTGTAGCCAAAATTCTTGGTAGCCATTTTTTTATTTGATTTTTATTTCCTCGTTGGTTGTCAATTTTATAAGTTCTTTTTCCAGATGGGATGATATTGCTGTGTTGACGTTTGAAAAAGGATCCAACACCCAGTTGGTATTTTCAATTCCAAAATGTCCTGGAATCGTTCTATGAAATCACTGGAAGTTTTGTAAATGTTGGCAGTAGGCAAACAAGTCGTCATTGTTGCAGGATACTGACAAATTGGGAAAATTGTGGAACTTACGTTTGCCGATATTCTTCTTGGGTAAGAGTATTTTGGCTACGAAAGCAGCAATTACATTTTTTGTTTTAATTAAGTTCAAGTCATCACCTTGAAGTTGGAGATTTATATCATTAAACAATTTATACAGGTCTGTCAAGTACGCGATAATTTTGTGATCTCAGTGAATTTTAAAATATTAAGTAGATGAAATTACAATCCAGCCATAG
Organism: Micropterix aruncella; assembly: GCA_944548615.1. Classification (NCBI taxonomy): domain Eukaryota; kingdom Metazoa; phylum Arthropoda; class Insecta; order Lepidoptera; family Micropterigidae; genus Micropterix; species Micropterix aruncella. Next base: position 2,651,786 of record OX155975.1, read on the forward strand.
CCCCTTTTCCACACTCCCCATTTTTTCTTGGCCCGTTACCGGCCCCCTCTAGGCCACCAGCGTTCACAAGGGAGCGTTATCGCCCACTTTGAGAACCACTGGCGTAAACGATTGAATCGAACGTGTTCAATGCGTTGCATTCGAATTATCAGCGCTCGTCTTATTACAAGTAAAGTACTACAAATGATTCCAGAAGCTAACGGAAAATCGGGTACCTCAATGAAATATATTTTTGAATAGCTTAGACCTTCAGGATAATGGTTGATTATGGGCAAAATCGCTCAATACATGGGAAGGGGGTCAAATCGCTCTCATCAATTTTGTTTACACTAATAAACACTAAATTACACCAAGGTACCAGAAATGGTACTAATGTAAAAAGATAGTTCGAAAGAGTACATACAAATGAGTATAGAGGGCGTTAAATTTTATATAATTATTTGAGGTTTCAATCAAATGTCATTAACATAATGAAAGATGCATTGCATCAATGTATCAAATATAAAGAAGATAATTAAAAAATATCAGGATGAAAAGGTGAGTAATTAAATATACTTTGATTTCAATTGAACATAACAACAAAATAAGACTGATTTTATTAAACACTAGCTGACCCTTGCCCACTTCGTTGGGAGGTAAAACTTTTTACTTGATACTCGAAACTTTAAACTGAATCTTTAACTTTTTACTCGGTTAATACTGAGTGCTATGATTTATTTCCTGACTGCCAAAAGAAGGGTTATATTTTTACTGCATATGTATGTATGTATTTGCATGCCAATTTGATTATATTACCGTTATTTGTGAGTGTCTTCTTGTGAGTGTCTTATTTGTGAGTATTTTATCTCTTTATCCATTTATGTAGTAAAAGGGAAATTATATGCAGTCAAAGGGAAAAGTCTTTTGTTTTAAACACTTGAGACGATAAATTTACTTATTTTGATAAGAATTCGTAATTGTTGATAATATGACCAATAAACATGACCTAACGATTTAAATTATTTTTTTAATATAAAATAATACTTTTTGTGACTTAAATATAAAAGTTAGACATATGCTGTCACTGACTTTTTTGTAGGCATTATCAATCTCTAAAACTTTTCTCTAGAACTTAATCATATATCTCTCATCGTTAAGGCAGCGTTAATTAGAAACGTTTTCGTTCGACCGTTTGTTCTCCGACTTACTTTGCAAATCCGACTACCAGGAAAATGTTTTTGTATTTTTCGGATTAATATATAACTTATGACACTCACAAATAACGTGGCTTTGTATTGGAATTTTCAAAATCGGTTCAGTAGATCCAGAGATTACTTCCTACAACCTCACAAACTTTACCTCTTTATAATATTAGTATAGATCTGTAGTTAAAAAGGAGACAGTAGTTTACTTTACTCGTTCTCTCTACCTTGTTATTGCATTCAATTAGAATAACCTTCTTCCCGAAATGATATCAAGCTCAAAATCTTTCCATAACTTCCTACTTGCCGGGAAAGTCTTGGGGTGACACAACATTTAAAAAAAAATACTAGTCGCACTCGCCCTATACGTATTCTGTAAATTATATTCCATCTCGATGTATCGATAGAAGCGGTCGTTCGTCGGTCGGCCGTTTTTCGAGCCGTCCTTCTGCTCGTCCGATGGGTAGTTGGGTCCAGTTTTTCCTTTAGTTTACATTCCAAACGACAAAGGCGGCGGCCGCAATGGCCGCGTTTATTCTCGGTATAAATAAAGGATAAGCCAACGATACCGAGCTAGCACTGCGGCAGCGGCACTTGTTTATAAATAGTAAATCGTCGCCAAGCGGCATTGCAAAGCCGGCAGGTAATTTCGACATTTGGCTGTGGGAAAAAGTCATTCTCGCTTAGTAGCTTCACTAAAATGTCAAAAAGTAATAAGTTTATCTAATAAATAGCAGTGATCATACAAAAATATATATTTTACTAAGTACCTGACCGACAGACGTTGCCCTGTCCAAATTTCATAAATTTGTTTGTGATCGTTTTGTGAATTTATGAAAAGCTATTGGAATATGTAAACGAAGACAATCATACAACCCAAGACTTTCCCGACAATCATACAACCCCCCCCCCCCCCCCCGGCGTTAAACCCACACCCCCACACATCTCCCCAAACTCCACCACCCCTTTTACTCTTCCCCTTCAAACCCTCCACTTCCAAATTACACACCCCCTAATTCCCCCTTCGCCCAACTCCACCCCTTCAACCTCCCACAACCCCACACAAACTCCACCCCTTAACCCCCAAAACTAGTGATTGTTTGGTTGGACTAAAAAAACATCGGTGGAAAATCAATGTGGGTAATGTGAAGTTTGGTTTCGTTTTTCCCGTTGTTATTTCTTTTATATAGTTGATTCCAAATAACATATCTTGGCATTTCGAAGAATAGCAGCGTCTGAGTGAACTCATCATTCTGGCACATTTCAAAATCCCGATCAATACCGAAATAAGGGAATTCGAATATAAATAAAATAACTACATTTGTTTGACAGATCGCAAAACAACACAAAAGTAGAAAAATGAGAAAGCCTCTCCATGCCATTATATTGCGCCATTGCGACCATTATATTGCGCGGCACAACCGATGCGTGGCGATGGCGTGTATGGAGATGCTGACGCCACGCGTTAGATTATGAGGCAGTCTGACCATATGTTTCGAGTTCTTTATTGCATCTACTATCTACTGATGAATTTTCAGGGAGCTAATGGTCTCTTGCTGAGTTGGCCACGAAGACCCATTCTGTTCAGGGTTGGTCACACTCACGGGAAAACACCCATCCGGCGGCCTCCACGCATGAAGTGCGAGCCCGGGTAGGACTCAACCTTCTGGCGCTCCTGGACGATCTGCGCACCGTACGGCGTAAGCCAATCGATTGTGCATTCTGACTAACAGTCGGGGGAGTATGGAAGCAGTACTGTTTCCTATAGAGCGGGGGTGGATGTTAACCATACGGCGACTGCTCTTAAAACGACCATCTGCTACCCGATCCTGGGTGAACAGCCGGGCAAAGGATGCCGTGGTCCGCGATAGATTCGGTATTCACCGTTTCACCGCTTCGTAAGGGAGAGGACCGCGCAAGCAACCTCGAACTCGTAACCAATCGAGAGACCGGAGTAATCTGGTCGCAATTGGAAGTAAGGGCGTGAGTGTAAGCCCGCTGGGTAACACACTTGGTTATCTCGCGGTTAAGGCGTTGGCCTCTTACGGGCATGCGGCGGAGCTTGACGATGGACTGTTTTGTCCAAGTCTTCTGCGCTCACTTCACGACTAATCGTTAAAACTTCCTGAGGTGACGGGTTCGCTCGTAGTAGTTGTCAACTCTAGTTCATGAATTTCCAGCTTTTCCAAAACACTGGGGGTACTAATTAAAATTACACCTTTCCTAGTACACCAGCGCCAGGTGTCCCGGAATCTGGCCTGCTGTCTGTATCCTAGCATTCTATGGCCAAAATACTGTCTGATCTGAAAGTATCAGCTGATCCAAAACTCGAACTTTTTTGTCGCTGGCTCTTGACTATTGAACCTACTTATGAGATAGCTCAGATCGCCCCCATCCAAGATTCTGGAGAGCAATCCGAGGACTCAAATCTCTCCTTTCTCGGGTCGTCAGCCAGTGAATGGTGAAGACTACATAGGATAATTTGTATGACTGGAGCATTCGCTAGAAAACGTGGCTAATATCTCACGATACGCGTTCAGCGTTGCGTTACTAGTTTAAGAGTTTGTTCACCTCAAGATAACAGTACAGTCGAAATTAAATGGCGACCTTGCAGTGCGACGAAAAACAGAGGAAAACTCGGCAAAACCACCGTTAATGTTACAATTAACCGCCGGTCTAGACATTATGCGGAGAGCCGCAGAGTTTTGTCTCGTATCGTTTATTTCGTTGATACGAGAATATCAGATGATTGCATAAGTTCTTACCTGATTTATGGGTACACTTCAAGAGTTTTATATGTTAACCAGTTAAACCCTTGAGCAGCAAACGGGACAATTGTCCCACAATTGAAATTACCGTAGAGCGGCAAAGGGGACATCTGTCCCAGCCGAGATCGGCGCCGATGTTTTCCAATTATTTACCCTTGATACCTCACATAAATCATACGGCCTGCGGTATGTGCGAAAAGAGGAGAAGATTCTCTGTCGTTAACTAGTTGGTTCATTATTTTTCATACAGCCGCCATTTTTTAGTCTATGATTGAACCAAACCAAACCAAAAACTTCAATACTCATGTTGATTTTCAACACCGAATATTTTTTTATTTTTGTATGGGTATAAGTAAAACGAAGTCATAGGTTGAATGAAGCATATTATAATTATTATAAAAGTATTCACATTTTCTTGCATAGGGTGATTTATTTCCAGAAAAAACATAGAAATGTTGGACAAGGCAGTTTTTTTTCTGTACCACAACTTCGACAGATAATTCGGAATAATGCTTATTGCTTTACAAAACGACGTTACACATATCTAATAGCAAATTTCAACAGGAACATAAAACAGGTCTTCTTTATACGATCCGTATAGTATTTTCGGAGTAATCGTCGTTTTCCTGAAACGCTATATTTTTGTTGTGATGTAATCTTCTTCGCGTTTTCTAAGAGAAACTACAATTCAAACGTCAGCGCTCGATGGGTTCGACGTGTCGACGTTCGCGTTCGACGTGTATACACGTCGTGTAAAATAAAAAAATACCATTCGATATAAAAACCTAATACTTGAGTAAGATACTAATGCGACTGCTGCTGCTGCTACAGAAGCCATTCCACATAAAAACTCAATATTTGAGTAAAACTCAATAATGTAGTAACTCCTACTGCTGCTGCTACTAATGGGAGCTAATGGACCCTTGCTGAGTTGTCCATGAAGACCTATTTGTTCAGGGTCGGTCACACTCACGGGTCAACACCCATCCGGCAGCCTCCACGCATGAAGCGCGAGCCCAGGTTGGACTCTGACCTTAGGGCTAGTTTCCCCTAGGAGTCAATCTTCTGGCGCTCCTGGATGGTCTGCGGACCGGGCGGCGTAAGTCAATCGATTGTACATTCTGACTGAAAGTTAGAGGAGTCTGGAAACAGTACTGTTTCTCATAATATTAAATTGTGGGCATGCATTTTCATTTTCTTTTTTCAATAATTCAATTAGGAAGATTACACATTTTAAATTATATACATTTCGTATTTATAGGCGGATTTTCGATTATTCCTTGATTTTGTTTTTTTTTCTTTATTTTTTATATTATTGGTGAATTATTTTTATTTTTTGTCTTCTACTGTTAGTGCTACTTATCCGGTTTGTTTAGATTTTTTTCATGTTATATTTCTCTTTTAAATGTTATTTCAGGCCATTCAATGAACATTGCGAATTATTATTAATTTCATTTAGATATTATAGGCAAACCAGTGAAATAATTAATTTTTTTAATAAGATATTATAATTAGCAGATAAGTAAATTTAGCCGATAAGTAAATTTGTCAATCTGTTATAATAACAGGTAATTGTGAGAGACATAGTTTTACGCATTATCACCATAAATGTACCACCACAATTTCGGACAATAAATATATTTCTATTTCTATTTCTATACATAGAATGACAATGATAGTACTTCGAAATACTAAGATATTTTACTTGGATTCAACTGTAAAAAGGGGAGTTTGGAAGGCGGAAGTTAGTGGGGTGGTGGAGTTTGGGGAGGGGTGGGGGTTGGTTGAAGGGGTTTGGCGCTGGGGAGGCTGGGGGGGGGGGGTTTGTATGATTGCCAAGAAAGTCTTGGGGTAACACAACTGTATTTTTCCTTTGTTTACATATTCCAATAGCTTTTCACAAATTCACAAAACGATCACACACACATTTATTGACATTTGGACAGGACAACCTCTGTCGGCTTAGGTAGTAAATAAATAAAATACTATCTCAATCATCGGTCATTGCCCTGCACGTTACTCCAAATATGTAAACAGCTCTTGAATTGTAAGCAAATGTCAAGTGCTTGAAGTAACGCCAACGATTTGACCGATTGCTTAGTTAGTTTTGTACTCTATCGCTACGAAAATAACCCGCGAAGCCACTTCTACGGGCGGTGCGTTATGCGGACGCGCAGCAAGAATTCTGAACGTTTTATATGTTCAAAATCGAATCGGACGTAGTATCATTGATTGTATAGCGGTGAACGGTTTCGTGCAGCTTGGGCCACAAGATCCACTTTGTTCTAGGATCGTTTCAACTCACAATTCAGCTCCTATTCAACTCCAATTCAACTCACAATAAGCCTCCTCGTTTGAAAGGCTACCCCGGGTAAGACTCTCGTGTATCAGGCCTCAAAGCTGGTGGACCGGTTTATCCTGGCAGGATTGCTTCCGGCGCCACTGGACGGTTTGCGAACCGTGCGGCGTTGCCTATCGGTTGTACATTCTGACTAATTGCTGAAGGAGTCTGGAGACTATGGAAGTACTCTGTCTTCTAAGCAGCGGGGGTGGATGTTAACCTGTTGTTAAGCCACTCTTGAAATGACCTTAGGCTACTCGATCCCGTGTGGGACTACGGGCAAAGAACGCCTAGGTCTGCGATAAATTGTAATTTAATTACCGCTGTATTACAACAGGTAGAGGTCGCGTAGACGACTTCGGACCCGTAACCAGTCGGGAGGACGAAGGTATCCTGAAGGTTGATTCCAGACGGAGATATCCTACCAAAACTGGTAGTTTAGGGGGCGAGATTGCCCGCTGGGTACAATCTCGGTGCCTCGTCGTAAGGCGTCTGTCTCTAACGGGCTGCTGGTGAGCTAGACAGTAGATTGTCTTTGTCTCTAACTCTTCTACGCTCATCCCACGGCTGAAAGAATGATTACATATCGTTATACCAGCCTGGGGTGACGGGTTCGTCCGTTGTAGTCGTTACTGCCCTACTGATTGTATAGTATATTAGATTGTTGAAGTACTACGATATGAAAACCATAAAACGATATTTTACTACGAAACGCAACGTGTAGATGGCACTCATTGTTCCTAAAATTAATTATTATTTTCAATATGGCAACTTTCGTGGTGTAATATTATGGCGGTGCACTATATATGGCGCTCTAAACACGCATATATATATATACGGTTAACTATCTCGAAATAAAATAATAATACATATTAAAACAAACGAATTTTTAGATCATAGCTCTTATTATTTTAAGATATTTTTTTTCCGTGTATTAAAAGTTATTGTCATTGGTACATTATATAAATGTTATATGCCTGTTCAACGCCGCCCAACTGGGATAAACCCGTTCCAGGGCTATCGTTTCTAAAGAATTTCACCACATACATTAAAAATAACAAATAAATTAGCTAACGTATAAAACAAAATTAAATTTAAAAAAAATATGAAATACAAAGCAAATAAATATAAAACGCTTATGGTTTTTTTTTTAAATTACAGGTTGATTTGATATACAGGCTTTAATACGTAATAATTACGCACTTTAATGTCCAGATCGACTAATAGATGGCATTCTATCTCTCCGTATTATTTCTGTGATATAATCAACCAATATTTAAAAAGCGATAGATAGCACTGACAATTGAAAGTTATTATTCTTATCGCTGGGTACATTATTGAGATTAATAAAAAAAACATTCATTATCAATTTTATTATAGATGGTCAAATTGCTATTATTTTCACCGTCAATGCGACCAGCGCCGACTGCAATTCGCCGTCAAAAAAGGGTTGCCAATATGTCCTACGGAGCTGAGCAATCTAATACTATATTTAATCAATGATACTATCATTAATTAGATAGCGTATTAGATTGTTCAAGGTCATAGTATGTTTTGGCAACGCTTCTATACGTGCAGGCGGCGTTGATAGCATTGTTCGTTTAGAACTGTATCGTTTAGGAACGTTTATGATTTTGACCAAATCCAAATTATCAGAATGTCCTTGCTTACGTTTACTCTTAATATTATATAGCGTAGGGGCCATCCACATATTACGTAATCACGTTTTTAAGATTTTCGGTCCCCCCACCCCCCCACCCATGTCAACAAACGTAATCAGCGGCCTGACCCCCCCCCCCCTCCCCCCAAGATTACGTAATCAACCGAATTTGTGGAAAATGTGAAGAATCGTGAACCCAGCGTTTGTAAAGTACTTTTAAAAATGTACATTATTAATTCAAAGTAATTTCAAAATCTCAAACTCTTTGGTTTATTTTACAAATCCCAATCAGCAGACCGCAGCGCTTCCAGGGACAAGCCGGTCAACTCTTCCTTCGACAATTTCATCTATTGTTTATAAGGCACTAAAAACCACAAATCAATTGAAATTACACAATAAAAAATTACCGCGACGTCACTCGCACAAAGCAATCCACCCTAATTACAGTGAAGTTGCGCTTTCTGTCTGACACGTTAGCATGGCTAAGCAAGCCGGGCTTAGCTACCAATATAAAAGTCGTATATATACATATATTGTTTTGGACAATTTGCCACAGGTTAGAATGAAAGGTACACTGGTTTTGGAAGCCCCATTGAAAGCCCATATGTGCGAGCGAAATGACTGGCTGAAATCACTAGTCGGTACGTAGCAGCCTGTCGATAATTGTCGCAGCTCTATCAATCGATAAGTATTTTGTCGCGTGGAGCGAGCTGTGCGCGCTAGATAGCACTAGTAGCCGCTAGCAAATTCATTTATTCAATTGTTTTTTAAAGAATGGGCAAGCCGGGCTTTTGGGCTTATATGAAGGGACCGCCACTGTAGGGCTACTATATATAAGAGAAGATTAATACATTTTTGGAACTATGAGTGCCATCTACGTTTCGTTTCGTGGTAAAATCATAGCTGCCAAATCGTAGTACTGCATTGAGCAATCTAATACGCTATATAATCAATGGTACTATATTGCGTATAATTTAGTTAAGTCGAAATAATCCAATATTTCTTGCGAAATATACCAGACCGCTCAAGGTTGTCGTAGTTTCCTTTGAAAAACGAGATCGCTTTAATACAACGTATAACTACAAACTAATCCAAGCCTTCGTCACAGCTCGAACTGTTTATTACATGACTTAGGGCACTTTCTGGGTTTCCTTACCTCCAAAACGTTGTCGGCTTTAATGCCCATGATTAATTTTGCGCAAGGGTAGATCGTTATCACTTCGGCGTAAGTGATAAAGGGGCGATGTCAAGGCCCTAATGGGGTTTATGCCGATTGAACTAAAAACTTCGTTTACACAGAAAATACGCATTCTAAACTTCTAAAAAAAGATGAGCAATTAATCAATCAATCAATCATTGAAATCGGAGACTATCGCGGTTATTTGACATTATAAATAAGATAAAAAACGAAATTTACCGCGTGAATTTTGTAGCCGCCGTTACAGCCGCCGTTGTCCACGGTAGACGCGGGTAGGCCGCATACCGCTGCTGCCACTGCATAAATTATAACTGTGGTGGGGGGGGGGGGGGGGTGATCTCGACGAGCGCGAATTTCGAAAGTCCGTCGTTCATACAACACTCACTGTATCCTGTCTCACGTCCTTGCGGTCGGCTTTTGGCGGTGGGAACATTTTAAGAAGAGGGTTCCACGTAGAAGAGAGTGTAACCGCCGTCTCTATTGAAGTTCGGGGTTCTTATTTCAATGGCTTCCCGGATCATAAGAGGAAAGTAGAATTGTTCTTTGTATAGCACAATGGGATTTTGAAACTGCATCCAGTGGTTAGTTCCGCTATCCAATATATGTTCGCAGATCGCCGATTTTTCTCGCTGAACGTTTTTAACAACTTTGATGTGTTCTATCAATCGAGTTGCTATGGGCCGTTTCGTTTGTCCAACGTAGGATAAACCATAGCTGCACTCGAATCTACACACCCGGGGTTTGCGTGGTATTACATCCTTTATAGGCCTCAAAAATCGAGATGTATTTTGGGTCGGCTTGAAGATCGTTTTTATATCGAATTTATTTAGCATCTTACTTATTCAACCTGTCACGCCCTTGACGTATGGTAAGAATGCTCTTGATCTGCTCAATTTCTGGCTTTCGTCTGTATTGGATCGTGTGCGTGTCTCGTGATATTTTCCATAACCATTTCTCCTCAGGACATCATTGACATGTTCCATCTCCTGGTTTTTTATATTTTTACAATCAATCATTATTTATTGTTTTAAAAACGCTTACAGTTGTGCAGACATTACAGCATAACCTTCTTATACGAGTAGTGCCTCTCCTACAGGAGGTTGGTGTCAGCTCTGTAAATTTTTCCTTGTCTTGGGCCAAGCGAAATAGTTCTTCTACGCTTGAGATGTTGAGATGAAGACGGAGCCAAAATTTTTTTCTTCTTCCAGCCCGTCCTTTACCGCAAACTTTCCCCGTAATAATGAGCTAAAGCAGTTGGTATCGCTCATGTCTCAGCACGTGGCACAGGCACGCCGCTTTCTTTACTTGATTATGGATAAACGTTCGCGATCTCTACCAACAAGTTGGAGTACTCTAACATTGGGAACTCTCTGGATTCAGCTAATGCGAAGCATTCTACGGTAGCACCACATATCAAAAGCTTCGAGACGCTTCTGGGTGTCAGCGTTCGGGGTGTGGTGTTTAATGGAAGCTTCGCTTCCATTAAACACCACACGCTACACTTAGCAATGGAGAATTGGTATTCGGAGTTTGGTGTTAAGTTTCCAGCCGCATATTACCTTTCCATTTTCTTAAACGTGCTCGGACGATTTCAATCCGGGTACGAATTTCTTGTTCGCAGTCCTATTCTTCGTTTACCCGCGCTCCGAGGTATTTCTATTGCCGGACGGGCTCTAAATCCGAACCTGACAGTTTTATTCTGGGGTTTAGGTCTCTATTCTTTGATATTGGTCTAAATATTTGGTCTTCGAGACATTCATGTTTAACCCTGCATTCATGTACTCTGTCTAATTGAGTTGTAAGTCTTGTTCTGTTGAGACTAGCAGAACGGTGTCGTCTGCGTATCTACGTTAGTTATACATATTTTAATTAATTACCTCGTAGTACATTGAGCTCAATAAGAGCTGTCGACTACAACGGGAGAACTCGTCACCTCAGGAAGTTTTAACATTATTGGATCGTTCTGTATACCGTGAGGTGAGCGTAGAAGACTTGGGGCGAAAACAGTCCACTGACTAATTAGCCACTCGCCCGTCAAAGGCCAACGCCTTTGACTGGCGAGTAGCTAACACCAAAGGATATCTCCGTCTGGAATAACTATTAGAATACCTAGTAACAGGATCGAGGTCGCTTGCGCGGTCCTCTCCCTTTCGTAGCGGTGATACGGTGTCATCCTTTGCCCGGCTCTTCACTCTGAATCGGGGGCCCGAATGATCATTTCAAGAGCAGTTACCGTAATGTTAACAACTACCCCCGCTCTATAGAAGAACCGACTAGGGTTGTGGACTACAGCGGGCGAGCCCGTCACCTCAGGAAGTTTGAACGATTATTAGTTCTATCTCCCTGGAGTGAGCGCAGAAGACTTGGACAAAATAGTCCACCGTCTAGCTCCGCCACAGACCCGTAAGAGGCCAACGCCTTAACCGTGAGATAGCTAGGAGTGTTACCCAGCGGGCTTACACTCACGCACTTACTTCCAATTGCGACCAGATTACTCCAGTCTCTCGATTGGTTACGAGTTCGTCGCTTGCGCGGTCCTCTCCCTTACGAAGCGGTGAAACGGTGTATACCGAATCTATCGCGGACGACGGCATCCTGTGCCCGGCTGTTCACCCAGGATCGGGTAGCCGATGGTCGTTTCAAGAGCAGTCGCCGCAAGGTCCGCAACCACCCCCGCTCTATAGGAAACAGTACTGCTTCCAGACTCCCCCGACTGTTAGTCAGAGTGCGTAATCGATTGGCTTATGCTGTCCAGGAGTGCCCGAAGGTTGACTCCTAGGAGAAAGTGGTCCGCAGGCCAGAGTCCTACCCGGACTCGCACTTCTACGCGGAGGCCGCCGGATGGGTGTTGACCCGTGCGTTTGACCGACCCTATACAACTGGGTCTTAGTGGCCAAACTGTAACAGGGCCCATTCGCTCCCTAATGGGCCCTGAGCGGGCCCCTCCTACATTGAGCCCAGAAAGAAATACAGTAACGGAGAAGATTGATGCTTTGGCGGTTAGCAAACCGCCCTGAGCGATTATTCCTTATCGATTGTCCTTATTCGGGATACAAGCATAGGATGCATTGTCATCATTGTCATGGCAACCGCGCGTAATCAAACAGAATATTGTCAATGCGATAGCACAAAATACGTACCAGGTAATGGTGATACAGTCAAACCTAGGTAGCCGTATGGTATTGTATTGATTTATCATAAAATTTTGTTTAACATAGTTGCCAAGGAGGGTCTTTGTATGCGTTGATTCCTGCTCATTGTACTAGCTATGTAGTCCTGTATTATCAGACAAATCTCTAATGTACACTGTTCTTCTATCACTGTATCAAGCCACTTCGGCGGTTTAAAAATAAAGTCGAAAAATGCAATAAAATTGTACGAAATTCGTGGTAAAAACTTTACATTCTTCTATTGTATGGTTAAGTTTAGTTTATTAAAAAATATATATCTTTTTGACGTGACAACGTCTTATAAATCGATGGAGCCTGCTCCACGCACGAAAAAACATGACTCATGCGGCGTTACCTCGCTCTGAGGGTTCCATTTATTATATTTATTATTCAATATAAATGCTGCCATCTACCGGTTGCGACAAGAATTATTTACTAACCTCAGTCTAAAATAGTACGAATGAAAATCACTAGATTGATTTAAATTCTTGACATAATTTTATATGTATTCTTGATATACGGAATGTTATTACTGAACGGACAATTTTCTTGTACCCACAACGAAGTGCAACGAAGTAAGCGACTTTTATTAAAAAAAAATAAAAAGTATGAAAAGCTATCATTACGATCCGCTATCTAGCGGTTGGTAAAATGTCGCTGATATTGTTTATTTACGACTTATTACCTACCGCTAGATGGCGCAGCGTGCTCAAACGATTCTCAAACCGTTATTTAACAGTTTGAGATTTCAAACTTTCAAATTAAAAAAACAATAAGCTTAAACAATAAACAATTATACAATTATACTGCTATAAAATAATACATTTACATGTTGTAGTCAAATGGGTTAGTATAAAAGCATATATTTTTGGGTGTTTGTAATAAACAATATCAGAATCTTAAATGAAACTGCTTCAAATGCAACCATTCCATCAGTATTTTCTTATGACGTTGTCACGTTCAACTATCGTCAGTAAACCGACTTTACAGACAATTGTTTTTTTTTTTAGACGACTGCCCAGAAATAGGAGTGTTATGTGTTTAGGATTCATGTACCTACAGTGCGCGACAAAAGTCTACATACAACCCCCATTTCTGCTAGTTCAAGAATTCAAAAACATAACGGAAAAAAGTAATAATACAGTTTTGTTTAGAACTTACCATTTTTGATATATCACCATAACTGTCGTATTCTTTTTCAAATATTGTCTTGGGGGAGAATAACACCAGCAGAATTGACAAATTTAGTGGATTCAATGCCGCGATGACTTTAAGCAGTCGTTGGTGCGAACGGTAGACTAACTAGGTACTAAATATAATATTAAAAAAAAGAAAAATAAATAGTTTAAGTCACTATCGACTAAATATAATAATCATTGAAGTGTATGTAGACTCATTGTTTTTTTTTTGTTTTTATTTTCGAATAACTTTGCTAGTTCATATTGAAGAATGTACCTATTTTCTTTTGTTCATTATCATTAAAAAAGAGTTCTAAACAAAACTGTATCATTACTTTTTACTATTATGTTTTTGGATTCTCGAACCAGCAGAAATGGGGGTTGTATGTAGACTTTTGTCGCTCACTGTATATATGTTGTTTCCATTTCTTTATTCCACCATAACTACTAAACGCTTAAACCGATTTAGAAGTGTGTGGTATTGTTAGAATCGTTATGTCATTCCGATTGGCATAGCGCAGCGGCGTGCGATCGTTTCAAGATACCTGCCGCAGGGCGCCTTAATTCTCTTACGAAACGTGATTTTCAACGCGAACAATTTTTTTCGAATAATTCCTAATTCAACAGTTCATGTTTGTACATTATTGATGACTTCACTTATAATGAAATATAATGAATATTTAACAATTCGACTACGACTTTTTCACGGTGTGCCCGCTAACAGATAGTGGACGCCCACGTTGGCGTCCAGTATGCGACTTGGCCCTCTAAAAGGTATCTAACGATTTCGTGTCGCTTTTTTCAGATCGCGATGAGCCTGAATCGCCGTTGATCCACTTACATGGAAGCGGGCTACGTACCAGTGGGCAATGGGGCTGGCGCCGCGGGCGCGGCCGCGGGCACAAAGGTCATCAGGGCGCCCGGCCTCAAACGGGGCAAGTTGGAAGAGGCCATTACTGACAGGGTGAGTACTTACTTTAAGTGATTTCGTGGCGGTCAAAAATCTTAGACTTTGCCAAGGCCCAGTGTCACTGTCGCTGTATAGCTTTCGGCTTAAGGCGACATGATACATCAAAACGACCATATCTGTAGAATTTTAGTTTCATGAGTTTTTTGAAAAATATAAGCAACAATTTAAAAAAGTTTCTAAGTGAATCCCTCGATAAGGAACCAATTTAAAATTTGGACCTAAACAAAACAAATTGCTCATTGCCTTGGACATCATACTCAAGGGGTTAAGGCTTTAAACTGACTTCGAAAACTTTCAGGCGCGATTACACCTATAATGTAAACGGTGAGTGTGTTTTATTATAATTTCATTATATTGACTGGTTAATTGTCTAGGGCAGCACTTAGCCACATTTTTTATTTCGACCTTAAATTAATTACAATTATTTAAAACGTGAGAGCGCTCTAAGAGTTACGCTATGCCATTAACACCCCTATAATCCCCTGCATAAAGATAGTTATTCTGTGCTAGCGCTGCGATAGACCGTTTAGTATGCGCCTAGACCCCGGCGCGAGCGGACGTGGAACCTGCGCTTTACGCTTTGTCAACGCTGGATTTTTATTGGTCAAACCCTACAAAACTGACCGCGCCTATTTTTTCGCATGTCCGCCCATTTCGGATATTTTTCTGACGTCTCATGTCGCCTTGATGATTTCTGGGACTGTAAAATAACCAGCACCGCGGAGCGCCAACATTCGTCATTCGTGATTCAGTCGACTAGCCTTGTTAGGGCTCGCGACGTCTTTCGCTGGGCAATTGCACTTTAGCGAAGCTTCGTACGAGCCGTGGCCATTGACCCGGTTTTCTGGATATGGCGTTGCAGGGTTTGCACGCCTAGTGGCAGGTATCTTGCGAGGCGCTTGATGATTCAGGCGTATGGTGAAAGGATGAGACAGGAGTAGGTACATGGCATCTTCTGTGGCGACGACTGTTGTGCTGTGGTACTCGCGCTGGCGGTCTGCTAATCTATCAGGCTTCCGGATTTCTGGCGGCCTAGTATGCAGCGGAGCGAGCTGACGGATGTGCTCGAGCAGCTAGGTGTCCGCCCTTCGGCGCGCGCGAGGCGCGTCACGGCCGCCTCCACGGACTCAGTTTCACTAAAATCGCGTTTCGGACGTACAAAGGGGCTCCCGATAATTTCCTCAGGCCTATGTTCAGCACCCGCTGGATATTTGTCCGCTGCGATGTCGAGATGATGTGGTACATAGTCGGTGCCGCGTACGTGTTTCGTCCTCACGCACATCTTCAACATAAGCAGTCCTGTCTTCGCCGAACGAAGCATGGGCAACAACTTTTGATGAATCAACGAAAGATGGAAATCTAAGGTGGAATGCTCACGGAGAGGAATTAAGCGACAGACTTTCCAGCCTGTTTCTTACTAAGGCAAATACGGAAACCGATGAGCGTTAAACACACCAAAATAATATACTGTGCCTATTTCGAGTCAATTCTTCGTTACGGGATTCCCTTCTGGTTACAGTGTACAGTAGTTTTAAGGCAACATATTTTCTCTCTCCAAAAACGAGCCATAAGAATATTGATAAACCTTAACCATAATGAATCATGTCGTGGTCACTTCAAAAATCTCAGTATTCTAACGCTACCATCACTATACATATTTGAATGCATAAAATTAATATTAAAAAACATAGGAAAGATGAAGACCCAAAAAGAAATTCACTCGCATTTCACCAGATGTAGGCACAATTTAGCATTACCCCGTCCATCTCTGGAATTATTCAAAAGGGATCCAAATTACGTTGGAATGGCGTGTTACAATAAACTGCCTGAGAATATTAAAATTATATGTAGAAACGGAAAAATAGCCCAATTTATATATAATATTTATAGAATCGTATAATATAAACGAATTATAATTAGATGACTGACAAATTCCATCTCGATTTTATTTATTTAACTTGACATTTGTACCATTTTATTGATTATAATATTATTACTATTATTTCTAATTGTCTCCCATAATCAATTATATTTCTTATTTATAGAACCATTTAATTTGAATATTATAATTTCATGACTAACTGTAGTTATAAATATCTAATATAACTTAATTGTGTGGTGAGTCTCTAATGAAATATTTAGTATACATTTTAAAGTTATTTTAACATTAAGCGGCTATATAACGTGTCTAAACAACTATGTAAAAGTTTTTGAAGACAATAAATGCAATTTGATTTGATTTGATTTTCCAGCGCGTGATTTAAAGCAGTTCGACGATAGCTCACTTTTCCGCAACGTCCACTCGACATAAAACAAATTGTAAACAGGTCGCGAATTTAAAATATTTTGAATTACATATTGTCAAGATATTTGGGTATGATCCGTGGGTATGATAATAAGTAGCTACTGATTTTCGACTTATTTCCGACGTCATAGGCGGTAACACCCAACGTAGGTGTTATCGCCTGATATTTGTAATCCTTACAAATGATTCTGCTAAAAATTTAATACAAAGTTAGTTTTATGTATTATTGAGCCCATCCAGTTAGTGCTTCTGTACATAAAACATTTTTTGTTGTTGTTGTTATTGATATAATGGTATTTTTTGTGATTCCGCACAATAAAACTGACTAAAATGTTCCAAAACTTATTTGATTAAGGATATTGTTACCGAGGAAAGGCATCTATTATATTCTACTTTCGGGCATTCGGTATTTTTTTCAGTAAGAAAGGCCTAAATAAAAAAACCTTGCAATTCAGTTTTTTTTGTAGAATATGGTCATAAAAACAAAAAATATTAAAAAATACTTCAAAAATAATAAAAAACAGTTTTTTTTGTTTTAGTTTTATGTGTATTCTACACACTTGTCTGGTGCTTACCAATAAACACTAACCCTGTATATATATAGTAATGAAAGACTCAAGGTAGGATCATTAATTATATAGGGTGATTGCTAAATGCCGTAATACGATTTGGCAGCAAGGATTATACTAAATAAGCAACGTGTAGATTGCACTCATGGTTCCAAATATTGATTTAGCTTCTGTTATCTATACTATCTATACTAATATTATAACGAGGTAAAGTTTGTGACGTTGTAGGAATTAATCTCTGGATCTACTGAGCCGATTTTAACACGTTATTTGTGAGTCTCATAGGCTAATATTAATCCGAAAAATGAAGACTTTTTCGTGGTAGTCGAATTGGCAAAGTAAGTCTGAGAAAAGCGGTCGAACGAAAACGTTTCTAACTAACGCTGCCTTTTAACGATGAGAGATATATGATTAAGTTCTAGAGAAAAGTTGTGGAGCTTGATAATGCCTACAAAAAAGTCAGCGACAGCATATGTCTAACTTTTATATTTAAGTCACAAAAACTAGTATTTTATATAAAAAAAATAATTTAAATCATTAGGTCATGTTCATTGGTCATATTATCAACAATTATGAATTCTTATCAAAATAAGTAAATTTATCGTCTCAAGTGTTTAAAACAAAAGACTTTTCCCTTTTACTACATATAATTATTTATTTTACTACATAAATAGTTAAAGAGATAATACGCTCACAAATAAGACACTCACAAGAAGACACTCACAAATAACGGTATTATAGTCAAATGGCATGCAAATACATTTATTTATTTTATTTATTTATTTCTCAAAATATAATTAACCTTACAGATGATTCCAAATCGTTAATTATTTTTCTAGGCTATTATTCTAGATTATAACTATTATTCTACTATAGACTATTATTATAATTCTACTGTTAATAATATTATTATTACTCTACTCCATTACTATTACTATCATTATTATTCTAATATATAAATCATTATTCTAGACTATAGCAAACGAGACGGAGACATCCGTTAGAGCGTAATATTAAACGATTATATTTACATATGTATATCTAATGTTTATCTAACCTTTTTTATTATACTAGTTACTCCTTTTTAACAATTGCAATACTACATATTTATCTAATTATTTGATTGCTAAGAAATGCCATTACCATACTTTTCAGTTGTGCTAAGTTCACCGTCCAAATATCCAATTCTGGCTCAGTCGAACATAGTGCATTTATGGTACGAAGCGTCCGCACTGTGAAGCATTGTTGAACGATGTTAGTTCTAGCTCGCGGTAACGCGAACAATACATGAGTCCTAGCACGGTAGTAATTGGTGGGTACGAATAGACCGATTCTTTTAAGGATGGTCGGATTATCAACGAACCCCCTAAGCAGTTTATATATGTGGCAGATTGACAGCCAATCTCTTCTTACACTTAGTGAGTTGTACCCAACCATCCCCAGAATAAATGCCGTAGGATATAGAAAGGGATAATATCCATGCTGTTTAAAGTATAGGAACCTCAGAAAGCGTTTCTGTATACTCTCCAGCCTGGATATGTAGCTATTTTCGTAAGGACTCCATATTGCCGCGTTGACTTCTAATCTGCTCCGAAGTAGGGAATTGAATAGGAGGCGCATGACAAATGTGTTGTTGAACTGCCTCATGCTCCTCATTACAAAACCAAGCAATTTGTAAGAATTATCAACTAGGGTGTAGATGTGCTGTCTGTATGTCAACCGTGAGTCAAAGGTCACTCCAAGGTCCCTTGTGTGATTTACTCGTGATAGTGCCTTGCCATCAATGTCATAACTATGTACAAGCGGGGCGTCACCTCGCGAGTACGTCATGATAGAACATTTGTCGGTATTGAAGTATAGCTTGTGGTTTATGCTCCAAAGATACACGGCGTCTATGTCATCCTGCAGTAATGTACAGGATTCATTACTGCCCGTTCTTGTGAATAATTTTAGGTCATCCGCGAAAATCAGGCAGTTGGTTTTTGTAACTACGTCTGGCAATGTATTCACGAGCAAATTAAACAGTAATGGGCCCAGATTTGATCCCTGGCTCACCCCAGAGTGTGTAAAGTACAAATCTGATGTTGATGTCCCATATTTAACGAATTGCTGGCGGTCTCTCAGGTAACTGGCGAAGAACTGCAGGAGTGTATGTGAGCACCCCACTGTTGCCAGTTCCCTGAGCAATATGTCATTATCGACCCGGTCGAATGCTTTTCGAAAGTCAAAATAGGCTACGTCCACCTGACAACCTCTCTGGGGGTCAAATTGTTCCGCTACGTATTCAGTGAACACTGAGAGGTTTGTAGTGGTGGAACGTCCTGGCCGAAAACCATGCTGAGCGTCATACATACATACATACATACATATGCAGTAAAAATATAACCCTTCTTTTGGCAGTCAGGAAATAAATCATAGCACTCAGTACTAACCGAACCACACTCATAATTTCATCACAGGTAAAAAGTTTTACCGACAAACGAAGTGGGCACGGGTCAGCTAGTGTTCAATACGGCGTCTCTTTGTATGGCAATATGACAACGCACTATAGTTTCCGCTCTAAACACGCCTATACAGTATCCTATCTCGAAATAGAATAATAATATAATAACAAACGAATTTTTAAGTCATAGCTCTTATTATTTTAATTACAGTTACATAAATATGTTAATTTTTAATTTGGTAAGTATGCTAGTTGCAATGCGTAATAATTTCTACTTTATAGTTCAGATAGACTAATAGATGACATTCTTATCTCTCCGTATTATTTCTGTGGTGTAATCAGCCTATATAAAAATGCGATAGATGGCACTGATAATTGGATGTTATTATTGTTTTCATTGGTTAAAGTATTACGTTTTTAAAGTTAATCAGTCCTTTATAAAAATACATTCAATATCAATGTTAATACAGATGGCCAAAAAAAATGCTATTAGCTTCGCCGGGCGATCCTGTCAGCGCCACCTGTTTGTCTCCAGCGTAGAAGCGTTGCCAAAACGTATTATGGCATTGAGCATGGACTACTCCAAATGAGAAATAGGCGTGTGAATGAAACAGGGTTGAAGTGGCAACATTTCATGTTTTTTCTCAATATATATATATATTAATATATATATATATATATATATATATATATATATATATATATATATATATATATATATATATATATATATATATATATATATATATATATATATATATATATATATATATATATATATATATATATATATATATATATATATATATATATATATATATATATATATATATATATATATATATATATATATATATATATATATATATATATATATATATATATATATATATATATATATATATATATATATATATATATATATATATATATATATATATATATATATATATATATATATACATATATATATATATATATATATATATATATATACATATATATATATATATATATATATATATATATTTATAACAATATATATATATATATATATATATATATATATATAATATAAAAGAAGTTCTAAATAAAGAATAAAGAATTAATTCAGTTTATCCTAATGACTGCATTTAAAAACCGCAAAAGTTATTTTTTACTATAATTTACGTATAAAGAAGGATTGTAGCTTAATTTTTGAGATAATTGGATGAAGGGTGAGCGTTACTAGTTGTAAAATGGGCCCAACTTAAACCTACTCCTCTTTCCGCAAGTGAGAGGCATTCATCATTCTCGTTAACACCTAAAGCATTCCCGAATCCGATCTAGGGAATCCTTCGTCACGATGTAAGTGGCTTTTATAATTATTTACTTTATAATCATCTTATTGATCAATTCTAAAATATATATATATATATATATATATATATATATATATATATATATATATATATATATATATATATATATATATATATATATATATATATATATATATATATATATATATATATATATATATATATATATATATATATATATATATATATATATATATATATATATATATATATATATATATATATATATATATATATATATATATATATATATATATATATATTTATATACATACATAATATATTTTTATCTATTTTGTCTCTCCCTTTCACCTCACTTCCCATCCTGATTCCCCCCATTCTCAAGCGGAAACAATATAAAATTATATTGCGTTCATTTTGTATACTTTATATTCGGAATCACATTAATGGATTTTTGTCGCTTTTAAATAGGTTTTTATTGCATTGTATGTAGTTCTGTTTGGTTCCAGAATAAAATAAAATAAATAAAAATAAATAATCAACGTTTTTTGGAATGTATCCACAATCTTAACGGTTTCCGGTTGTATGCTAGAATGCTGTAAAAGTTGTAGAAAATATATGATCCCCGCGTAATAAAGATAAGATTTTGGTATCAAAGATAATTTAAAATGTACAAACTCAAAAAAAAATAAATTACAAAAAAAGGTACTTTCAAAAAATTAAATTACAAAAAAAGGTACTTTCAATAAATTACTAGTTAGAATTGTAATGTTACAAATTATAGTAAAAAATAACTTTTGCGGTTTTTAAATGCAGTCATTAGGATAAACTGAATTAATTCTTTATTCTTTATTTAGAAATCTCATAACTACACAGTAAATTACATTATAAATCTAGATTATATAGGTATAAATAAAACCGATTACTGATTTCAATAAAATTACAGAAATTACGTTGAACTACTTAAAAAAACTAAAATACTAAAACTTTTATTACTACATAAGAGGCTCGGGTTTAGGATGTGTGTGTGTGTGTGTGTATGTGAGTGTGTTTAGGGTGTGGGTGTGGAGTGTAAGTGCATATAAAAATAATATTAGCATCTTTACCCTTTCTGGCCTATCTGGCCCTATCTGGCCGAATTTGAGGGCCATGATTTTTCAAATATTGTGCCCATTTAGATTACTTGAAAAAGTAGAGCCTTATTGTTTGATTATTTTATATGTACTGTATATCTGTACTTTTAGTTTAAAATGCATAACGTAGATTTAATTTGATTATTTATTATTTTACTGTCAATTTGAATATTACTATGAATAATTTCACTACGAACTACTTCAAATATTAAGCTTCTATTTTGATTATTTATATTTATAGTTTGACAATCTAGTAGTTAATTCTTGACTACCTATGCATGTTCAGTAAAGAGTAGTAACGAAACTTACTACCTAACCCAATTATTTTGACACGTCCAAGAGCGGTCTTTAGCCGTCAATTGGACACGACGAAAATGTAATGTAATGTATAAATTAGAATAACAGTAATAATAATGAATACAAATAGCTAAAATTAATCACTTTTTGTATTTGCAGGGTTTTTGTTAGGGTTTTTGTATTTGCATTGGCGTAATAAGTTTTGTATTTTTATTGGCGCCAGTTTTTGTATTGGCATAATAATTATCACTTAAGAAAATATATACCTACTTATGCAATATAGTCCAAGCATTTGAGATCTAAGCTTGTCGTTTCCAGGAAAAAAATCCTTGACGATCATCGAAATTGTGTCTACCTTAATTATGTACTGAATAGTCGTTATCAAGAAATGCTTTATTCGTGAATTATAAGCAAAACAATAAATGAAATGCAAAAGTTTTGCGGTTTTTCGCGATTCCTGAAGTTTACTCTGGCGAGGTCGCAAAGTTAATAAATTAATAGTTTAAAAAAAACACTAAAAATACGCTTTTATAAATGCACGTAAAAACCACATCATCAGACCTTGAAACCTAATCGTGGTCAAAGTTCATTCCAAGACTTTTCTAACAAGTCCAAACAGATAGAGCTATACGATGTTCCATCGTGAAGTTCCAGTTCATATCTTCCGACTCCATCATCAGATCAGTTCGACAGTACCATATTATTGTATTGTCATCAGAACTACATACAGCTGCCAATTTTCATGACGCTACGATATTTGGAAAATGGTTAAATTAGTTACCTTAGATTCCATTACATAGTTTACATACAGGTCGACCTAATAAAAGCGTGTTAAAAATGGGATTCAGCGTCAAAAAATACATATAAAACCGTTGAGAAAAATGCTTCCGGATGTTTTTTCTGAGGAAACCCTGACATGCTTCGACTAATAATTGAAAATAGAAATTAATAATAATTTGAATGTCAAAGAAAATCTACCGACAAAAGAGCGCGATCTGTGTACTTTTCATTTAACTAAGATCATGCGTGGTTTGCGACCTTACTGTTTCAATCCGCCTAGAAGTATTTGCGCTTATGACTTGTAGATGGCGTTGCGGGTATGATTCCGCTCCAGCCAGCGAAAATGATGGTAATAAACATCCATAATAATATACCTACCGATTGAAGGGTCGATTGGAGGGTCGATAGAAAGTCCGGAGAAGGGTGTTCAATTAAAGCATATTTACCTATATGGGTGTTCTTTCTGGGCGGGCGTTTTTTTAGTAGGTGAATCAATACAAGGTAGTAAGCAACTTTTAATATTTAAAAAAAAAAAAAAAAAACAAAACATTTTTTTTTGTTTTTTTTTTTTTTAATTTGAAAATTTGAAGAAAGCATTTGAGCGCGCTGCGCCATCTAGCGGTAGGTAATATAGCGTAAATAAAGAATATTAGCGATATTTTACCTACCGCTAGATAGAGCATCGTGTTTATAGCTTTTCACACTACTAAAAAAAACTAATTTAAAAAAAAAAAATTTTTTTTCAAAAAAATTTAGTGGAAAATGCGTTGTAATTTTAATTAAACTCATTCTGATATTTAAAAATAAAAGTTTTTGAAATTAAAATTAAAATTTCTCGAAAATTGTAGGACCTTATATATTGGCAAATATTTCATAAAAAAATACCCCCGAAACAAATAGTCATGAAAGTTATTAAGGAATTATGTTTTTATTTTAGCTATAACGTAGGTACTAATATTTTTTTCAAGATACAATCTTTCTTTTGAGAGTACTGTGAATGGGCATTCTCCTTTTGTATATTAACTTGTAATATAGTGTTATTTATTACAATATATCATCCTATTTAAGTACATTAATATAACTTTTTTTACGTTAATTAGGTTGTTACATAATTTATATTGCTTTTTTAATTATTTACTCTAACCCGCCTAGATACGGGACATTTTAGTCCTAATTAGGTGGGCACTGAGCATTTGCGCGTTCAATTTTTCCGAGTTACTTATAACTTTGATAACAATGTTACAAAATATACAAATGATAGGTTTTTAAAAAAAAGATTTTATGGAAATGTATTTCAAACTATGAGAAGTTGTAAAAATTAATCGTTTCGATAAATTCGCTGTTAATCCTGCATGGCATAGTTAGAAACGTGTCCGCTGCCCGGGTGTCCGTCTGTGGTCATAAACTTGTCTCTGATGTCGAACACTATTGCTTTCTTTCCCTCCGGCTAGGAAACTCCACACGCCTTTGTGTGCCTGCTATATTATCACAGCATCTCTCGTCTGCCTACACTTGATCGTAAAGTAAGGTGATCATTTCAGGTCAAGCGCCACAAAGATTCTCAGTTACACTCTCATTCAGCACTTGGGTTGTCAACTACAGCGGGCGAGCCCGTCACCTGGGAGTGAACGTAGAAGACTTGGGGACGAAACAGTCCACCGTCTAGCTACGCCACAAGCCCGTAAGAGGCCAAGCCAGGAATGTTACCTGGCGGGCCGACACTCACGCCCTTACTTCCAATTGTGACCAGATTACTCCGGTCTCTCTATTGGTTACGAGTTCTAGGTCGCTTGCGCGGTCCTCTCCCTTACGAAGCGGTGAAACGTTGTTTACCGAATCTATCGCAGACCACGGCGTCCTTTGCCCGGCTATTCACCCAGGATCGGATGGCCGATGGTCGTTTCAAGAGCAGTCGCCGTAAGGTCCGCAACCACCCCCGCTCTATAGGAAACAGTACAGCTTCCAGACTCTTCCGACTGTTCCGACCGTCCGGGGGCTAACGGGCCCATGATGAGGTGGCCACGATGAACCATGTGTTCAGGGTCGGTCACACTCACGGGTCAACACCCATCCGATGGCCTCCACGCATGGGGTGCGAGCCTGGGTAGGACACTGGGTCAACCAGTCTCCCCTGGGAATCAATCCTCTGGCGCTCCTGGACGGTCTGCGCACCGAGCGGCGCAAGCCAATCGATTGTGCTCTCCGACTAACAATCGGGGGAGTCTGGGAACTGTATTGTTTCCTATAGAGCGGGGGTGGTTGCCTACCTTACGGCGACTGCTCTTGAAATGACCATTTGGCCATCCGATCCCGGTTCAGAGTCGGGCAAAGGACGCCTTGGTCCGCGACAGATTCGGTGCACTCCGTTTCACCGCTTCGTAAGGGAGAGGACCGCGCAAGCGACCTCGAACTCGGAACCAATCGAGAGACCGGAGAAATCTGGTCACAATTGGAAGCAAGGGCGCGAGGGTCGGCCCGCCAGGTAACACTGGCTATCTCGCGGTAAGGCGTTGGCTTCTTGCGGGTTGTGACGTAGCTGGACGTTGGATATGTTTCTGTCCAAAGTCTTCTACGTTCACTGCAGGGCGACAGAACGAGAAAATCGTTAAAACGTCCTGTGGTGACGGGCTCGCCCGTTGTAGTTGACACCGCAAGTTGTTCCGACCGTCCAGGAGTGCCAGAAGGTTGATTCCCAGGGGAAACTGACCATAAGGCCAGAGTCCTACCCAGGCTCGCACTTCAAGCGTGGATGCCGTCGGATAGGTGTTGACCCGTGAGTGTGACCAACCCTAAACAGAATGGGTCTTCGTGGCCAACTCAGCAAGGGCCCATTAACTCTCACTCAGCAGTGTCCTGACCTGATACCAGTGTCTTGAAACAAATCTATATTAATAAAATTGAAATGATGTTCGTTGTTAACCCTCCAACCGCGGGCGAGTTTCCTATTTTTCGTACAAATTCGGAGATTTCAGTGGTTTTTTTTAAATGTTTGCGTTTCTATCTAACAGGTATATAAAAAAAATCGGTTGTCTCACCCCAAGACTTTCCCGGTAAGTAGAAACCCCCCTCGCCATCTCACCGACGCCCTCCCCCCTCCCCCGCGCCAACCCAACCTCCTCCCGCGTTAGTGTGATTACAATTGATGATCGACTTCGACTGATCCATTCTATCCATTCTACTTGTGTATTGCAGCTTGGGCCACAAGTCCATTTTGTTCTCGGATCGGCTCAACTCACGATTCAGCTCCTATTCAGAAGCCTCCTCGAGTGGAAGGCTACCTCGGGTAAGACTCCCGTGTCTCAGGCCTCAGAGCTGGTGGACCGGTTTCTCCCGGCAAGGTTGCATCCCGGCGCCACTGGACGGTTTGCGCACCGGTCGGCGTAGCCAATCGGCTGTGCATTCTGATTAATTTATGAAGGGGTCTGGAGACTATGGTAATATACTGTTTTCTAAACAGCGGGGGTGGATGTTGACCTGTTGTCATGCCACTCTTGAAATGACCTTGGGCCACTCGATCCCGTGTGGCACTACGGGCAAAAAACGCCCAGGTCCGCAAAATTGAAACTGAATTATCGCTGTAATACAACGGGTAGAGGTTGTGTAAGCGACTTCGGACCCGTAACCAGTCGGGAGTACGGAGGTATCCTGGAGGTTAATTTCAGACGGAGATATCCTGCCAAAACTGGTAGTTAGGGAGCGAGGCTGCCCGCTGGATACCTTTCACGGTGCTTTGGCGGTGGACTGTTATGTCCTAAGTCTTCTGCGTTCACTTCACGAACAAAAATTTCGTTAAAACTTCCTGAGGTGACGGGTTAGCCCGTTGTAGTTGACAACTCTAGTTGTCCGTTAACCGTACGGCAACTGCCCTTGAAACGACCATTCGGCAACCCGAGCCCGGGTGAACAGCCGGGCAAACGATGCCGTAGTCCGCGATTGGTTCGGTAGACACCGTATCACCGCTACCTAAGGGAGAGGACCGCGCAAGCGACCTCGAACCTGTAGCCAGTCGGGAGACCGGAGTAATCTGGTTGCAACTGGAAGTAAGTGCGCGAGTATCAGCCCGCAGGTTGATTAACCTGGTTATCTCACGGCAAGGCGTTGGTCTCTTACAGGCGAGTGGCGTAACTGGACAGTGGATTGTTTTCGTCCCAAGTCTTCTACGCTCACCTCACGGAAGACAGAACGATCTAATATCGTTAAAAATGTCCTGAGGTACCGCGTTCGCCCGTTGTTGTTGATAGCTGTAGTTGTTATGTATCCAGATTATTATATAAGATCCAGTTTATTACATAAAAAAATGTTTATCATTGCAGTCGAAGACACAGCTTGGATTACATTGCTATTTCGTTGTGAAGCTTGGCCCTTCGGGTATAATTTGTTTGGAAAGTTGCCAATGTTCCCATCTCTATCTTCTATATATATATATATATATATATATATATATATATATATATATATATATATATATATATATATATATATATATATATATATATATATATATATATATATATATATATATATATATATATATATATATATATATATATATATATATATATATATATATATATATATATATATATATATATATATATATATATATATATATATATATATATATATATATATATATATATATATATATATATATATATATATATATATATATATATATATATATATATATATATATATATATATATATATATATATATATATATATATATATATATATATATATATATATATATATAAAACAAAGTCGGGTTTGTTCGAACACTTATAACGCGAGGACGGCTGGACCGATTTTCATGGTTTTTTATTTGTTGTATTTGTCTCCGTCTCGAATAGCAGAATAACTATTAAAAACACTGGAACATTAACGAAAAAATAAAATTAAAAAAAAACATTTTCCTATACAAAATGTTTATGGGTTTCGTAACTGTCAAACATATAATGTTCATCCCGTCGATACGGTAAACTCATAACCCCTTGAGTATGATACGACCAAATCTGGTTCTGAAACAATTATCCGTTGAGTATGATACGACCAGATCTGGTTCCGCGTTTTTTTCACTTCTTTGATATTCTCATATTTATTCATAATTATCTAATTGTTTTACAAAATGATATTTCAATATTCTATATTCGAAATTTCAATGCAATCATTGTGCAGTTGTTCTTTTTATGATTGGTGTAGTAGTTTCGTAGTTATAGTACTTTAAGGTCGATGTCGCCGAAAATCCTGCAAAAGAGACAGATGCATCCATGAAAATACCTATTTACTCCAAGGGTTAAAATTAAAGAAACTATTTAAATGAAGGTTTTCAATCGACAAGATATATCCACAATATTCGGTCCACAAGTATTACATAGTTTAATTCAATCATGTCATGTTGATACGCGATTGATATACTTAATTTTTGTACTTTTATATTTGTTTTTGTGTTAATAAAGTAGTGAACTTAATATTTATTTTGTATTCATTGTATTACTTTCACAAAATCATAAATTAAGTCAGCTGATCTGTAACACGACATTCATTGATTGTTAGGCGGTACGAAGTTCGACGGGTCAACTAGTGTATATATATATATATATATATATATATATATATATATATATATATATATATATATATATATATATATATATATATATATATATATATATATATATATATATATGTTTCGGGTTTCGTCGAAACTCTCTAAAGTTGTAGAATGTCTGTAAGACAACACTGTCATGAAGGTTGCACAATATTCTAGTGCTGGAGACAGGCGGCAAATGGAATTCGCGGTATGCAATATAGAAATGCATTATGGCGAGTATGCCTTCGTCTGGAGGCGTGGCCTGCTATCAGTATCTAGTCGGTCCATATATTTTCACATAAAAGCCAAGCAGCGCATCATAATAATGATTCATTGATTATTATAATAAAGGTGTGTTCATACTGGGTCGCATACAGATGGGTACACATACAGTGACAGGCAAAAGGCACTTCCCGTAAGGTAGCGTTGCCATAATTAGGTACTGACTGGGACACAAATGAAAACTCAATAAAAGTAATGTACAGAGCGCTCCATGCCGCACCGGGTGAGATGCTGTCCGTAGTAGTTGCTAGGTTATCTATACTAGTCTATACTATCTATAGTAATATAATTCGAAATTTGTCAACACATTTTAAAATTTTCTCACCTCTAAATAATAATTAAATAATAAATTTAACGAATATAGTGCAATTCTACAGTCTGGATTCACTCGCGGTTAACACGGGACGCGTCCCGAAGGATCTTATCGGTCTAAGCTGTTCACTTTAAATATTCGACCATCGTGTCTATGGACAGTCGACCATCGAAAACAAGCGAGCTGTCGTTACTGGCTTGGGGCAGATCGACTTTGCTGAAGATACATCGGACGACTTACTGAAGGTGGTGGTGGATTCGATTGACCAGCCGACCTGTCGAAGACTATATACAAAGACTCTCAGAAGGAGGTTACCGCAAGGTATAACGGACGATCAATTGTGCGCTGGCAGCTTAGAAGGAGGACGAAACTCTCGTGGAGGCGATAGTGGTGGACCTCTGCAAGTCACGATAGCTGACAACCAATGCCTCTTCAACATAATCGCCGTTACCATTATTGGAAAGAGCCCTTGCGGAAGTGCCAAGGGACCTGGCATATACACTGCCGTGAAGAGTCATGTGAAATAAATGGCGTGTTAGGAGTATGTCTACCGCCGGAAAATTGTCCAAAAACTGACGGGGACTTGCCAAAAGGGAAACTATCACAATTTTGTATAATGTCGGAACAAGAGACTGTATGCTGTATTCAACACAGCCCCATGAGCAACAACACGAGATCATCAGAAAACCAGGATAAATCCAATAATGCATCTTCGACATCACTGCCTACTACAACAACTACCAATAAGTCACCGGTCATCTCTACAATAGCTCCAGAAAAACCTCAAACATCGCCACAAGCCATAACTACCAATTTCATAAATGACAGTGTGGAAAAACGAACAAAATCCGAAAAAAAAGCTCTGCAATATTGAGTACAAATTTAACAATGACAGCCATTGCTGTGTTGGCGATTAATTAATTTATTTTATTTTATCTGCATCCAAACTTTTCTCTGGTCGTAACGGTCTCCGTTCCATCGTGTTCAGAAAAGGGAGGAAGAGAGAGTGCACCCGTGGTCGCGCGCCCACCTGTGCACTATAATATAGCCTGCGCACTTGACTGCTTCCGAACACCGGACTCTGAGAAGACTAAAGAAGTCACTAGAATCTACAATGCAGTCGCTATGGCCGAACACGGCTAGAAGGATATATAGTAATATAATAAGGAGGTAAAGTTTGTGAGGTTGTAGGAAGTAATCTCTAGATCTACAGAAGCGATTTTGAAAATTCTTTTACCAATAGAAAGCCACATTATTTGCGAGTATCATAGGCTATATTATATTAATCCGAAAAATGAAGACTTTTTCATGGTAGTCGAATTTGCAAAGTAAGTCGGAGAAAAAACGGTCGAACGAAAACGTTTCTAACTAACGCTGCCTTAACGATGAGAGATATATGATTAAGTTCTAGGGAAAAGTTGTAGAGCTTGACAATGCCTACAAAACAGTCGGCGACAGCATATGTCTAACTTTTATATTTAAGTCACAAAATGTATTATTTTATATTTAAAAAATAATTTAAATCGTTAGGTCATGTTTATTGCTCATATTATCAACAATTATGAATTCTTATCAAAATACGTAAATTTATCGTCTCAAGTGTTTAAAACAAAATACTTTTCCCTTTACTGCATATACTGCATATAATTTCCCTTTTACTGCATAAATAGTTAAAGAGATTGGGACTCACAATTAAGACACTCACAAGAAAACACTCACAAATTATTAAGGATTATAGTCAAATTGGCATGCAAATACATAGCAGTAAAAATATAACCCTTCTTTGGCAGTCAGGAAATAAATCATAGCACTCAGTACTAATCGAACCACACCCATAATTTCATCACAAGTAAAAAGTTTTACCGCCCAACGAAGTGGGCACGGGTCAGCTAGTAGCTAATAAGAAACAACGATAAATATAATGAAGGAATATTTTTATTGCCTATGTTTATTTAGCTAATAATAGAATGGCGTAGGTAGACGCAGATTTAGATGCAACACATGACGTAGATTTCGATGCAACAGCAACAATATTATTTACATTATATTTTGCATTAAACTGTTGGTAAGAGCATTGATAACATAAGCGTATTAGATTACTCAATGCAGGTGCGCGATAGATTCGGTAGACACCGAATAACAAGGGATGGGACTGCGCAAGCGACTTCGAACCTGTAACCGGCCGAGAGCCTGGAGAAATCGGGCCATAACTGGTAGCGAGGGCGCTTGGTCTGCCCGCTGGGTTTACTACCCGATGCCGGGCGGTAAGGGTTGGTCTCTCGCGGGCTAGTTAGCGGAGCTAGATAGTGGATTCTCATTTTCAAAGTTTTCTCCGCTCATCCCACGGCTGAAAAATCACAAATCGTTATACCAGCCTGCGGTGACGGGTTCACCCGTTGTAGTCGACACCGCCCTAATATCTATCATAATAATGAATCGGTTTCGTAGGTGTTGATCTTGAATCACTCAGACTATGTAAATCGCTCTTTCACGCATGAATGTTTCCATGGATATTAGCATATCGACGAACCCACATCTTTTCCCGAGGTGCATGTAGAGATATCCGAGACGCAGCGTGAGTTGCACGGCTTGTTTCATAATTAGCGTAACGCTAATTAGCTTATGCAAGTGGCTTTATGAGGCCTGAATAGCAATGAAATAGATGTGAATGCGCCCGCCTCATTAAGATATCTCCGATGGTGGATGTAAATTGGTACAGCCTGACGTGGGCAGTATAAGTCAGCACGACGAAATGATAATACGAAGAGGTGAAAGGGAGTCGATAATTTTCCCAAGTTATTCCTTGTAAGTCGAAGAGTCTAGAAACCAGCGCTGTTTTTTCTTTACCGGCCTACCAACCGACGAGGAGGTAAAGTATTGTGAACGCGCTAAAAATCGAGATAAAGGAGGATATATACATTTTAATCTAAAGTTGTAACTTGTTTTTTTCAAACAAAGTTGAAATTCGATCATGAATCTTTTATATTAGTTTATTGCTTTTTGCAATAGCAAAAAAAAGAACTATTTTTGAAATTTTGAATTGCAAATGTTTCTACCGCTGCAGAAATGTTTCTCTATTTCGTAAGTTTTTTTATAGATACATGCTTTTTTGGCCGCCTAAACCAGGCTCCCCCTTTAAGGTCCAAGTAGAAGATGAGGAATAACATATCTAGAAACAAAAACAATCCATTAGGCTTAGAACTTATGGAGCGGTTTTCAGCCGCGCCCGCCGCAGTTGCGGGACAACGGTTTTGTGTCAAAACTCACGACACCGCAGGTTTGCGCGGTCACGTAGCCGCCGCTATTGCGGAACGGCTTGCAATCTCGGCGGGAGAAAATCGCAAGTCTCGCGGTTATAGGATTGATATCGAGATTGGTTATACCCACACCCGCGCGCCTGCACCGCGACCGCAAAGTGAGCGGGCGACGGCCGCCAAGCTTGCGGGTGACCGCGACCGGTTCTACTAGTAGCCCGCAGACATTGTCGCCGCCGCGAGCAACCGCGACCGCCACGGGCGTAAATCGCGTCGTGAAATATGCTACTCAATTTTACATACATATCTGTATTCTACGGAGGTTGCGAAAACGCTCCGTAACTTTTAGGCCTTACTCTTGAATTCTTTTAAATAAACGCTCGACACACATTTTATAAAAAGTTTTTGAAAAAACGTTCTAGGATGTTTTCGAGCAACTGGGTTTTCTACAACGAGCTACTTTTAGATGTGTTTTTTCTTTATTATAAAAGGGTAAAAAAAAGGAAATATATTCTTACTATACTCTTGCAAAGTTGGCGAACGAACCCGAATATTTAGATTGATTCTTACCGTCATTTGTTTTTACGCTTTTACAATTTATCTGTCATTAAGTTATTTGTATTAGATTAAATCACGTAAAGATTTATTTTGTTAGATTACATTTAATTAAAATTTGTAATATTGCGTAAAATTTACATAAATTCCCATTATTTCATACATTCCATATTTATAACATTGCGTAAAGTTTACATAAATTCCCATTCGTTTTTCGTCAGTTCAAAAAAGTTTAAAGTTTATTTAATTCCAGAAACCCTGCAAGGGTATAGAACTTACAATTATACATAATATAGTTGTATTGTTTATAATTCTTATTTTAATCATATATGGCAAAAAGAAAATTTAATCACATTATAAATCTGAGTGCCAATAAACTACAGAAATCAATTATTACATTGCACAAATATTAAAAAGAGATTTACAAATATAATTAAGCAATATCCATAACAGAAATACCAAATCCACGACAAGTTAACAAAAAATTAAATGTATAGAATGAAAGATAAATCAATTGAATAATAGTTAAAAAAAACAATAATCAAAGAGTAAAAATATAAAAATAAAAGCCATATTCCTAATGCCCGGGCAACGCGGACGGATAATGCCGGTAATAACGGCGATGATGGGCGGTTTTGCTGCGGCCACCCCTCAATTATCGCGATAATTAACGGCATTTCCGTTAGTTTGGCCCCGGCGTAAATCATGTTAAAAACAAGTAAATAAATTGTCTCTAAAATGAGGGAGCTAATGGGCCCTTGCTGAGTTGGCCACGAAGACCCATTCTGTTCAAGGTTGGTCACACTCACGGGTCAACACCCATCCGGCGGCCTATACGCATGAAGTGCGAGCCCGGGCAGGACTATGGCCTTAGGGCTAGTTTCCCCCAGGAGTCAACCTTCTGGCGCTCCTGGACGGTCTGCGCACCGTGCGGCGTAAGCCAATCGATTGTGCACTCTGACTAACAGTCGGGGGAGTCTGGAAGCAGTACTGTTTCCTATAGAGCGGGGGTGGTTGCGGACCTTCGGCGACTGCTCTTGAAACGACCATCGGCTACCCGATCCCGAGTGAACAGCCGGGCAAAGGAAGCCGTGGTCCGCGATAGATTCGGTTTACACCGTTTCACCGCTTTGTAAGGGAGAGGACCGCGCAAGCCACCTCTAACTCGTACCCAGTCGAGAGACCGGAGTAATCTGGTCGCAATTGGAAGTAAGGGCGTAAGTGTGAGCCCGCTGGGTAACATACCTGGTTATCTCGCTGATAAGGCGTTAGCCTCTTACGGGCATGTGGCCTAGCTTGACGGTGGACTGTTTTGTCCAAGTTTTCTGCGCTCACTTCACTGGAGATAAAACGAACAATCGGTAAAACTTCCTGAGGTGACGGGTTCACCCGTTGTGGTTGACAACTCTATTTGTCTCTAAAATAAAATGTTGTAAATAATAAGGTTAAAATAAAAAAGTCTAAAAAATTAAATAAATTTAATTAGTCGATTGTGAAAATAAAATGCGTATGGCTTATATTTTATTGTAATTATCATGTGTCAAAATAAAGAACTTGAAATTCAAGTGTCGGGAGGAACACGAGCCACACAGAGGGTTCGAAGAACTGCTGCGCGAGAGCCGCCATCTTGACGGAAGTACCCCAAAATGGCGCGAACACGCTTACAGATATGGCGTCGTTGCAACTTCCGCCGAACCGGTGAGACAATGGACGCATACTGCCGCTCGAATACACTCCTGGTACATTCTACAAATAAAGACGGAGAAAGCGTTCGTTTGTTTACTATAATTTAACTGCGTATGTTGAACCGTCGGTTAACCTTGTTTAAGCAGTAAAAATTAACCACTTAACACTAACGAGACCTTCGGACCCGTTAACAACGGAATAATCATTATAAATAGGTAAAGTGTAAAATAGGCGTCGATTTCGTAAAACATCATTCCATTAAAAACAAAAAACAGTCGGATTTTACCGCGTGAAGTTTAGAGCACCCGACGTTTCGGCGATGTTACAATCGCCCTTGTCCAGGGTAGGCAAAGCAGTCACACATCTTATCTGTGTCTTTCAGTACCTACGTACATTATTTCAAGACCACATTGTATTGGTTTATTTTTAGACTATATTAGATGCCGTGGATGCCGTGGTCCTCAATTGATTCGGTAGACACCATATCACCGCTACGTAAGGGAGAGGACCGCGCAAGCGACCTCGATCCTGTAACCAGTCAGGAGGTAGGAGGTATCCTGAGGGTTAATTCGAGACGGATATATCCTTCCAAACTAGTGTTCAGGGGGCGAGGCTGTACCTTTTCCGGTGCCTCGCCGTAAGGCGTTGGCCTCTGACGGGCGAGTGGCGTAACTAGACAGTGGACTGTTTTCGTCCCAAGTGGTCTACGCTAAAAAAAAAACGATCTAATATCGTTAAAACTTCCTGAGGTGACGGGTTCGCCCGTTGTAGTTGACAGCTGTAGTAGACCATATTAGATTTTTAGACCATATTCCGTGAAGCTTGAGCCTGATGGCCTGCTTGTGTTTTCTTAGGTCGACTCAACTCACGGTTCAGCTCCCATCCGGAAGCCTCCTCGAAGAGGGACTAACATGGAAGGGCTGCTGTGAACTCTGCCTGCGGCTGCTACCTGCAGTCGTAGACACTTTGGATCGGATGTGCCGATCCGGGAAAACAACTCAGGCGGAACTGGGCGGTTTGCGCACCTTGCGGCTTTAGCCAATCGACTGTGAAATCCTGCGAAAAACCGAGGGTGTCTAGAATCGTACGTTTCCTAAGCAGCGAGGGTAGTTGCCTACCCGACGTCATCCATCGTTAGAAAAAATCCGTTGGCCAACCGATTCCGTGTGAGCTTGACGGGCAAAGACGCCTTGGTCCGCAATATATTCGACTTTGAATTACCGCTAACGTCAGGTGGAGGCCGCGCAAGCGACCTTGAAGCTGTGACCAGACTGGAGGATGGGGAAATCTGTCCAAATTCGGTAGCAAGGATGGCTCGCTGGTTGCACTTTCCAGTGTCTCACGCGGTAAGGCGTTGGACTCTTAGCTGTTGGCGTAGTTTGACTGTGGATTGTGTTGTCTATTGATTCTTTACGTTCGCTCGATGGGAGACAGAAAGGGACGATGTCCTTATATCTCCCTGGGGTGACGAGCTCACTTTTTGTAACTGACACCACGTTTTTTTTTTGTAAAAATGTTGTATTATAAATTTTTAAATTGGTTTTCTATTTCTTATATTATAAGTGGCCAGTTCAAGAAACTTTCAGTAAGTATGTCCCATGTACGACGGTAACGAGGAACGTCCACTGTTCTTCAACCATGTTCCAAAGCTTTGACACACATACCTCATAGGTTCTATATTCTGTATATCTTATAGGGTTTCGTTTGTAGGTGAGCTTCTGCGGTCGTCGAGGTATATTTCCAAGAAATTGCTCTGCTACTTCGCCGTTTTATAACGGCTTTATAAAGCTATCCGATTGAATATTGGATACGGCCATCAATCTTGCGTTGACAATAAATAATACAAGACTGCGGTATTACATACCGCGAAACCAAACCACATGAACGAATCAGCTGTTGTGTCGGATCTTGCTTGAGACGTCGAATAATACTAGTTTGGCCAGGTATCTGCGTACGAAGTGAGGTATCTGCGTTACAGCTGCAGCCCGGGTTACAGCGTTTTGTGGAAATACGGTTTGATCGATTCCCCTCGTAGGGATGCATCATTTACTGGGCGATCGGAGGGTCGATAGAATGTCTGGTGTGGTTATTTGCGCTAACAGTCTTCTCAAATCGCCCTGAACAAATTATGTTTTTGGTTTTTTGAAAAAATATACTGAAAAAAAAAATATAGAAGTATCGCATCGCATTTTAATTATTTACTTTGTACGTATTACAAATATAAATTAAAGTTGTTTGCCCCGATAGATAGCTGTTCGTGCGTTGTGTTTACCTGAAAACACAAAATTCCTTTTAATCCTATTTATAACTTTAAACGTACGACTAGGACTAGTTAAAATATCTTTCTCGAAATCAGCTTACGCAGGTTACATCGTTTTGTCATTTGAGGGCAGTAGGACGATAATAAACAAGACCGGGATTAAACTATTTCCCTGTGTCATCCCTGTTTTGGGCAATAAAATAGATTTGCCCACATTGACTAAACCTATTTCTCTGACAATTTATTATTGCTTAGTGAACGAAAACATTCACCTGTTCCGGATCAGCGTCGACCCGTTCCTCCCACGATGCGAGTCGTGCTCAAACTGAACGAAACGTGACAGCAAGCAAGCGAGAGTGGCCTGATGTAGTATGTTTGCTACTACCGTAGTACTTTTTTGACTTACAAAATGGGTCGGTGGTTTTTTTATCAGATGTCCTATGTTCGTATTTTATCCGCACACCAGGGAATCAAGATAAATAGATCTACTTAAAGATGAAGGCTAAAATCGCCTACAAAGAAAACGCATTTCGAAAATCGGCCATACTGTACGTAAATGTAAAAATACTAGGTAAAAATCGACTGATCAAGGAATCTTCAGAACGAGTGAGCGATTCCTAGGGGAACTGGCCCGCAGGCCAGGGTCCTAGCCGGGCTCGCACGTCTGCTTGGAGGCTGCCTGATGGGTGTTGACCGGTGAGTTCGGCCGATCCTTACACATGGGTCTTAGTGGCGTAACTGCAGCAGGGCCCATTAGCTCCCTATCATGCGCTTAGAGTTTTAACTCAGTATACTTTGGTACCGGGCGTGCCGCCGAGTTTCACCCGTTCCGGGTAGGCCTTAAGTGAGCCGTTGATGATCGCCTAAGCCGTGCCTTAACGACAATCCTCCACTTTTTTGCCATTCTGGCAGAAAGTCATCAGTATTTGTTGCTACAGTTTCTTGGCTGCGAGCTAGATATAGATAGATAGAGCCAGCGACAAAAAAGTGCAAGAGTTTTGGAAAAGCTGATACTTTCAGATCAGACAGTATTTTGGCCACATGATGAAATGAGGAGGCACAGTCAGCAGGCCAGATTCCGGGACACCTGGCGCTACCGTACTATGAAAGTTGTAATTTTAATTAGTAGTATCCCCAAAGTGTTTTGGAAAAGCTGAACAGTGGATGCAATAAAGAACTCGAAAAGTATGGTCAGACTGCTTCATAATCGAACGCGTGGCGTCAGTATCTCCATACCGTTATATTGCACCATTGCGACAATTATATTGCGCGGCACAACTGATGCGCCATAGACCGATGCGTGACACGTATGGAGGTGCTGTCGCCATGCATTCTATTATGATGCAGTCTGACTATATGTTTCGATTTCTTTGTTGCATCCACTGTCTACTGATACATTTTCAGCTTTTCCAAACCACTTTGGGCAGAGTATACCAAACAGTAGCTTTATTCTCGAGCTACAGGGCATTACGGGAAGAGGGTGCGAGGAATGTGGCCAGAGGGGTACGTCTCGACGAACGCCTTTGGTTAGCGTTACGCGCAGGTTAAGGCTGGCGAAATTTTCGAATGTTTGGGGCCGAATAGCGGACATCTGGCGATCATATCCGAGCCCTTACGACTCGTATTCGCTTTGAATTCAATGTTCTAAGAGAAGCTACTGTCTGGCATACTGTGCTTTTTGTAGTTTTCATCTAAAGTCCGCGGTACCAAATGGTATCTTTTCTGCTGAGATGCGGT
This sequence comes from Micropterix aruncella, assembly GCA_944548615.1. Taxonomy (NCBI): domain Eukaryota; kingdom Metazoa; phylum Arthropoda; class Insecta; order Lepidoptera; family Micropterigidae; genus Micropterix; species Micropterix aruncella. The sequence continues at coordinate 2,690,782 of OX155975.1, forward strand.
ATTTTTCCGTTTCGAAATCTTGCCACGCTGATTAACAAGAGCACGATACTAGACAGTTGTGTTTGCGCGCCAGCGACGTTTGTTCGTGTTTCCCGCCGAGGCTTCGCCGGTTTTTCGTCGCCTTTCCCCCGACGAAAAGTAGCTACGCGATCGCGAATCGCAACGCAAAATTTGTGATCGTTTATCGGGAAAACTGTGGATAATAATTATTGATTGGAGTACACACACAATGACATATTTGTGGTATAGTGATTGGTTGATATTTGAGATGCTCATTCTTTCACACCTTTAATCAGAGAGATGTCAAACACGGTACGACTAGGACTAGTTTTTCCACTTGCGGTGATATATATTATTAAAAAAGGTTTATTAGGTATTTTTTAAATACTTTTTAAATACAATTTATAATAAAAAAACTCATTAGATCCAATTTTAGGCATAGTTTTTAGACTTGTTTTGGGTAGATTGGAGGCAAATAGATGATGATTGTATTTTTTAAATATATTTTTAGATATTTTTTGGCATTTGTATGCTTTGGGTGAGTTTTAGTTACCGGTATCCTCGTAGGGGGTGAATCAGTGCGAGCTAGTATACAACTTTTAATGATTTCTTTTTGGGAAAAAAAAAAACATTTTATATTTTTATTATTTATCAAATTTCTAAATTATATCTTTTCAAATATAGTTTGAGAAGCGTTGAGCGCGCTGCGCCATCTAGCAGTAGGTAAAATATCACTAATAAACAATATTAGTGATACTTTACTTACCGCTACAATGCGCATCGTACTCATCGCTTTTTATACTATTAAAAAAAGACATATTTTTTTTCGGTTTTCCCACAATTTTTTTTCAAAAGTTGCTTTTTTGCTCGTACTGGATCACCCCTCTTCAAGGATGCCGGTAAGTAAAAACTCACGGTTTTTTGGATTTTTCTTATTATTTCAATTGTTGATTTTTTTACATTATTTTGACTATGATCTGAATTTAACAATTGACTATCATTTTAACTTGATACTGAATTCTAGTTAATTCTGAATAAATAGTTAATTCTAAATTCTGAATTCTAGTTAATTCTAGTAGTAGTAGTAGTAATAGTAGTAGTAGTAGTAGTAGTAGTAGTAGTAGTAGTAGTAGTAGATCGAGTGGGGGGCTTGTTTCCAGCCCTTGATGTCACCTAGATCTGTAAGGTCTTTTGTAACTACCCACTGTGTGGTTGGTCAGTGGTCAGCTAGTAGCCCGGTACTTCTTACCAGTCCAAGTAGGTCACTGACCTTCAAGTTGGGCAGATCGCTGGGTTCAAGAAAGGCTCGTCCCTAGTAGTAGTTAATTCTAATTAACTCTATATCTTTTTGGTATTATTTTAATATTGCTACCTTTTTTACATTGTTGATGTTTTATCGTCACCTAACTAGTATATATTCATTACGCTGGATCAGAAACTGCATTTTTTTTCGGCCTCAATAAATAAGCGAGATATCGGCATTTAAAGAAGCGCTAAATTTCTACATTTCGGAAGGTTAACTTATTTTTTAAAGCAATACATAGTCACCTGCATATACGGCGGTCTTAGTTATTTAACTGTCTTAAAAACTTAAAAATAAATTGTCTTGTACTTTGGTATGTACATTTGAAAATTTTGTGTTTGGAAATATTGTATGTCCGACGCTTGTTTGATGTATGTCATATTATGTATGTCAAAATGTATGTCCGATCAGATTTAGCATTAAAATGATCGAATCTAGTAGTGTTTTTTTTCATTGTGCTCCCCTATTTATAAAAGCAACAATAATAACTATGGCTTCGAAATACATATTTCAATGCCTATTTTATGCATAGGTCAATAATATAGACAATTCGGAAGTAAATAATCACTATACGAAGTTTAAAAATGATATAACAATAGTAATGAAATGCGTTGCGTTGCGAAACCATCTCATGGAATATTGCCGAGCTCTTATTGCGGTAAAGTAAGCAAAGAGTAAGAGCTCTCTTTGTGCCCGACAATTATCGATGTGCTTGTACGCACCGTCTGTTTGTGGAGCATCCTTGCGTACCAATGTTAGTTAGTAAATGGAATACATTTTCTTGCGCGCTTCGTCACCTAAATGAATTGCTCTCGGCAGCACTAGATCTTGGACATCTTCGTTACTATCCCTCTACGAATTAATTTTTTGCTCTAAATGACTTGTTCACGTCGGGATAGTTTTAAAATTACCTACCTTTCCCGGCGGCTTTCTATGTTAATTTTATATTTAATATGAACTTTAATGTTTTTCTTTTTTCTATGTTTATGTGTAAGTACGTATATTGTATGCGCTGTACGTTTCCGAAAAAAAATCCTATCAGCAAAGCTGCCTGTCCAGAATAAATAATAATAAATAAAATATCCTGTTGTTGTTTGCTACGAAGACTGCAAAAAAGTACTATAACCAAACCGCATTCTATAATTTAGTGAAAGGTTTCAAGTCGACTTAAAATGATTTTCGGTGATAACAATCAATTAATCGGCTATACGACTTAAATGTGATTGTCATGTCGACTTAAGCATGCTCGAGTTCGGAATTATTAGAACGTTACCAGAGAAAGTCAAATAACTATGCCAATTATGTGGTGTATAAATTAGCCAATAGCAATGAGGGTATATACCATGAAATCGAAGACTATCGCGGTTGTTTGACACTTCTTTCTTCTCGAAGTGCCTCTCCATTACTGGAGGTTGGCCGTTAGCTCTGAATACTTTTATCGGTCTTGTGCCATCCGGAAAAGCTGTTCCGTAGTGGTGATCCCGGTCCAGTTTTCCACCCGGGGATTCTTAGCACCCCTGACCCATTAAAGGGCCGCCGGGCACTCGGGGCCATGTCTATTTTTGACTTTTCCATTGCTACTAACTACAGTCTACGAAATATTATTTGACAGAAGTGTCGTTAAAATGTCATAACATAAACAGTGATTCCCAACAACTTATAACCGTTTATTTTACTATGGAGATCGATTCTGCCTACGTGGAACACTTTAACAAACACTTTAAAGGCACAAACTGACCGCTGCACCGGGTTTGATCATAACATTTTGAACTTTATACCACCAACGATCAGAGTAAATATAGCAGTATAGGTACCTAACAATAATCGTAAAATGTGTATTTCAGACAGATATATTAAAATACGCACTAAATACTGATGATTTCGAAATCGAACTGTTACACTAATTAATAGTTTTAATCGGTAAGCTACTTACCTTGTTAAATTCGGTGATTACCGATTTCGATTTTACAATTATAACAATAATTGTAAAATGTGTACTTCATACAGAAATAATTAAATACACACTAATAACTAATGATTTCGAAATCGAACTGTTAAGGTTTCACTAATTAATAGTCCTAATCGTTTAGCTTTTTAGCCTAGCGTCCTAATAATTGTGTTACTTTTTACTACAATAAAGATTTATCCTAAATTAATTCTATTGCTTATTCAGCTGTCATTCAAAGATTCGGAAGAAAATGTTACTATTAGTGTTTTTGCTTGAAAATTAATACGTATAAATTATTAATATTATTAAGCGATCAAGGCGATTTAGTCTAACCATATCAAGCTATTAGACATTAGGCGATAGGTGTGAAAAAGGTCTCGATCGTTGTGAAAAAGGTACCAATGTGCTAACGACACTTTTGTCAAATAGTATTTCGTCGACTATACAAAGTGTAGTGGTCTCCCGTTGCCTTCTGCACCAGACATTTTAGGTTTATTTAGGACCTTAGGCTGCTGAAACCTCTCCAACCGGTTGCCCAGTTGGGAATGGCTATACCGCCATTGACTCGGTTTTTTGCTTCCCATTATAATTAGACCGATATACAAACGGCGATCGAGTAGGTACGTTCGGGACGCGTCCTGTGTCAACCGCAGGTTAAGGCGACGATGTAGGTAAATTTCGAAAATTACATTTTTTGGCAATTTTTGAACAGTCATACTGAAATAACTGATGATGTTAGCCAACAAAAAAAAATTATCGTAACTCACAGTACCTTTCTTAAGTAGATAGCTATTTCAGATTTTTTTTTAAGTATTGGAAAATTGAGGAAAATAATTAAATCTGGGAGCTATACAGGAAATTTTCATTTTAGAGCATTTTTTGAAACGTGCCTCACACTAAACTGCACGATCAAGAAACTCAAAAAAAATACTACGGCATTTTAACAATAGTTGTAAAGAGGAATGCTTTCGCATAAATTTAAAAAAATAAGTTTTTCTTGTTAAAAAAAAATATATAAAAAGTGTAACTTTCATCCATATTCACTGTTAAATATTACTTATTACTGTGTGTTTTTTTCAAGTTTGTTTTTTTTTACATAAACTATGTACAATAAACTTGTAGTACTGACGATTATTTTTTTCAAATAAAATATCAGTATATTTTAAAAATAATATTTTGCAGAGCCCGTTTATATTATTTTTGTCATACAATGAGATGAGCGCGCTCTTCTCGCGACGACGCGCTGGCATTCAAAATGCCGCAAGCGACATTGGGTCAATATGGTTCTTATGTGGGGATCAATTACTGATTCAAATGGCATAACAGCCAACCTTTTATAATGAAATGTTATTGGCTCTTAGAAACGTGGTTCATTTCGGCTTCGAAGGCCGACATATGCGGTTGCGTTCGCGACGCTCTGTTTCATGACTTATTATTACCAAATTGACATTTCGATGGATCGGAGATGTGAAGTAAAAAAATATCGGTTTTAGATGGCTATTTCACCGTGTAAATGAAAGAGGTTTAAAAACATGATAAATCATATGTTGAAAAATAGAAACAATAATAAGTAAAATAATATTTAATATTTATTTTTTTTTTTTTTTAATTTACAATATTACTTTTTTTTAATAAAAAGTGTTCATTTATTTGATAACAATGTTTCTTTATGTATAAAAACAAAAAAAAAATATACATATCGGTAGGTTTTGAACCTACGACCGGTGTGATCTTATGCGAGTTTAAAACAAGTGCGCCACTTCAGCTTGCTTCCCGCGAGTCAAAATGTGTCATATATAAGGGGACAGTAAATAATGCCAATACATTTGCGTTAGAGCCATATGACAGAGCTATACACCATGTATAAATATAATATACTATTAGGCTACGATTCTGACCGTTCTAATATAGAAAACCGTCAGATAGGCAGAATTGTAATTTAAAAAACAAAACGTAGGTATCTACTTTTTAAAAGCTTTTATTCAACTTGTAATGTCTGTGAAAAAAAAACTAAAAATGCGAAGAAATATTACATCAGCAGTAGCTTATAATAAATGTCAAAACTTTTCAATTGATGAGAAAATTGATTGCCTGTATAATGACATTTTGAACGCCCCGATAGATGCATTTGGAAACCATGATAAATGTAGAAGTTTTTAAAATTGTTTGTCGGAAAATGAAACACTGGATGCAATGAGTTGTTTGATGGGTGACATTATTTGGGAAAGAATACGTTACATAACTTAAAACGTAGGTAGCAATACATGCAAGAAGCCTAATTCATGATGTAGATAGTAATGTTCTCGAAAGGTTTAACGGCATCATTGCAAAATTTATTGGTGGTAAGAGGACAAATTACATCCAAAAGCAGTCTTACCAAGCGCGATGTAATGCGGCAGTTATATCATTTAATACAAAACAGCCACTCTCAAGATTACATAAAAAATATATAGGCAAAAGTCCCTCTGGCAGGATATCAAAAGTGGAATAAAGAAGACAGAGGCATTTAAGTAAATCCATTCTTTATAAAAGAAATAAAAGCAGAAAGTTTTTTTGAAAAAAAAAACAATAATTCGCATTATGGAGAACATTGCAACCAACCCGATGTTCCATCAGAAATATTCGAAAAAAGCAAAGCTCTGTTATTTCAAGAATTGGAAAATAGAAAAATGATCGATTGCGAATTGAAAAACTTACGGTTATTCAAGGTGAAAGCAGCGAGTGGTTGGAATTACGAAGAAAAATGGTAACTGCGTCTAACTTTGGCAAAATTGTCAATAGTTAACAACACACAAAATGCGCCAATTTAGTTAAATCCATGACTGAAAATGGGATTTGAGCAACGTAGCATCAATTTGCCATGGAAAAGAAAATGAAACAACTGCACTAGAATGAAAAATATGTCTAGAAAAAGTGGAAATTCAGCAATGTGGATTATTCATTGACCCTAAATTTCCATTTTTGGGAGCTTCTCCAGATGGAATATCTGATGATTATATTTTTGAAGTCAAATTTCCCATTACAGCGCATAGAATCTGGTTAACGGAAGCGACAAGAAAAAGAAAAGTGACATTTTGGAAACAGAAAGATGGAAAACTTGAAATCAGCATCAAACATCACTGGTACGTTCAAGTTGAAGGACAGGTCCATATATAATTTCTTTTTATTTATTTATTTTTTATTTTATTTCTGGAAAAATACAGCGCATACAATATACATACGTGTGCATAAATGTAGAAAAAAAAGAAAAACATTACGCCTATAATCGTTTATTACACATTTGGATTTCAGCATATTACACTTAAAAATTAATAATAAAATAAACAAAGTTCATATTAAATATAAAAAATATATAGAAAACCGATGGGAGAGGTAGGGAATTGGAAGTGATTAGGAAGAAGGAGTTAGACGATGGTATGTGTATATGTATATAGATATAAATAAAGATATAGATAGGTCGTATAGTGGATATATAAATACAGATATTTATTGATGTTTATAGGTATTTATAGATATATAATAAATATTTATAGATATTTATAAATATTTGTGGTAGCTACTGATATGTTGTATATATATCCTTCTAGCCGTGTTCGGCCACAGCGACTGCATTGTAGATTCTAGTGACTTCTTTAGTCTTCTCAGAGTCCACTGTTCGGAAGCAGTCAAGTGCGCAGGCTATATTATAGTGCACAGGTGGGCGCGCGACCACGGGTGCACTCTCTCTTCCTCCCTCTTCTGAACCCGATGGAACGGAGACCGTTACGACCAGAGAAAAGTTTGGATGCAGATAAAATAAAATAAATCAATTAATCGCTAACGCAGCAATGACTGTCATTGTTAAATTTTTACTCAATATTGCAGAGCTATTTTTTCGGATTTAGTTCGTTTTTCACACTGTCATTTATGAAATTGGTAGTTATGGCTTGTGGTGATGTTTGAGTTTTTTCTGGAGCTATTGTAGAGATGACCGGTGACTTATTGGTAGTTGTTGTAGTAGGCGGTGATATAGAAGATGCATTATTGGATTTATCCTGGTTTTCTGATGATCTCGTGTTGTTGCTCATGGGGCTGTGTTGAATACAGCATACAGTCTCTTGTTCCGACATTATACAAAATTGTGATAGTTTCCCTTTTGGCAAATCCCCCTCAGTTTTTGGACAATTTTTCGCCGGTAGACATACTCCTAAAACGCCATTTATTTCACATGACTCTTCACGGCAGTGTATATGCCAGGTCCCTTGGCACTTCCGCAAGGGCTCTTTCCAATACTGGTAACGGTGATTATGTTGAAAAGGCATTGGTTGTCAGCTATCGCCACTTGCAGAGGTCCACCACTATCGCCTCCACAAGAGTCTCGTAATCCTTCTAAGCTGCCAGCGCACAATTGATCGTCCTTATACCTTGCGGTAACCTCCTTCTGAGAGTCTTTGCATATAGTCTTCGAAAGGTGGCTGGTCAATCAAATCCACCACCACCTTCAGTAAGTCCTCCGATGTATCTTCAGCAAAGTCGATCTGCCTTCAGCCAGTAACTACAGCTCGCTTGTTTTCGATGGTCGACTTTTCCATAGACACGCTGGTCGAATATTTAAAGTGAGCAGCTCAGACCGATCAGATCCTTCGGGACGCGTCCCGTGTTAACCGCGAGTTAATCCAGACTATAGAATTGCACTATAATCACTAAAATTTATTATTTAATTATTATTTAGAGGGGAGAAAATTTTAAAATATGTTGACACTTAGAATTTAAATTTCGAATTTTATTTTGTTGTATAGAAAGTATATAACTAATTACTATAGGTATTAACAAGCTCGTTAGGTGCAATTGATTTGAATAATTCTTTAACGAACGTCGGTTGGTTGAGGTTGAAAATGTCGATGGTGGAGAAACAAGAGTCGTACGTGCATATCAGCCCATAAGCGATGGAATGTTTCCCGTAGTTGGTATTGGCACGAGATACCTCAAACGTGCGTGAATTGCGAATTAATCGCTGAGGAACGAAAAAACGTAAGTTTTCAACAAGGTATGAACTATCTGTGGTATTGTGGATAACTTTAAAGAAAGTGTGCTGGAAAGAAACTGTAACTGGAACGATACATATAACTGGAAAGGAAGTGTGCCTATTTACATTTTGGTCTGGTAAAAACGATCTCCTCAAAACCGAATATATACAGACGAATGATTTGATTTGGACAAATGTCATGGAAAAAACTTGTTTGTTTTTATATGGACTGTGTATTACCTGAAATTATCGATCCAGGAGTATGAAGGAATATGGATTTAAGGGAGCCTGAATACACTTTGAAAGAAGCAAATAAAAGAAACGACACGATAAAACGAAAGAAATCGGTTCCTCTCCCTTGTCCAACGCTTAAGCGGTAGTTAGTTTTCAGTGATTCCATCACAAAGTGAGCAAAGAACTCACAGAGAATGTACTTGCCAACAACACTCCAAAGCAAAGCACAAGCAATATAGAGCCACCGAAAAGTACACGATATTCCAAATCTGTGCTGAGTACAGATCTAATTAATAATGATGAACAGGCTTTTGAAAATGTATTATCATTTGATGAATTTTAATTACAAAAGTCGGCGCACCACTACAAAGCGACACTGTCAAGGCTACAAAAAGGAAGTCTCAAATGTACTGCGCAATTTTAAATGTATTTATTCGTCTCTTTACATTTAATATGTATGTATCTACTCAGAAATAACAGACTACTTTGCCAACCAGAAATGTCTTCATGATTTTTTGTCTTAATGATTTTATATTTTAATTAATAATTATTTATTTTTAATGATGTGTATTTCTTTAAAGTTTACAATGATGTGCTTACAGTATCTAAAAATAAATTATATTACTTTTTAATTAAATAATTTTTTAATGATAATGTACAAGGCGATGGGTGTCGTTATGTCCTCCTCAAAGAACTATTATACCGCGAATAAATAGTTCGATACACAATGTTGTTTTTTAATTCGATTCTAAATGTTTTTTCTGCCAAAAAATACTATCAAAAACTGTCACTACAACTATCAAAAAAATACTAAAGCTGTATCTCACGGAACATGAATTGCGATTTATGTCATTTAAAAGCCCTTGGAAAACTGTATCCAAAACAGTTAACGGCATTTCTCCAATTGTCATCTATCACCATTTAAAATAATTTTAAAATGTCGAAAATTAATTAGTGACAGGTGACTCTTCTTAATACAGTTTTTCAGGGGATTTCAAATGACATATCGCAAATGAAATTCTGTAAGATATGGCTTCTGTCAATTTTTGACAGTGATAGTTTGGTTTAACAGTTGACAGCCAAAATCTAATGGGCGCATTCCAGGGTGATACTATCCTTATGTTCCAAATTTCAACTCAATCGGTTCAACGGCTCGGCAGTTATCGTGAGAGATTACATACAGGCAAACAGACATACATTTCTCTGAAAATGGTCTTAATCATCTTGGTGGACCTCAAAATGGACATCTCTATCGTTATCTAAACATTTTTTTCCGCACGATCACAACACCTTCCCTACCAGTGGCAGCCGGGAAAGTAATATAATGTTCAAGTTTAGATGATGATAAAGCGTAGCCTTCTTCACCAGCGTAGGTACATGACACTTGCATAATCCCAAAATATAAATCCCATTGCAATAGTGTATACCTAGTGTGTTTAGTCCAGACATCTAGCGAGTGAATATCGCTGCGAGATGAGTCAACATAATAAACACCTGCCCCGTCGCGAGGGGAGGGGGTAAGTAGGCGGGGCTTAAAAACTCAGATACGGTTTATTTTTTAAGTAGTACGTCGCCTTAATCTAGACTGCATAATTGCACTTTATTCACTACATTTAATCTTTATAATTAATATTTATTGTTGAGAAAATTTTAAAATATGCTGTCACTATAAATTTAAATTTTATAAAAAAATACGCTTTAAATAGGATAAAAACGATTTTACCGCGTAAAGTTTGTAGCACCGACGTTTCGGCGATGTTACAATCGCCGTTGTCCAGGGTAGACCGAACGCGGCGTACCACAGACGTACCAAAGAGTACAGAGACTATGCCGTTTTATTTAGTCAGTTTTAAAAATATTGATATGATATTGCTTGCCCGCGTCTATTTCGGAGATTTCAAAACGATGTAACTTTTATTTGAATCAGAAAAATATTTAAAAATGAATTTAAAAAATATATTTGAAAAAAAGTATAAAAAGCGTTAGCGATCTAGCGATAGGTAAATAGAGCGAATATATTTTAATTAGCAATATTTCACCTTCTCTAATGTTGGTTTTATAAATTTCCAAAAAATAATTACCTCGCTCCCTTTTTATACGACTGCCTAACAAAAAAGGAGTGTAATGTGTTCAGGGTTCATCTATGTATGTTTTCCGTTTCATTATTCCACCATAACTTCTAAACGCTTCAAACGATTTAGAAGTGTATGGTATTTTTAGAATCGTTGTGTCTTCCCGATTATCATATGGTACATTAACTGTTCAAATATCAAGTAAGTAGTTGTATAAATGTCTAAATGCTCAAATGTCTGTTTGTTTGTTTATACTCTTTATTGTGAGAATGTCACAATGGGCGGGTTTATTGTCATATTACAATCTCTTACAACCAACCCTACTATGACGTGTTATATGTATGTGTGCGTGTAACATGTCTGTAAGTGTGTGTCTTGTTATTGCATTCTATCGACAGAATTGAAAATACAATTCCGTTAATTTGATCCCAACGGAAAATACAGACCCTGCCGGGAATCGAACCCGGGACCTTACAATGTAAGATCAGGTGACCTAACCACTATGCCACCGGGCCGTGTCACTAAATTAACATAAATATATCGTGTCAAATGAAAGGACTGATTGAGTACATTCCGGATACATAAATGTATCTATATGGATAAATAAATGAATTACAATTACGTAATGTTTTATAAAAAACCGCAATAAAAATAATAATTATAATATAATAGTTTTTTTTCGTGAATTTTATTCTTTTTAATATATTTACATATTACAAGATTCGAACGGATTTTCCATCCTTCAATCTGGTGAATCGCACGGCCTCTATCTGGTATTAGCAGTAATCCAGTTCGAATTTATGGCGGACTGTTATGCCCTTTTCCCGTGATCGCGTGAACAACGGATCGTTTCAAAGGTGGCTGACATTAGGTCAACAACAAACCCCGCTGCTTAGGAAACATACGTTTCCAGACTTCCCCGGTTATTCGCCGGAGTGCACAGTCATTCGTTAAAAGCTTTGTTTAATAAGTGTGCGTATTGCGGAATGCGTGTGGCTCGTGTTGTCCAATGGCAGGCCGTCGCGAGGACGTCAATAATAATTTAAAAAGGGGGCGTCAAGCAAGGTTGTTGCATGTGATTTAATAGGACAAACAGAGCAGATCGACGCCCACACTCAACCAACGGCCATTTACAGGGAAATATCAAAGATATGACTCATTTTTTAACCAAAACCTGCACTACAGACCTAATAATCCGAAAGGCAACTCTCGCTCATATTGATGACTAGCTGACCCGTGCCCACTTCGTTGGGCGGTAAAACTTTTTACCTGTGATGAAATTGTGTGGTTCGGTTAGTACTGAGTGCTATGATTTATTTCCTGACTGCTAAAAGAAGGGTTATATTTTTACTGCATATGTATGTATGTATTTGCATGCCAATTTGACTATAATACCGTTATTTGTGAGTGTCTTCTTGTGAGTGTCTTATTTGTGAGCGTATTATCTCTTTAAGTATTTATGCAGTAAAAGGGAAATTATATGCAGTAAAAGGGAAAAGTCTTTTGTTTTAAACGCTTGAGACGATAAATTTACTTATTTTGATAAGAATTCATAATTCATGATAATATGACCAATAAACATGACCTAACGATTTAAATTATTTTTTTAATATAAAATACTACTTTTTGTGACTTAAATATAAAATTTAGGCATATGCTGTCGCTGACTTTTTTGTAGGCATTATCAAGCTCTACAACTTTTCTCTAGAACTTAATCATATATCTCTCATCGTTAAGGCAGCGTTAGTTAGAAACGTTTTCGTTCAACCGCTTATTCTCCGACTTACTTTGCAAATCCGACTAGCACGAAAAAGTCTTTTCATTTTTCGGATTAATATATAGCCTACGACACTTACAAATAACGTGGCTTTCTATTGGTAAAAGAATATTCAAAATCGGTTCAGTAGATCCAGAGATTACTTCCTACAACCTCACAAACTTTACCTCTTTATAATATTAGTATAGATTTAAAACGTGATGAAATTAGTCGTACCATATAATATTTATTCCGGTTGTAACGGAACGATTACTCTCAGAAGCGCGCTCTGGGTCAATAGTGTCATCAGCAAAGCATCAAGAACATTAGGTTTTGTTCTGCGTTTATCATCTGAGTTTAAATCTATTAAAACCATTACAATTCTTTATTGTGCATATGTACGTAGTCACTTGGAATATGCATCACAAATCTGGAACCCCAGCTATAACACTTACATTACCCGCATTGAGCGAATTCAGAGACGTTTTGTACGACACCTACAATTTAAAGTAAAAAAATTCTTTCCAGACTACACTAAACGTTGTCATAAATTTCACCTCTTACCTTTAGCCACAAGACGCCATATTGCAGATGTCGCCTACCTATTGAAGATAGCAAATGGCTCAGTTGACTGCCCGGATTCATTGGAGAAGGTTGGGTTGAGGGTCTCTGCTGATTCGATCAGAAGACCATGCACCCTGTTTATCCCCAGAGCTAACACCAATTACAGGCTAAACAGTTATCTATTGAGAGCAAGCCAAAGTTTCAATGATGTAGCTACCCAATATGACATTGACTTATTTAATATGTCAGTCCAGCAGCTCAAGAAGTTACTGGCTGACGCCTTCTTTGGCTAATCCTTTGTTCTACTTTGTTTAGTTTTTTCTTAGTCTACTTGTTATTCTTTTTTTTCTCCTTCTTTTATATATCTATTCATACATTTTTACTTGTGGAACCTTGTAATTGGCCTTATATACATATTAATTTGTAATAACCGTATACCTAGCTGTAAGATTCCTAAAATTAATAAAATAAAATAAAATAAATAAAATATATCGGGCCGCACCTGAAAGAACACTAGTAAGGGTCAATCGCAGGGCCGGATTTAGGGGAGGGCATCCGGGGCTACAGCCCCGGGGCCTCCACAATAGAGACTTAGGAAAAACTTTCAAATTCCGAAAAGGGAAACTAGTAAACACTAGTAAACAACTTTTCCTTTGATATTTTTTTTCGCTGTTTTACCATTACCTACAGTACTTTGTGTAAACACGATTATATTGTTCTTAAATATTTTTTGTAAAAAACCAATTTATCTATATTTGTTCACTCCAATCAGAAACAATGGAATGTTAAAATTTGTTTCAACCGTTATCTTTCTTTCTCAACAAGGGGGCCTCCACTTGGGGCAACAAGGCGGCCTCCTGTCCTTTGTTGCCCAAGGCCTCCAGACCTCTAAATCCGGCCCTGGTCGATTGACCAGCCGTGGGAACCTGCAATACCTGCAATAAATGGACACTTTCTCCTGTCTGACCTCTGCAGGTGTAATTTTAACACGGCTGCATTACCCCTGTCGTTAGCCAGTATGTACAGGCATTTATTATATGGGGTAAAAGATTGCTCAATGCCATAGTACGTTTTGGCAACCCTTCTACGCCGGATATGCAGATGCGCTAATAGCATTGTACGGCCAAAGTAATAGAAATTATTCGGCTATTTACAATTTAATTTAATATTTGTTCTAGGGTAAAATCTAGCATGTACACCTAATACATTTTTACATTTACATTTACATTTTCGTCGTCGTTACATGTTATTACACGAAAAAAAACATTCGGCCATAATAGTTTCCTGCCATAGCCACAGTATAAAGAAATATTAGCGTAATTAAATTAAAAATTATAAATTCAAATTAAATATTGAGTTTAAATAAAAAGTTTCTGAGAAAGGAAGAATAAGTTGGACGATGGTATACGGATGTGTAGATATAGTTAGTATAATATAGATACGTCGTATAGTTAATATATGGATATGACCTTCAGACGCTGCTGGGCGGTTTGAGCAAAGGTGCGGCGTCAGCCAATCGACTGTGCACTCCGGCGAATTACTGGAATAGTCTGAAAACGATCTTATATGTTTCCTAAGAAGCGAGGGTGTATGTTGACCTAATGTCACCCACTCCAAAACGAGCGGTTGGCCACCCGATCCCGCATGAACAGACGGGCAAAAAACGCCACGGTCCATGATACATTCGAACTGAATTACCGCTAACATCGGGTAGAGGCCGCGCAAGCGACTTTTGACCCGTAGCTAGACGGGAGGACGGGTAAATCCGGATCTGGTCGTCAGAGCGCTAGGTTCTCTTCTTAGTGCGTCGCGGTAAGGCGTTGGTCTCTGACGGGCGTCTTGGCGTAGCTAGACAGTGGAATGTTTGGTTGTCATGGCAACGATTTCGTGCAGTTTGGGCCATGAGATCAATGTTTACTCAGCTCGGCCTAACTAATGATTCAGCTCCTATTCAATAGCCTCTTCAAGTGAGGGACTACCACGGGAAGGACTCTCGCATCTCAGGCCTCACAGCTGGTGGATCGGTTTCCCCTGGAGGATTGCCTTCCGGCGCTACTGGACGGTTTACGAACCGTGCGGCGTCAGACAATCGGTTGTAGAAACTATGGAAATATAATAAGCAGCGGGGGTGGATGTGGACCTGTTGCCATGCCACTCTTGAAACGACCTATCGGCCACATGATCCCGAGTTGCATTACGGACAAAGGACGCCCAGGTCTACGATAAGTTCATATTGAATTACCGCTATAATACAGCAGGTAGAGGCCGCGCAAGCGACTTCGATCCCGTAATCAGTCGGGAGGACGGAGGTATCCTGTAGGTTAATTTAAGATGGCCAACAATGGTAGCCAGGAGGCGAGGCTGCCCGCTGGGTACCTATTCTGGTGCCTCAACGTAGGGCGTTGGCCTCTGTCGGGCATGTTGGCATAGCTGGGCAGTAGATTTGTATTGTATCTGAGTCTTCTACGCTCATCCCACGGCTGAGTGAACGATCACATATCGTAATACCCGTTATGCCTGTGGTGACTGGTTTCCCGTTGTAGTCGACACGGTTCCACTGTCCCAAAGTTGGAAGATCGATCAATATCGTTATACTTTTCTGTTGTTGTCGTTGTTCCTATTGTTGACGTTGTAGTCGACACGGCCCCACTGTCCCAAGGTTGAAAGATCGATCAATATCGTTATACCTCCCTGGGGCGACGGGTTCGCCCCGTTGTAGGTGACAACTCCATAGCTCGTCAGCTTATATAAATAGTTGACCTATATTGGAGGCGTCCGGAGAAAACACGAAAAGTAAAAAAAAACCGGGGCAGAACCCTGGGAAAGCCAACCGCCGAAACGCCGGGTGAAATGAGAAATGGACAGTGTTTTCGAGCAGGCGTGGCGCTCTTTCAAGGGTAGGGACGATCGTCGACCGTAGTGGACCGGTTCCGCGACACAACACACAACAGCTGATGCCCGAGAGAGCATTGTACCACCTTGCCCAGGAGAAAGAGACGGAGCCGGTGTTCCGGGCGAGTGCGAGCGAGATGTTGCGACGCCAGTGAAAGTGCACACAACAAATGAACAACGTTTACGGGTTTACGCAGCACTCGAGTGCTACAGAGAGAGCCGATAAGGAACGTCTGTCATTTCTTTTTTTTATCCAAATTTATAACTACTACAATATTATAGATTAAACCAGCGGTTCCCGAAATTTGGGAGTTAATGGGACCTGGCTGAGTTGGCCACGAAGACCCATTCTGTTCAGGGTCGGTCACACTCACGGGTCAACACCCATCCGATGGCCTCCACGCATGGGGTGCGAGCCTGGGTAGGACACTGGGTCAACCAGTCTCCCCTGGGAATCAATCCTCTGGCGCTCCTGGACGGTCTGCGCACCGAGCGGCGCAAGCCAATCGATTGTGCTCTCCGACTAACAATCGGGGGAGTCTGGGAACTGTATTGTTTCCTATAGAGCGGGGGTGGTTGTCTACCTTACGGCGACTGCTCTTGAAATGACCATTGGCCATCCGATCCCGGTTCAGAGTCGGGCAAAGGACGCCTTGGTCCGCTTAAGATTCGGTGCACTCCGTTTCACCGCTTCGTAAGGGAGAGGACCGCGCAAGCGACCTCGAACTCGGAACCAATCGAGAGACCCGAGAAATCTGGTCACAATTGGAAGTGAGGGCGCGAGTATCTCGAGCCCGCCGGGTTTATTCCTGGCTCACTCGCGGTAAGGCGTTGGACTCTCACGGGTTGTGACGTAGCTGGACGTAGATTGTACTGTCCAAAGTCTTCTACGTTCACTGCAGGGCGACAGAACGACTAATCGGTAAAACGTCCTGTGGTGACGGGCTCGCCCGTTGTAGTCGACACCGCAAGATGCTTCCTATAGAGCGGGGGTGGTTGCGGATCTTACGGCGACTGCTCTTGAAACGACCATCGGCTACCCGATCCTGGGTGAACAGCCGGGCAAAGGATGCCGTGGTCCGCGATAGATTCGGTATACACCGTTTCACCGCTTCGTAAGGGAGAGGACCGCGCAAGCGACCTCGAACTCGTAACCAATCGAGAGACTGGAGTAATCTGGTCGCAATTGGAAGTAACGGCGTGAGTGTATGCCCGCTAGGTAACACTCCTGGCTATCTCGCGGTTAAGGCGTTGGCCTCTTACGGGTTTGTGGCGGAACTAGACGGTGGACTGTTTTGTCCAAGTCTTCTGCGCTCACCTCACGGGAGATAGAACGAATAATCGTTAAAACTTCCCGAGGTGACGGGCTCGCCCGCTGTAGTCGACAACCCTAGTTTTCTTGCATTGGACTGAGAGATGAATACGTAGTAGATAAAAAAGTAGCTAGAAAAGCAAGTATTGTGTTTACATATAACATATTTGTAAATAGACTGGATATTTTCCCGGATTTAGAAAACAAAGAGTCTAAGTTGAGCCTGGTTTAGAAAACAAAAAAAAACATGTTTTTCAAGTTTTTTTAACCTAAATTAAAATGTTATCATGAATCTTTTATAACAGTTTGATTAACATTTGGAAAATAAAAATATTTTTTCAATAATAAAAAACCATTTTTGAGATGTCTACCGCTGCAGAAATGACGGTATCTGTTTGCGCCGGGTAATAGCGAGCGTAATTTTATCTGAAACAAAAAAAGTAGACTGAGATATTATTTTTTACGTGTGTAATTTCTAGATAAACTATAAAAAAATAAAAAAAAGTTATTTTTATAATTTTTGTAGGATTTAAAGAAATAAAATCGTTTTCTTTACAGAAAACCTATTCTTAAATGTCCGAATATCAAGTAAGTAGCTGTCTAAATGTCCAAATAAAGTAGCTGACCCGTGCCCACTTCGTTGGGCGGTAAAACTTTTTACTTGTGATGAAATTATGAGTGTGGTTCGGTTAGTACTGAGTGCTATGATTTATTTCCTGACTGCCAAAAGGAGGGTTATATTTTTACTGCATATGTATGTATGTATTTGCATGCCAATTTGACTATATTACCGTTATTTGTGAGTGTCTTCTTGCGAGTGTCTTATTTGTGAGTGTCTTATCTCTTTAACCATTTATGCAGTAAAAGGGAAATTATATGCAGTAAAAGGGAAAAGTCTTTTGTTTTAAACACTTGAGACGATAAATTTACTTATTTTGATACAAATTCGTAATTGTTGATAATATGACCAATAAACATGATTTAAATTATTTTTTTAATATAAAAAACTACTTTTTGTGACTTAAATATAAAATTTAGACATATGCTGTCTCTGACTTTTTTGTAGGCATTATCAAACTCTACAACTTTTCTCTAGAACTCAATCATATATCTCTCATCGTTAAAGCAGCGTTCGTAGATTATTATAGCCTATGACACTCACAAATAACGTGGCTTTCTATTGGTAAAAGAATTTTCAAAATCGGTTCAGTAGATCCAGAGATTACTTCCCACAACCTCAGAAACTTTACCTCTTTATAATATTAGTATAGATTAAAATAAATATATCGTGTTTAGTGTCAAATGAAAGGTCTGATTAAATACATTATCTATATGGATAAATACATAAGCCACAAATATTTTAATGAAAAAACCTTATTAAAAATAATCATAAATGCAATAGTTCACTTTCTGTAACAGCAGTCGGGTTTTTTAAATCTTTTTAATATATTTGCTTATCCTGTTTATAATGTCAAACATCCGCGATAGATTTCGATTTCATGTTTGGTAGGTGTTTCGTAGAGGTCGTACAAATCACTCTAGATAGCACCAAATTGCACGTCTTTACTGCAAAGAAACCTGTCATTATTTTAATAGCCGATATATTCATGAGTTTGTTTATACCTTGTGTTTAAAATTCAATTCGTCCGTGTTTTTTTTGCGAATTATTAAGTTGTTCAACACCCACAATGAATAACTTTTTTCTGACCACGTTACAGTGGAAGGTCGATAATTATGGATTCTTAATTCATATTATACAGTTGGATTTACAATATGATTTTCCAGAGCTTTCCAGATTAGGTTAAAACCGGATTACCAGTCATCGATATTATTTTCTCTTCTTCGTTTGTTTGTTGTGGTTTATCCCGAGCCATTACAATAAGAAACGTGGGTTGGTCAATCTTATTACGTGTAGTACAGGTGACAACTAGAGCTGTCGACTACAACGGGCGAACCCGTCAACTCAGGAAGTTTGACTAGTTGACAACTAGAGTTGTCAACTACAACGGGCGAACCCGTCACCTCAGGAAGTTTTAACGATTATTCGTTCTATCTCCCTGAAGTGAGCGCAGAAGACTTTGACAAAATAGTCCACCATCATGCTCCGCCACATGCCCGTAAGAGGCCAACTCCTTAACCGCGAGATAGCCAGGAGTGTTACCCAGTGGGCTTACACTCACGCCCTAACTTCCAATTGCGACCAGATTACTCCAGTCTCTCGATTGGTTACGAGTTCGAGGTCGCTTGCGCGGTCCTCTCTTTTACGAAGCGGTGAAACGGTGTATACCGAATCTATCGCGGACCACGGCATCCTTAAGGTCCGCGACCACCCCCGCTCTATAGGAAACAGTTCCAGACTCCCCCGACTGTTAGTCAGAGTGCGCAGTCGATTGGCTTACGCCGCACGGTGCGCAGACCGTCCAGGAGCGCCAGAAGGTAGATTCCCAGGGGAAACTGACCATAAGGCCATAGTCCTACCCAGGCTCGCACTTCATGCGTGGAGGCCAGCTCTGACAGCTCTAGTTGACAACTGCGGGCAGGATAGGAGGTAGTCTTCATCCTGCAGCATTCGCATATTGGATTTTCTGTGTAGCCTCAGCAGACGAGATTGGCTCAGCATCTTGTCACCCTCAGTCTGTTGAGACTGCGCCACGTGGTATAGGGGAGATAGGACGTCCTTTACGTCCTTGCCAAGTGAACCTCTCCATGGAGTGATACGGTTCGAAGATTGACAGTCTTGGAGCGGTTGTGTGCGGCTCAAGAATGACTATCGCGATTTGAGTGTGATTGTGGTGTAGTTCTTGTCCGTGCAGTGGATCTCTTAGGTCGCAATGAAAAGAAGAAAATCAATCGCATGTTAATGTAAAGTATATTCGTCTATGATCCTGTTTACCCATTCGCTAATCATTCAGAATAACTTATCCATCTAGTTTTGAGATCTGATGCACTCCATCATGCCCCACTCTCAAATGTATATACCTTTCTCAAGATCATTAATTTTGAGTCAAGTATAGGAGTGTATAACAATTGTCGCCATCTCATGAAATGACGCAGCTCTACACTTTCTGAGAACAGAGTTATAGCATGATTGGAAAGGGCGAATTTTAGGTTTCTATATCTCTATGTGGAGCAACCTCCAGGTTAAACGGCTTAACCGATTAGATAGGTTGAGTCCCGAGGGGTCAAATAAGTGGTGTGATTAATAAAATAAAAGAAATGTTCGTACTTAAAAGTTTAAAAATGTGCCGTGTTTTTTTAATTATTTTATGGTTGGGAATAGTCTTTGCAGCAGGACGTGTAGTAATTTCTCTGAGAATCTACATACCCCTGACTACATTTTTAAGTAATAGGTTTTGTTTTTGTAATTTCGTTTCGTTTCTAAATTTCTTTTCAGTTTCTGTGTTTCTCTACAAAACACGGTGATTTTTAAAAAATCATTTGCTTGGATTTATTTTGATTAACCTTTAATTTAAAGTTATTCTCCCTGTCCTGTTATAATCTAATGAAAATTTGTAGTGAGAGTACATCATCGAGTCGTTTTTACAAATATGTTAATTTGTTATAATTCTTTAATGTACTCAACAAAACAAATTAATTTTGTATATAAATTAAAAGTAAGAAAATATTTTTAAATACAAGCTTTTTAAATACAACCCACCAGGGAGTTTCAGTGGCAATCTCCCGGCTCCATATTCAGACCATCGTCATGATGTGTAATGGAAAGTACTCATGACAACAAAACAAACCAGCTCAAACCCAATGATCTTAGCGGTCTCCATCGGGGAGTTTAAGGGGCAATCACCCGGCGCCATCTTTCAGGTCCATCGTGTATAATGGAAAGTACTCCTGATAACAAAACATACTAACGCAAATTCGACTGTCCTACCATTTAACATCAGGGAGCTCCAGTGCCTACATCCCGTCTCCATCATCAAATCAGCTCGATGGTACCATGTTATAGCATTGTCACCGAACTTACAAAGTATGCCATATTTCAGCTCAATCGAATACCAGCAAGTGGTTGAAAATGGTTTGAAAATATTCAAACGCACAACTTACATACGAACATTGCAAGTTAACCCTTTCGGTACATTTGACAGCTGATACTTGCCATGCGCATCTTTTGGCGTTGTTGCTACGCATAGCAACAATTGACGAGTCTCACTCTTCATTTCATTTCAGTTCTATGTGTCTTACGGATACGTGGCCCTTATTTTTACACGTTTTAAACATAATATTGTAAATAATAGTAAATAATTTGGTAAGAAACCCAATTTATGGTATAAGGAGTTTGAAAATTCCGAGTTTATTTTCCATGTTGATTTGTACATTAAAATTTGTACAATTTTGAACATAACGGTATTATGATAGCTGACATCTTAATTCTCATATAATTTCTTGTACATCTTTTTATGTTTAAAAAATACGAAGGCATATTGCCGGATTGACAATAAAATTATATTACGTTGATTATTCTACATAGAATTTGCATTTCTATTTTAATATATTATTCTCTCTTGATTTTTTTACATGATAATTGATCCTATAATTCCATGAAAAAACACATCTGGCTGATGTTTATAATAACTAAACCCTTGGCAGACTCTCCTGAAGTATCGCAGTGTGCGCTCAATACGTTTCGGTTTAACTTATTTATTTGTTTAAATAATTCAGTACCCTAACAGTTAATACAAAGCTTGTAAAAATTAACAGCAACAGTGTACGAACTTGGTAGCGTAACCTTGTGTATACGTTTTTTAGGAACTCTGACAATCTTTCATTGCCTTGTGAGATGTAAAGCACGACTCTTTGCGACTAGGGTGCTGTTAATCGCGATGGATACGGCAATGTTGTAACGCTAGTAAATCCGAAGGCTTGTTTTTTCAATAAACGAAGTGGATATCCGTTCGGCGCCTACTCTCGCCTTTTATACTATTTCGTAATGTTGTCGTGTCGTCTCGCGCGATTTCGAATCGATTCGCGCATTGTCAAGTCGGCGTTACGACGCGGCCCGAGTCGACTTTACTCACCGAGTCAAGGTGAACCAGTACCGGAGACGTTTCGAATGAATGGTCGCTGGATGGTGGTGATGCGATTTTTTGCTCACTCTCCGCTGCGATAGATAATAAATATTCATGGCGCATAATGTATGTAATTCAAATTTATTCCGGCAATGTCCTCGCGCCCGCTTCTGCCAAAACACGTTGAGTAAATTTATAAATTTATCTATGTTTTGAGTAATAAGCAAGTACAAAGTGGGCTTCGAGGTAACTTTTGTATTGTGCTTTAAAACGCTATGATCATGGAAGCTAATTAGGACGCCAATTCGAACGCTATGGCATACGTGAAAACGCTTCGACCCAAATAAGATCGTATCTGACAACACGGAACAATTATTGTGGGGGTACCTCAGGGATCTAATAATAAACTCTTTATTTGCACTTAAAAAAAGTATACAAAAAAGGCGAGCTTATTGCCACATGGCAATGTCTTACAGCTAACCTAAACATAGTGGTACATGCGCGCATAGTGAAAATAAAGATTATTACATAACATACAGACAAGTGGAAGAATTTAAGACTAATAGTGCCCGAGGAGAGGAAATTGGGAGAGGAACAGGAAAGAAAGGGAAGAACTGGTTACTTCTTAGAAAGGTAGTAATCCTTAAGGTGAGTCTTGAACGATGGTAAAGAAGGCGAGTTTCGTATATTTGCTGGGAGATCGTTCCAGAGTCTTGCACCATGGACACAGAAAGAATAGGAATAGAAATCACTATTATGACTCGGAATTTTTAATAAACTGTCAGAGGCTGACCGAAGTACGAGACCGTGGGAACTTAGCGGTTCAAAAAGCTCCTGGAGATAGGATGGTGTTAATTGGGTGAGTACACGATATAGGAGAGCCAGTATATGAACATTTCTTCTTTGGCGTATTGGCAACCACTTTAACTGTGCCCTATAGTCGGACACGTGATCATACTTACGTAGACCGAAGATGAATCGTATGCATACATTTTGCAAACGTTCAAGTTTGTTGAGCAGTTCCTCTGATAAATCGAGATAAGCCACATCTGCATAGTCAAGGAGAGGCAAGAGGAGAGACTGTGCAAGAGATTTTTTTGATCTATATTAGGCCCACTATTATTTGTAATTTTCATTAACGATATAACCAAAGCAAATTCTGTGTCAAAGACAATTCTGTACGCAGATGATAACAGTTTCCTTCTAAAAGATAGAATTACTCGTAAACACCTCCGCAGCGGAATATTCCGCTCCAGTGAGGAGTGGATCAACACACGCAAAAATTGCCGACACTGTTGTGAACATTGCTGCGAGAATTGTCTCCGGCTGCCTCAAACATACTAACGTCGAAAAGCTTTATCCGCTCATCGGCATCGCCCCCTTCTCCCCATGCTATACGTAGTTATGATGTCCTCGCTGATTCTGAACCTTGAATCACCTCAAGGTGATTGACAACATAAGGACACCCATCGCATGGGCAACAACCACATTACAATCGCCGCAAATCGCGAAAATCTCTTGAGCCGCACAAAACTGCTCTAAGGCACAATCTTCGCACCGCAGATGTCTTTTATTTCATTGCTATTGCAAAGATACTTAAAATAAATAGTGTAATAATATGAGAAATAAAGATTTTGAACCATCTTATCCGCCCATCGCAGAAATGTGGGGTATCCAAGTTATGGTATAGAGCATTGATTCCCAAAGTGGTATATATGGACCCACAGGGGTGACTTTTTGAGTGAACTTTGGTAAAAAGTCATAATTCAGGAGCCTCTTCATATTTAGCAGTTCATTCGCAGAATATATCGAGATTAGGAGATTATATATGATTTCTTACCTACTTTTTGAATAATAACCCAAAGGTAGGGGGCGGTTATATTTGATACCTTTAGGAAAATTCAATATTAGGCAGGCAGGGGTATTCCGGCAATATTCCGTAGACCCCCCCGTCTACGGAAAACAGCGAGTGGTCTACGAGTCATAAAGGTTTGGGTAGCTCTGGTTTAGCGAATCACGACTGGGATGCTGTTATAATTCTATTCGCAGTGATGACAAATATGCATCGCATCCTCGTCCTCATCTACGCCAACACATAATCAGTGTGTCCAATCGCTGCAGATTTGGCTTAATATAATCCATCCTTAATTGGAGTCTTTATGGCTCGTATTTCGTTTCTCGCAACTTGGCGTCTAAAACGCGCTAAAACGATGCTTAATTTTGACGACACTAAAACTGACGCTTTGGTATTCCCTTTCATGGGTCCTAACTGGAGCGTGCTTATGTGGATGCTCTCAGGTTCTTAAATTGATGTTAAGCACCGTCTAGACCCTTTTTCATATTCCTTTTCTGCATAGGTCATGGCGGATGAGTCTTGTTCGGGTCTTACCTAAGAACGGTCTAAAATCGAGCAGTGTTCCTATAACTGCCGTATAGCTCTTGTTTCGCTCGTGATTTCGAAGAATTAACGTCGATAAGTATCCCCTTATGCAGTAGTTGGGGTCCCCTTCGCTATAGGTGAAGAAATCATCAGGGACTGATTGAAGCAGGAACATCGGGCATCCTGGAAACAGAGCCCCGGATGTCGCCAGGCAAAGGCCACGATGGAGTAACCACTTCTTAAGAAAACCAAGGCCCTACTTGACATGAGCAAGAAGAACCATAGAGCCACTCTGTCGTTGGTCGCTGCTTAGGCCTCGCCGCAACACACAGCTTACTGGGACGAGCCTTTCTCGAACCCAGCGATCTGCCCAACTTGAAGGTCAGTGATCTGTATGGACTGGTAAGCCGTACCGAGCTACTAGCAAACCACTGACCCAACCATAAAGTGGGTAGTTACAAAAGATCGTATAGATCCAGGTGTTTACTACTACTACTACTACTACTACTACATCCCCTTCTGCACATTATTGGCTCGTTTTGCTGGCTTCTTTTCTTTGTTGCTGTTAGACATGGTTGTTTGCTATCGGAAACATACAGAAAACGCGGCAACAAGGCGTTAACTAGCGGGTGGCGACAGAGCGACAGAGGGCGGGTAGTGAGCGAGCTTTTAAAAGTTGGGACCCCGATTTGTAATAGCCATAGCATAAACGGAAAATTTTAAGATTTAAGACTTGTTGTTAATTTAAATGAATACCAACGGAATACCAACAAAATGAAGATGGTGTTTAAGTTGCTCATTTTTAGCACCAGTTTAGCACCAGTTTTCGAGATATTTGCGAAAAGCTTGTCTAAATTTCGCGTAAGGAAAGGGGGTTGAAAAAATTTACATGTTGGTTCAGTCCCAATGACAATGCATTTTTTAAGGTAAGAATGACCTGATTCTACACCCAGGGTTGGCTCCCGACGAGGGGCTTCTCAACGGTCATTTGCACATACACGGAATTTCGTATACGCGTATAATTATGATAGCCTGTTCTAAGTTTCACCAAGAGTCGGTGAAACTTAGAACGGGAAACTTAGAAACAAAAATTGGAG
Source organism: Micropterix aruncella (assembly GCA_944548615.1). Classification (NCBI taxonomy): domain Eukaryota; kingdom Metazoa; phylum Arthropoda; class Insecta; order Lepidoptera; family Micropterigidae; genus Micropterix; species Micropterix aruncella. The sequence goes on from OX155975.1 coordinate 2,716,366, forward strand.
TCCGTTTTTTTTTGTTAAAATTTTGTGTATTATTTTTGTAATCTGTTCACCAGGGAGCACGCTAGTCATATATCATCCTCGAAATATTGAACTTAGAGACTGAAATTTGTTACACAGATGGATTATTGGGCCGAAATCACATTGTAAAATTTTGATTGAAATATCTCATACACAAACTGCACAAATATTGTTTAAGTTCCGCCATACAAATGTATGGGGTAGTGAAATATTTCAATTTGCAGCGTCGTGCGTTTGATATCGTGCGACGCACGTTCGAAATGTATAAAAATGTTTATTGCATTGTGTCGCTAACGATGGGAGCTAACGGGGAGCTAACGGGCCCTTCCTGAGTTGGCCACGAAGACCCATTCTGTTTAGGGTTGGTCACACTCATGGGTCAACACCCATCGGCGGCCTCCACGCATCAAGTGCGAGCCTGGGTAGGACTCTGGCCTTAGGGTTAGTTTCCCTTAGGAATCAACCTTCTGGCACTCCTGGACGGTCTGCGCACCGTGCGGCGTAAGCCAATCGACTGTGCACTCTGACTAACAGTTGGGGGAGTCTGAAACCAGTACTGTTTCCTATAGAGCGAGGGTGGTCGCGGACCTTACGGCGACTGCTCTTGAAACGACCATCGGCTACCCGATCCTGGATAAACTGCCGGGCAAAGGATGCCGTGGTCCGCGATAAATTTGATACACACTGTTTCGCCGCTTCGTAAGGGAGAGGACCGCGCAAGCGACCTCGAACTCGGAACCAATCGAGAGACTGGAGTAATCTGGTCGTAATTGGAAGTAGGGCGTGAGTGTAAGCCCGCTGGGTAAGACTCCTGTCTATCTCGCGGTTAAGGCGTTTGCCTCTTACGGGCTTGTGGCGGAGCTTGACGGTGGACTGTTTTTGTCCAAGTCTTCTGCGCTCACTTCAGGGAGACAGAACGACTAATCGTCAAAACTTCCTGAGGTGACGGGCTCGCCCGCTGTAGTTGACAACTCTAGTTGTCGCTAATTGGAAATTCATATGTTAAACAACGATTTTTTTACGGCGACGCACGTTTGAAATTCAATTTTTAAATTAAATGACATGACGTCCTTGTCAGGAAATTCTTGGGGTGACAGCCGACTTTTTTTCCCTTGTTTTAAAGGATAAGTGTGTAAAGTGTCATCGAGATCGATTGAAAACTGTGGATTTGAATAAAGCATATTATACAACACATCCATTTTAATATATTTTACTAACAAAAATGGCTACAGTGAAATTTTACGGAAATCCCCACAGTATGTCTATTCAACATCGCGTCGCTTCGCATCGCAACAATCACCAACAAATTAATTTTAAAAAAATGTTTACCCAATTCCGTAGAACAATGTAAACGATGCGGCGAGATGTTGTTATACAACTAGGCAGATACGAATTTGAAATGATTATAGGTTAAGCTATAGTTGCACCTCTTTTTCACAACTTACATTTTAGAAGGCGAGTTTGAATCGGGAAGTGAATGTGAATTATTAACAGATGGCATCATTGTCCGCGCGAAATCATCCCATCACATAAAAAAGTCGGTTGGGTCACCCGAAGACTTTTCCGGCAAGTAAAGAGGTCTAATTAATATTCGTAACGATGAGTGCCATCTACACGTTGCGTTTCGTAGTCAAATCCTGCAGTACCTTGCGAATTAATTGGAACAAAGGGTATTTTTCTTCGAAAGTGCTTTATTGGACATAAACATACAAAAACGGCACTGGTAGTTATATATTGTTAGTTTTGATATAAAATGTGTCCTACTTTTGCGTTGATAACAGCTTTATTTCTTGTAGGCATATAATTTTCCAGATTTTAACAGCCTTTCAGTTCATCATCGTGAAACCAGACTTGAATTACTGCACTGATCATCTTGGTTTTCGTTGTACAATCCATCTTGGAGAGCCGTTTTTTGCAAATGGCCCAGTTGTTTCATAAGATGTTAATACATTGGTCCGAAGTTGAATTCGGACCAATATATTGACATCTTATCAAGCCATATGATACGGGAGCTCCACAAGGTCTATCCTTACAACGAGGGAATTTTTCAACTGGATCTCGCCCCATGCCATTCTTCGAAAAAAGTGAAACAGTTTTTCACACCCGAAACTCCCCCGATTTCAACCCGATCGAAAACCTTTGGGACATTTGCAAAAAAAAGGCTCTCCAAAATGGATTTTACAAAGACCACCAAGATGATCTGTGCAGTGATTCAAGTCTGGTTTTACGATGATGAACTTAAAGGAAACCGTCAAAACCTGGTAAATTCTATGCCTACAAAGGGGAAAGGTGTTATCGATGCAAAAGATGGACACAGTCTATATTAAAATTAACAATATATAACTACCAGTACTGTTTTTGTGTGTTATGTCCAATAAAGCACTTTGAAGAAAATACTCTTTGTTCCAATTAATTCGCACGGTAGTGTAGCTGTCACAACTAGTACGGTGTTGAGCAATCTAATATCCTATATAGTAAATGCACGCATCTTCTTCTGTTCTTTATACCTCTTAGTATATTTTAACCGATTGGACCGAAACCCTCCCACATGTATTCACCGAAACCGCTGCAAACACTTGTCAGCCTCTCATACCTCTTACTTTTGAGTGTACGTAATGCTATTATTTTTGGTATTTGCTGGGAGAAAGGTCATCGCGTATGCTTATTCACTGTCGATTATGACCATGGCGTCGTGAGTTGCCTTTTTACAACGCTCACTTTCTTCTTCGCTTAGATATGCATCATCGCACTTAGAGCTACCTGTTGTACAGAGTGTCCGAAAAGGGTAGCGATACTTCGTTTATTCGTGTACTCTGTGGTGTGAAGGCGAGGGCTCAGGGGTGATTGTTCGTTCATTCGTTAAGGCGACGTACTACTTAAAAAATAAACCGTATCTGAGTTTTTAAGCCCCGCCTACTTACCCCCTCCCCTCGCGACGGGGCAGGTGTTTATTATGTTGACTCATCTCGCAGCGATATTCACTCGCTATCGATGTCTGGACTAAACACACTAGGTATACACTATTGCAATGGGATTTATATTTTGGGATTATGCAAGTGTCATGTACCTACGCTGGTGAAGAAGGCTACGCTTTATCATCATCTAAACTTGAACATTATATTACTTTCCCGGCTGCCACTGGTAGGGAAGGTGTTGTGATCGTGCGGAAAAAAATGTTTAGATAACGATAGAGATGTCCATTTTGAGGTCCACCAAGATGATTAAGACCATTTTCAGAGAAATGTATGTCTGTTTGCCTGTATGTAATCTCTCACGATAACTGCCGAGCCGTTGAACCGATTGAGTTGAAATTTGGAACATAGGGATAGTATCACCCTGGAATGCGCCCATTAGATTTTGGCTATCAACTGTTAAACCAAACTATCACTGTCAAAAATTGACAGAAGCCATATCTTACAGAATTTCATTTGCGATATGTAAGAAGAGTCACCTGTCACTAATTAATTTTCGACATTTTAAAATTATTTTAAATGGTGATAGATGACAATTGGAGAAATGCCGTTAACTGTTTTGGATACAGTTTTCCAAGGGCTTTTAAATGACATAAATCGCAATTCATGTTCCGTGAGATACAGCTTTAGTATTTTTTTGATAGTTGTAGTGACAGTTTTTGATAGTATTTTTTGGCAGAAAAAACATTTAGAATCGAATTAAAAAACAACATTGTGTATCGAACTATTTATTCGCGGTATAATAGTTCTTTGAGGAGGACATAACGACACCCATCGCCTTGTACATTATCATTAAAAAATTATTTAATTAAAAAGTAATATAATTTATTTTTAGATACTGTAAGCACATCATTGTAAACTTTAAAGAAATACACATCATTAAAAATAAATAATTATTAATTAAAATATAAAATCATTAAGACAAAAAATCATGAAGACATTTCTGGTTGGCAAAGTAGTCTGTTATTTCTGAGTAGATACATACATATTAAATGTAAAGAGACGAATAAATACATTTAAAATTGCGCAGTACATTTGAGACTTCCTTTTTGTAGCCTTGACAGTGTCGCTTTGTAGTGGTGCGCCGACTTTTGTAATTAAAATTCATCAAATGATAATACATTTTCAAAAGCCTGTTCATCATTATTAATTAGATCTGTACTCAGCACAGATTTGGAATATCGTGTACTTTTCGGTGGCTCTATATTGCTTGTGCTTTGCTTTGGAGTGTTATTGGCAAGTACATTCTCTGTGAGTTCTTTGCTCACTTTGTGATGGAATCACTGAAAACTAACTACCGCTTAAGCGTTGGACAAGGGAGAGGAACCGATTTCTTTCGTTTTATCGTGTCGTTTCTTTTATTTGCTTCTTTCAAAGTGTATTCAGGCTCCCTTAAATCCATATTCCTTCATACTCCTGGATCGATAATTTCAGGTAATACACAGTCCATATAAAAACAAACAAGTTTTTTCCATGACATTTGTCCAAATCAAATCATTCGTCTGTATATATTCGGTTTTGAGGAGATCGTTTTTACCAGACCAAAATGTAAATAGGCACACTTCCTTTCCAGTTATATGTATCGTTCCAGTTACAGTTTCTTTCCAGCACACTTTCTTTAAAGTTATCCACAATACCACAGATAGTTCATACCTTGTTGAAAACTTACGTTTTTTCGTTCCTCAGCGATTAATTCGCAATTCACGCACGTTTGAGGTATCTCGTGCCAATACCAACTACGGGAAACATTCCATCGCTTATGGGCTGATATGCACGTACGACTCTTGTTTCTCCACCATCGACATTTTCAACCTCAACCAACCGACGTTCGTTAAAGAATTATTCAAATCAATTGCACCTAACGAGCTTGTTAATACCTATAGTAATTAGTTATATACTTTCTATACAACAAAATAAAATTCGAAATTTAAATTCTAAGTGTCAACATATTTTAAAATTTTATCCCCTCTAAATAATAATTAAATAATAAATTTTAGTGATTATAGTGCAATTCTATAGTCTGGATTAACTCGCGGTTAACACGGGACGCGTCCCGAAGGATCTGATCGGTCTGAGCTGTTCACTTTAAATATTCGACCAGCGTGTCTATGGAAAAGTCGACCATCGAAAACAAGCGAGCTGTAGTTACTGGCTGAAGGCAGATCGACTTTGCTGAAGATACATCGGAGGACTTACTGAAGGTGGTGGTGGATTTGATTGACCAGCCACCTTTCGAAGACTATATGCAAAGACTCTCAGAAGGAGGTTACCGCAAGGTATAAGGACGATCAATTGTGCGCTGGCAGCTTAGAAGGATTACGAGACTCTTGTGGAGGCGATAGTGGTGGACCTCTGCAAGTGGCGATAGCTGACAACCAATGCCTTTTCAACATAATCACCGTTACCAGTATTGGAAAGAGCCCTTGCTGAAGTGCCAAGGGACCTGGCATATACACTGCCGTGAAGAGTCATGTGAAATAAATGGCGTTTTAGGAGTATGTCTACCGGCGAAAAATTGTCCAAAAACTGAGGGGGATTTGCCAAAAGGGAAACTATCACAATTTTGTATAATGTCGGAACAAGAGACTGTATGCTGTATTCAACACAGCCCCATGAGCAACAACACGAGATCATCAGAAAACCAGGATAAATCCAATAATGCATCTTCTATATCACCGCCTACTACAACAACTACCAATAAGTCACCGGTCATCTCTACAATAGCTCCAGAAAAAACTCAAACATCACCACAAGCCATAACTACCAATTTCATAAATGACAGTGTGAAAAACGAACTAAATCCGAAAAAATAGCTCTGCAATATTGAGTAAAAATTTAACAATGACAGTCATTGCTGCGTTAGCGATTAATTGATTTATTTTATTTTATCTGCATCCAAACTTTTCTCTGGTCGTAACGGTCTGCGTTCCATCGGGTTCAGAAGAGGGAGGAAGAGAGAGTGCACCCGTGGTCGCGCGCCCACCTGTGCACTATAATATAGCCTGCGCACTTGACTGCTTCCGAACAGTGGACTCTGAGAAGACTAAAGAAGTCACTAGAATCTACAATGCAGTCGCTGTGGCCGAACACGGCTAGAAGGATATATATACAACATATCAGTAGCTACCACAAATATTTATAAATATCTATAAATATTTATTATATATCTATAAATACCTATAAACATCAATAAATATCTGTATTTATATATCCACTATACGACCTATCTATATCTTTATTTATATCTATATACATATACACATACCATCGTCTAACTCCTTCTTCCTAATTACTTCCAATTCCCTACCTCTCCCATCGGTTTTCTATATATTTTTTATATTTAATATGAACTTTGTTTATTTTATAATTAATTTTTAAGTGTAATATGCTGAAATCCAAATGTGTAATAAACGATTATAGGCGTAATGTTTTTCTTTTTTTTCTACATTTATGCACACGTATGTATATTGTATGCGCTGTATTTTTCCAGAAATAAAATAAAAAATAAATAAATAAAAAGAAATTATATATGGACCTGTCCTTGAACTTGAACGTACCAGTGATGTTTGATGCTGATTTCAAGTTTTCCATCTTTCTGTTTCCAAAATGTAACTTTTCTTTTTCTTGTCGCTTCCGTTAACCAGATTCTATGCGCTGTAATGGGAAATTTGACTTCAAAAATATAATCATCAGATATTCCATCTGGAGAAGCTCCCAAAAATGGAAATTTAGGGTCAATGAATAATCCACATTGCTGAATTTCCACTTTTTCTAGACATATTTTTCATTCTAGTGCAGTTGTTTCATTTTCTTTTCCATGGCAAATTGATGCTACGTTGCTCAAATCCCATTTTCAGTCATGGATTTAACTAAATTGGCGCATTTTGTGTGTTGTTAACTATTGACAATTTTGCCAAAGTTAGACGCAGTTACCATTTTTCTTCGTAATTCCAACCACTCGCTGCTTTCACCTTGAATAACCGTAAGTTTTTCAATTCGCAATCGATCATTTTTCTATTTTCCAATTCTTGAAATAACAGAGCTTTGCTTTTTTCGAATATTTCTGATGGAACATCGGGTTGGTTGCAATGTTCTCCATAATGCGAATTATTGTTTTTTTTTCAAAAAAACTTTCTGCTTTTATTTCTTTTATAAAGAATGGATTTACTTAAATGCCTCTGTCTTCTTTATTCCACTTTTGATATCCTGCCAGAGGGACTTTTGCCTATATATTTTTTATGTAATCTTGAGAGTGGCTGTTTTGTATTAAATGATATAACTGCCGCATTACATCGCGCTTGGTAAGACTGCTTTTGGATGTAATTTGTCCTCTTACCACCAATAAATTTTGCAATGATGCCGTTAAACCTTTCGAGAACATTACTATCTACATCATGAATTAGGCTTCTTGCATGTATTGCTACCTACGTTTTAAGTTATGTAACGTATTCTTTCCCAAATAATGTCACCCATCAAACAACTCATTGCATCCAGTGTTTCATTTTCCGACAAACAATTTTAAAAACTTCTACATTTATCATGGTTTCCAAATGCATCTATCGGGGCGTTCAAAATGTCATTATACAGGCAATCAATTTTCTCATCAATTGAAAAGTTTTGACATTTATTATAAGCTACTGCTGATGTAATATTTCTTCGCATTTTTAGTTTTTTTTTCACAGACATTACAAGTTGAATAAAAGCTTTTAAAATGTAGATACCTACGTTTTGTTTTTTAAATTACAATTCTGCCTATCTGACGGTTTTCTATATTAGAACGGTCAGAATCGTAGCCTAATAGTATATTATATTTATACATGGTGTATAGCTCTGTCATATTGCTCTAACGCAATTGTATTGGCATTATTTACTGTCCCCTTATATATGACACATTTTGACTCGCGGGAAGCAAGCTGAAGTGGCGCACTTGTTTTAAACTCGCATAAGATCACACCGGTCGTAGGTTCAAAACCTACCGATATGTATATTTTTTTTTTGTTTTTATACATAAAGAAACATTGTTATCAAATAAATGAACACTTTTTATTAAAAAAAAGTAATATTGTAAATTAAAAAAAAAAATAAATAAATATTAAATATTATTTTACTTATTATTGTTTCTATTTTTCAACATATGATTTATCATGTTTTTAAACCTCTTTCATTTACACGGTGAAATAGCCATCTAAAACCGATATTTTTTTACTTCACATCTCCGATCCATCGAAATGTCAATTTGGTAATAATAAGTCATGAAACAGAGCGTCGCGAACGCAACCGCATATGTCGGCCTTCGAAGCCGAAATGAACCACGTTTCTAAGAGCCAATAACATTTCATTATAAAGGGTTGGCTGTTATGCCATTTGAATCAGTAATTGATCCCCACATAAGAACCATATTGACCCAATGTCGCTTGCGGCATTTTGAATGCCAGCGCGTCGTCGCGAGAAGAGCGCGCTCATCTCATTGTATGACAAAAATAATATAAACGGGCTCTGCAAAATATTATTTTTAAAATATACTGATATTTTATTTGAAAAAAATAATCGTCAGTACTACAAGTTTATTGTACATAGTTTATGTAAAAAAAAACAAACTTGAAAAAAACACACAGTAATAAGTAATATTTAACAGTGAATATGGATGAAAGTTACACTTTTTATATAATTTTTTTTAACAAGAAAAACTTATTTTTTTAAATTTATGCGAAAGCATTCCTCTTTACAACTATTGTTAAAATGCCGTAGTATTTTTTTGAGTTTCTTGATCGTGCAGTTTAGTGTGAGGCACGTTTCAAAAAATGCTCTAAAATGAAAATTTCCTGTATAGTTCCCAGATTTAATTATTTTCCTCAATTTTCCAATACTTAAAAAAAAATCTGAAATAGCTATCTACTTAAGAAAGGTACTGTGAGTTACGATAATTTTTTTTTGTTGGCTAACATCATCAGTTATTTCAGTATGACTGTTCAAAAGTTGCCAAAAAATGTAATTTTCGAAATTTACCTACATCGTCGCCTTAACGTGTCCGGGTTACCTTAGGACACGTCTCTCCAAGAAAAACGCCGGTTTAAATCACTCATATTGCGTGTAGTACACGTGACAGATAGATGTAGCGTTACAGATATAATACTAATACAGCAAAGGCCAATACAATGTAGGCCACTACAGTCTATATTGAGCATATTGAAGCCCTCTGTTAAGTGATGCGTTTCGAAGATTGGCTGCCTTAGAACGATTGTGTGCTGCTCAAGAATGATTTTCGGGATTCGATGCGATTGTATTGTTGTTCTTGCCCGTGAACTGGTTGTCTTAAGTCGTCTATCTTTCTTATCTGTGTGGAATATAGGTATAAGCTTAATTTATATTGTTTATAAATCTCTATCGTGTCACCCTACTATCGTTTCTAGTGGTTATTCCTTCTTTATTGAATAAAAAATAAAAGAATAAAATAACGTACTTTTTTTCAGAAACCTAGCATCAACGGTCAGAGTAGCATAAGAACAGCCGTTACAGCGGCTTAGAATAAGTTGAACAAAAAAGTTCTGTGATCATAGTAGGTTGCAAGATAGGCTGCTTTAAAAAACTAACTCGTGTAATTGAGATTTGAATGACGCGATAGAGCCGCCTTACATAAGGCAAATGCGCAGCTAGGGTTACCGCCTGATAAGCATTTGTTTGTCGGATTTACTAGCAATTTAACTACTCTATGGACATGTTAGCTCAGTCATTTTAGCAACTAAGGTCGTAATCGAAACGAAAGTGACGTATGTCACCTCGTCATATCTGCAAAGAGGGCAGGTGAATATAACTGCACACTCTTACAATTTTCTAGATTTAGACCAAACATACTTAAAGCTGCGAATAATCAAAAATACTTAGGATTAGCCTGAGATTGTTATTTAAGATTAACGGAAAACATACATACGCACTACATGCGAGACATTAAGGTATTATCATTGATTATATAGCGTATTAGATTGCTCAATGCAGTACTTCGATTTAGCAGCTAGGATTTTACTACGAGACGCAACTCGTAGATAGCATTCATAGTTTGTTTTTTTGGAAATATAATGCTATTATTGTTATTAAACATTTTTTGTTTTTTTTTTTTTTGAAATATAATGCTATAAAACATTGCAGTTGTGAATAAAATTATTGCTATTAGAAAATAAGCTACCCCCCCCCCCTCCCTCCCACACCAAAGAGTACAACAAATATAAAATAAAAACATATCTGGTAATAATCGACTACATATCTCCAAAAATATGTAGATATACATATAACATATAATTCTTAGTTTTCAATACCTTTACTGGCCTGTATTTTATGCAGACGAATGTAATAATCTTTGCGCATTGGAGATTATTACAATTGTGCGAAGAGCGCACAATGTAATAATCTCCAAATTTCCACAATGCGCGAATGTATCACTTTAATTAGGTTAGTTGTTAGAGATTGCCATGTGGCAATGAGCTCGCCTTTTTGTATTTTATTTTTTGTATTTAAGACGGCCCGTGAGGCCTTATCGCTAAATAGGAACACTCTACGCATACTGGTGAGGGCGCTCACGGGGCATTGTGGCCTGAACAAACACATGTTCAATTCAAGCTCAGAGACACAAAAATGTGCAGGTTCTGCTAAGGAGCAGAGGAAAACCCCCAGAGGAAAAAGCTTGCTGCGGTTCTTAGCGCAGAACTATAGTAGGTGGCGAACACAATAGATCAATAGATCAGCAATGGTCTCAGTGTTACAAGGCTCATAAAGACCTTAGAAAAGCCCCACTCAACAAATAAATATAAAAAGTCTTCCATGGTAATTTCATCATAGTTTTTTTTTTAATAGGTTCCTCTATTGTGTCTTTATAATTATCTCCTAATATGTCTGTAACGTCTTCGCTCAGGGGTTTTTTTCTCTCGCAGCACAGAATCAAAGATTATCTATGGATGATGTATCTTTTTTTAAAAACTCACATTTGTCGTATCGTTTACATGAAATTTATTTTTTCTGATGTCTTCGGATCCGAGAAAAGTACATGAAGCCATTAGAAAGTTATTTTGAGCCTGATGTATCCCTTCGTGAAAACGTCCCTAATTAATCTTCCAATTTTTGGTAACCCTATCAAATGTTTAATTAGCGGTCTAGCGCTGCCCACGACTCGACGGCGAAAATCGATCATTTTTGTAGATCAAACTATCGATTTCGCTCCGCGGCGGCGCAGGCGCGGCGAGACTTTCTCGATTTTTTGCGATAATTGTAGGGAGTGATTTGTAATTAACACCACAGTCAAATGCTTGTCTTAGTATAATAAACTTTCATTTTGAATGTGCAAGGTGAGACAGATGTTAGCTTATCGCATCTGCTTCTAAAAAACGCTTTCATGGGCCCAAAACGCACAAGGGAGCCGGAGTTGGAATACAAGGACCAAGGAATCAGAATCAGAATTAATTTATTATCCTGTTTCGTGTTTTACATTTTCAGCCCGCTGCGTTTGTGCACGCACTCGGGTGTGTCAGCTAACTTATTACTACGAACGTCACCAGTAGATGCGCAAGCATTCTGAGTGGTGCCTCTACGAAAGAGGAAGTTAGTCTCGCAGGTTTATTCGCGTGTTTTAGTCTAATTTTACTATGTTCTCACGATCTAAGTTATACGTACAACTTACGAGCTATGTTAGCTACGATACACGTTATATGTACAACTTACAAACTATGTTAGTGAAGTAGAACTAATGTGGGTAATTGTCCAAATTATGTTCAATGGTTATCTTATTTTAGTTTCATTTTTATTATATTTTGTGACACTTTTATTTCAGTGCACTTTTAGCCACTCGAGCACTTGGGCATAGTACAATAAAAACAGTATAACATATCCATAGTACGCACCGATTTCGCACTCATACAAGCGCCCGTTGTCCGTATGCTACCACTACATAGATTCTCGGGCGCCTCGGTGCTAGCCAGTCAGGGCTGTCGCGCGACAGCTATGTATTCAAAAGTGAAATATTTTTCTGTACAGGCTGTAATTCAACCTATCAGAAATTACATTTACGAGTTTTTACATTTACGTTACGACATTACATTTACGAGGTAACGTTTCTTGTTCATTTGCGTAGGTAAGTAATTGTCTAGGTAAGTATAGGTGCTTAGGTATGTAAGTGCGTAGGTAGGTAGGTATATGCATTTTTGTTAAGTAGGTACCTACTTTAACTTACTAAAATGTAGGTATTTTGAACACATGCACAAAGTCAGCACTAACTCATATTATTCTGTTATAGTACAATTTTGGGAACCGACTCTTGATCTATAAACCAAAAATACATAAACGTACATAATAATTATAAAGAATTGCATTTCTGCTTTAATGGGATCACAACTTGTCAATTGTGTATTTGTTGCGACAACCTTGGTGGCTCGGCGAAGCGGAGGTACTTATTTAGAAAACGGGCTCGAGATGTCCTGCTAATGTTATTTTTACTATGACTTGGGTCTCTAGAAGAATCGCGGACGGGGAGCGGTGGGTCGTTTGCTGACCTGCCGCTTTCTTTATGCGCGTTTCACGTACTCAACTTCGCCAAGAGGAATGTTCGTGAGTATCGGGTTGTGTTGACCATGGCCGAGGTACCGATCGCCCGGCGCCTCGAGATCTTCGATGTGCAGTTGAGCCAGTTTGCGCAGCAGGTCCTCGTTCAGGTCGTGCGCTCTGAGGTGCCATGGATCTGTGTCGAACATCTCCCAGAGCGTCTCCATCCAGAGGCGTCTCGAGAGCTGTCCGGATGTTTTCAGCGCCATTCTTTCCTAGCGTTCTATTTTCAGCGGGTTCTTCTTGCTGTAGCACGGCAGCGGCTGCACCACTCCGTAGTCGAAAATCACATGGGCTGGGTCTTTGAATCCCTTCCAGGGCCCAGAACCACCTAAGGTATACCACCCGAGGTCTCTTCGGTTATCTTTTATGCGTTGCAAGACCAATCATATAACCCACTCGCCTTGAAAACTATTTTCGATGCGTTAATCAGAAGTAGAACCCTTATTATGCATAACCCTTTTTATTCATTTATATAATGCTTGTGGAGTGTTACCCGGCGCTGCTCGGGTATCTGCTTCCTTCCACCTCACACTTTTCCCCCTCTCCTCCCCCTTTTACACCCCCCCCCAAAGCCATTGTTACTCAACGTTCCTACAACTATTTAAAAAAATCACTTCGTTTTTGATGCGCTCGCCGCCGCCGCACTTTAGTCGATTGCTCTGTATGCCCAATTAATAAATAGGCTTTTTATGAAATATTTGTGGTTTGTGTAATTATCCTTATACATACATCAGGTCACGCGATAAGAGCTGGCACGTTCACAGTACTCACACGAATGCAATGTCGTGACGCGCGACGTGACTTTCACTTGATGCGCATCATAAAAAGTCTTTCCGTCTCTCTCGCTCTCTCGCTCGCGGTCACACTGTATAGTGATATTGCATTAGTGTGAGTACTGTGAACGTGCCAGCTCTTATCGCGTGACCTGTACATATGTATTTCCGAAATGTACTTCATTAGACTTTTTATTTAATACTAAACACGATAAATTTATCCTAATTTATTGACATTCGGACATTTAAATAAATATTTATTTGACATTTCAGCGCTCTAGTTACCTCATGACACTCGGGATGACATATCAATTCTAACAATTTTATTTATTTATTTATTTATTGAGATACTTATGATTAGGTATACAGTTCATTGGTCATGTAACGTTTGCTTCTTATAATAATTATATAAATTATTTAATAATTGATATAGGGATGTTTAACACATCTTACATGACCTTTCCTGCCAATAGCACATCTAACTAGGCAATAATTTGGCCCGCCTCTAGATGTGCATTTGTTTATGCAATTTTAAGAAATGAAATGTTTTTTTGACAATAAATTATTTGGACCCACCACCTGTATATACACATAAATATACCAATTTTATAAAATATATAACTATGAAATAAATAAATACATTTATAATTTAAATTTAATTAAGAATAATAGATAAGTGATACTAAATAAATTGTCGTGCGTTTCGAAGAAGTTCATCAGATTTTACATATCCCTTGTTTTGTAGTCATCTATTAAGGTTTGCTTTGAAAATTTTTATGCTAGAATAATTTTTCATGTCTTCACTTAAGGAATTATATAATTTTGGGGCTATGTAGAATATATGTCTCTGGGCAAAAGTTGTCCTGATTGACGGAATTATATATTTGATACTCGCGGACATTCTTGTGTACAGATTGTTTTGAGTTCGTGCATGGCACAATACCAAACACTTCTAAATTAGTTTAAGAAGTTATGGTGGAATAAAGAGACGGAAAACATACATACGAGTACATGAATCTTAAAGCCGTTACCATTTTTGTTTTGGGCAGTCGTTTACAAATATACCCGAGTCTAGTGCACTGGGCTCGGCTCTGTATTTTTCCAAATACGCTCCGGCGTTTTCGTGGAAAACTTGTTAATAAAGTTGGGCAATTTACATATCGCATAATATTCCGAGGTATATGGCTTCTGGTCTATCCGCGTCGTCGCGTTCACTATTCAATAGTGTCGTGAATGTGTCGTAACTAACACGCATCGACTCAAACCTGTTCCGGAATTTTTAATCACTGTTTTTTATCTAATTGGACATGCGACCCGACTACGAAGCGGCCGCGAAGTGTTACAAAATGGATTCTGATTTGCATTCCTGAAAACGACTCGAAAACGCCTTACCTTGATCGTGATATTATTGGTCTTAGTAAAGATACAATGCTATATATAACTATGGCAACGCTTACATAATATATCACCATGGCAACGCTTACATATCACTATGGCGACACTTCGACGCCATATGTCTTCTATGTGATGATAAACGAGCATGCGCGACTAGACAAGGATGGGGGGGGGGTATATGCAGCTCTCTCTTTCTATTTCGCTATCGCATTCACTCACAGTTCGTCTTTGTACTCGCTGTCTATTGGTATTCCCATGGTATTCCCAATAATTCGTCATATATCGCTCTTAAAAAAGCAATAATTAATGACGGTGTTGACGTATCATTGTAATCGCACTATATAATATAATATTAATAATATGTATTCAAGATTATATT
Source organism: Micropterix aruncella (assembly GCA_944548615.1). Classification (NCBI taxonomy): domain Eukaryota; kingdom Metazoa; phylum Arthropoda; class Insecta; order Lepidoptera; family Micropterigidae; genus Micropterix; species Micropterix aruncella. Next base: position 2,731,488 of record OX155975.1, read on the forward strand.
TGAATAATATGTATGACAATAATATGTATACATTATGGAACGTGTATTCAGATAAAATTGTATTTACTTATATGCCTCCCCCCTTCCCAATTCCCACCTCCTTTCATGTGAGTGTATTCTTCATAGAAAACTGTTAAGTGTTTAAATTATTAATATTTAAGTGGAAACATGTTATTAGCATTATCTTTGAAACTTAATAATTTTGTACCCAATGTTTTGTAAAAGCTGTATGTTTCCTTAACAATAATAAAATAAAAAAATAAAAAAAATTGTATATTATATACAGACTGTTCGTTGCAAATGGTAGCACTAGTAGTTGATAGCATCGCAGTTGTGAACGGTCAATTGTTTATCGTTTCCAAGTTGCTTTCATAAGTGTCATCTATTTGGGGGATATCTTGTCAATACTTAGGGTAAGTAGGTGTTGAGTTAGCCAATCGTAAATCTATCGGAGTCATTTCATCGTTTTGTCAAAATCGACATACCACGTTTCACCTACAAACATTAACACGGTAACAGCAGCAAACGCTTCTTTTGTCTCCAGTATGTCTTGTCGGCGTTAGTCATAATAAAAATAATAATAATAATATACTCTTTATTTGCATTTTTTTAAAATGTTACAAAATGGCGAGCTTATTGCCACATGGCAATGTCTTACAACTAACCTAATCACATTGGTACATGCGCGCATTGTGGAAATAAAGATTATTCCGTTAGTCTGCATAAAATACAGACCAGTAAAGGTATTTAAAACGAAGAATTCCCGAGGAGAGGAAATTGGGAGAGGAAAAGGAGGGAAAGGGAAAAACTGGTTTCTTCTTAGAGAGGTAGTATTCTTTGAGGCATGGGTCTTAAATGATGGCAAAGAAGGCGAATTTCGTATATTTGCTGGGAGATCGTTCCAGAGTCTTGCACCATCGACACAGAAAGAGTAGGAATAAAAGTTAGTATTATGACACGGATTTTTTAGTAAACTGTCAGAGGCTAACCGAAGTACGAGACCGTGGGAACTTAATGGTTCAAAAAACTCGTGGAGATAGGATGGTGTTGATTGGGAGAGCACACGATAGAGGAGAGCAAGTATATGAACCTTTCTCCTTTGTCGAACTGGCAACCACTTTAACTGTGCCCTATATTCGGACTATTTCGGACACGTGATTATACTTTCGTAGACCGAAGATGAATCGTATGCATACATTTTGCATACGTTCAGTTGCATCATTGTTAATAAGAAATAAGATCAGTCCAAGCGTACTCCTTGTGGCACTCCATAGGCATTCTTCAACCAGTTGCTTGTCACGTTATTCATTTTCACTCGTTGCGTGCGTCCAGTTATATCGCTTCTAAACCAGTTTAGGACAGTGCGAGTAGATCCTATTCGTGTCAGTTTGTCTAGTAATTTGTCATGTGGTATAGTGTCGAAGGCTTTGGATAGGTCAATAAACTATGCAAGCGTGTTCTATTGTGAGCCAATTTAAAATCGTTGTGCTTCTGTCTCTTTTACAGTTCATATTGAAGATAATTTTAAAATCTTTAATTTTTTATTGGAGCAACTCAATCCGTCAGGTCGGCGCAAAACTGAAAATATGGTTTTGAGAAAAACGCGTTTAAAGTTTTCTTCAAAGAAAAGTAGTAAGTTTTTTTTTAATTTAAAGCAATCTGAGTATCAGCTATTCCATAGGTAAAAGATTAATGGATAGATTTCAACGAAAGGTTAAAAAAATATATGAGTAATCGATAATGAGTTACGATGGCACCTACATATTGATGCTTTATGTGATAAATTGGGAAGAGCGTGCTGTGCACTCTATCGCATCGCTTCTTTTCTCGATTTATCCGCGCTGCGCATGTGTTACTTTGCATACGTTCATTCACTCCTAACTTACGGGGCGGAGTTATGGCGGCGAGCAGCCGACAGGCCGAGGGCTTTCGTCATGCAGAAGCGTGCAGTCCGCACAATAGCGCGTGTGGCGCTTGATACGCCAGCTAGGCCTCTGTTTAGAGATCTCTGCATCATGACGCTGCCCTCCATTTATATAATGGAAGTAGCGCTGTTCGTTCGCAGAAATCTAGCCGATTTTGAAGTGAATGGTGTGCATCATCACTATCCAACAAGATCCCGTAGCATGCTACGTTCGGTAAGTCATGCATTATCCAAGTCGGAGAGGCTAGCCTATATCGCCGGCCCAGCGGTTTACAACAAACTCAGCGAGCACATTAGGCAGGCGCAATCTCTTGACGTGTTTAAGAGACGCCTTAAGAGGAACCTTACAGATAAGGCGTTTTACTCACTGGAGGAATATTACTCGAGTGACGTCTAAAATGCTTTGGTGGCTAAAGTATTTAATGATCTCTGCATTTTGTCTTGTATTTCTTCTTTTTACATTATTCTGTGTTTTTTCTTCGTTTTGTTTTGTTTATTTTATCTTTTATTTTTCTATGTATGAATGTTCTGAATCTGTATCTGACTTGTATACCAGTATACTAATAAACTGAATATGAAAAACATTGTATTTTTGGCCTTCTAAACCAGGCTCTCACTCTAAATGTGAGAGTTACTGTTAGCGTAAAATAGGTACAGATTTGTGTGAAATTTGGACGTTTCCTATAATTATTAATGTCTCCTGCTGATTTTCCGTTTTTGCAAATGATCAAATAGAAAGCTAGCCCTGGTCGTAACGAACCGTTTATCGATCTTTTTCGGAAGTTCGAAAGACGACTTTCTTTCTTCTAGTTCATCATCTAACGCACTTTACTTCCGCAGATTGATTAACCATGTGATTCAGTAAAAATATTGTGAAACGTGTTGGTTTTGTTGTGACTAGTGTAATTTAAAATGCGTGAAAAATGGCGCTGATTGCACCTAAAAACAGCGCCCCTATCATCAAGGATAGTCTCAATGTACCGGCATATGATGTGAGTATTACCGATATTATAATTAATAGAATAGACTAACTTTATTGTGCTAAAAATACCATTATAAAGAATAGTATACTGGTTTTATCTTATATTTTATATAAAAATTAATCTCCGTGCGTTAGTCTCGCAAGATCTCGAAAATGACTAGACCGATTTTTATTATTATTTTTTTTTTGTTTGTCTTGATTCAGGGGTGGTTTACAATAAAAAAATATTTAGGAAAAATTAAAAGAAACAACTGAAAATCGAAGAAATCGAAATTCCACTTCAATAGATGGCGTTCGCGGCGATCCTATTGTTTGACAGCTGCGCCATCCATAACTCCGTTCATTCGTCCGTCATAATCCATTCATTCCGTGCGATTGGGTGAAATTTCAAAGTCGAAAAGTCGAAAAAGTCAAAAAAGTCAAAAAAGTCAAAAAAGTCGAAAAAGTCGAAAACGCCGAGAAAGTCGAAAAAGTGGGAAAAGTCGAAAAAGTCGGAAAAGTCGGAAATGTCTAAAAAGTCAAAAAGTAAAAAAAGTCCAAAGAGTCCAAAAAGTCGAAAAATTAAAAAAAAACGAAAAAGTCGGAAAAGTCGACAAAGCATTTGTATTTCATCATGTAAATTAAATACGTTGAATTTATTTTAATTACAAACGACTTTCATTTAATCACCAAGCGAAACTCAAACCGTACATGATTCGGCCATATTATAGATTTCAATGAATTGGATTTGGAAGGTTGATTAGGATCAATAAACGCTTATTATGAAAAGTTACAATCAAATCAATTTTAGGTGGTACGAAGTTCACCGAGTCATTTAGCATCTATATAAATAAAATAAGAAACTGACTTACTGACTGACTGTCATATCAGCGCACAGCCTAAACCACTGGGGTTAAAAACTTGAAATTTTGCACAAGGCTTCCTTTTAGAATGTAGGCGAGCACTAAGAATGGCACACTTTTTTTGGAAATCCAACCCCTAGGGGGGTGAAAAGAGTAAAATACTGTTGTATGGAAAATCTTAACCGCTGAAGCTACTGACATCAACATTTAGAAATGAAAAATAATGACATTCCCAGTTTTTTTGATAATCAACCCTTGGGGGGTAGTTTAAGGTATGAAATGTTGTATGGCGTTACCTAAACCGTTGGATTTGGAAACTCGAAATTTTGCACAGGGCTTTATTTGATAGTGGAGGTAAGCACTTTAAACTTTTTTTTGGAAATTTCAGACCTAAGGGGGGTAAAATAGGGGATGAAAGTTTGTATGAAAACACATGTATAAAATAGGTATTCCACGCGAGCGAAGCCGCGGACAATATCCTTTGGGATCGCCGCTATTTTATTAGAAGTAGGTCGAACCGCGCACTCTGCTTTGAAAACGTAGAGACTCCAATGTGCAACATTTCAAAGAAAAGCGATCTGGGGCATTAGCACTATGTCACATTAAATAGAACTCTACGGGACGTAATAAACAACAATAATTGAATGGGTGGTTTGACAGTGTTGCTATATAGCTGGATATTTTCGTAAAACTTTACCAGTCAAACTTACTGTCAATCTTTGCCAAAAGCAACGCGCGCTGATGATATAAAGGGATGCCTTAAAAGGTCTCATTTATGGCTCTCTATAAAATCATATAATTAACTGAAATCATGAGAGTGCATCTGAGAGGGCACGTCTTAAATTATTGCACTTTAAATCTAAAAATAGCGTCTGAACTACTTAAATTAACAACTCGATTCGAAACTTAACTAGCGAAGCCGCGGGTAATAGCTAGTTTAAACAAAATGAATATTTTAAAAAAACATTCCTAAAAACAAGCTTTTTTTCATTAAAAATGCACTGAAAAGAAGAAAGAGAACGGGCTGTCATAATTGAATGTTATACAAAATTTCGTGTGTGTGCGTATCTTCAATTTCGTCTATATTCTGTTGACCGTTGAAGAGTCCCCTCATTGAACGCGCTGTATTAATTGAAGGCGTAACCAAAAATTCGAGTCTGTGCTAAAGTACGGGCCAAAGAAACGTTGCGATGGGGTAATAAACCGAGCTGTCAACAAGGCTAACGTCGATATTGCTTATCGATGAATTACGCTTGCTCGATGAAATAGTATTATACATCTGCATTTATTATAGTAACGATTGCTATATTTATTAATATTTTCGGTTTAAGTATTATTTTAGAATTAGAGTAATTAAATAATGACCTAATTATGTGATGTGAGTTATTAAATGAGTACTTAATAGATAACTGATATCATAGCATGGCATATCATAGGTCATTATTAATTTCTAAACAGTCATTAGTAAAATGTTATCGTGTAATAATGAGTCCCACATATTATTATTATTATTATTATTTATTTAAATCCAAAATAAAAATTTACAATGTTGACACAAATAACACAGTGTAAAAAAGAGCAAATACTTAGTCATTGTTTGTGAAGCAAAGAAAGTACAGATTTGATGGATTTTATCAGCTCCACTAGACTACAGTAAGTTCTGGAGTGATACCACACTTATATTTGTTACATAGTACAAATTTTTATAAATTTTCGGTTAAAATAAAAAAAAAATAGCAACATAATTAAGAAAATTTGAAGAAAAAGACATCTAATATTAGTTAGTAAAGCGGTAATAATAAAAGGATAAAAGGGTAATTACCTACATAGGCATTATAATATATAGATATATTTATATATAAATACACACTTATACATGTATATTATAAAATGCTGCGCGGATAAAACATCATTACTTGCCTATCAGTTGAGCAATGGAGACTATATTTTCTAACCTGGAGCTATTGAAGGTGAAGGGTGATATTAACATGCAGACTCGGTGCTTTATACATAACATTTTGTCATTTTTTGACATACTGAAAAGTGGCCCGACAAAAGTTTCGCTGCTCAATCTCAATAATATAATAATCTGATAGATAATCTGCAAAGGTTGCGACACGCATCCGTACAAGCAGGTAGTAAAAGGGGCGGGGCCGGCCTAATGATTTATTGCCTCACCGGAACGTTTCTTTTGCCCATAATAGTGACCGTTAAGGAGTCCCTCGTCGGGAGCCAGGGGATTGGGTGAATGGACCTCTCTCAGTAGGTATGCAGATAAATGTCTCGTATGGCCAGTAGTGTTTTGTTTGTCGGTGTCTATTGAGTCTTGACACATCGCTCACCTTAATCAGGCCTTAGGCCGATGGTAATCCGCTCCACAAGGCGCGGCGGCGCATTGGCAACGCGCCGCAGTCGCCGGATCGCACCTAACAAGGAAACGCGTAGGCGCACTCAGCGACCGACCGGGCAAAACACAGCGGAATTTCTTCAATTGGCATATTAACCGTAATGGTTTTCGTTAAACGCGGTAGTCTAGGAGTCGACCAGTGAGCAGAGTGCACATGTTGATTAGAGTATAAAATACAGTGGCGTACAATGATATAGCAAGTAGTTGCCTTTTTAGCTAGATATACAAAAGATTTCTATTTCAGTCGGTAAGAATTAAAGGAGGGCTATAACACTCCGGCCTTCTGGCCTGTCTACAAAAATATTACTACAAGAAACTGACCCACCTGCAGACTTAGTTGCAGGGGGCATAAGCGCCGAACAAGAACGATAATTTAAAAAAAATTAAAACTCGACTGCCCTTACAAAATTCCCATTATTCTTTCAGATTCGCCCTTTCCAATCATACTGTAGCTCTGTTCTCAGAAGGCGTAGAGTTGCGCCATTTTGTGAGATCATTCTTCTTCTTCTCGAAGTGCCTCTCCATTACTGGAGGCTGGCCGTTAGCTCTGAATACTTTTGTCGGTCTTGCGCCATCCGGAAAAGCTGTTACGTACTGGTGATCCCGGTCCAGTTTTCCACCCGGGGATTCTTAGCACCCCTGACCCATTAAAGGGCCGCCGGGCACTCGGGGCCATGGCTATTTTTGACTTTTCCATTGCTAACTACTAGGGATATATAGTGTAGTGGTCTCCCGTTGCCTTCTGCACCAGACATTTTAGGTCTAATTAGGACCTTAGGCCGTTGAGACCTCTTCAACCGGTTGCCCAGTTGGGAATGGGTTATACCGCCATTGACTCGGTTTTTTGCTATATACTTATGCTTCCCATTATAATTAGACCGATATGCAAACGGCGATCGAGTACATTTGGGACGCGTCCTGTATCAACCGCAGGTGAATCTAGACGGCATAATTGCACTTTATTCACTACATTTAATAATTATATTTAATATTTGATTAATTAATATTAATAATTATAATTTATATGTGAGATCATGCATTGCGACAATTCGTACTCGACCCTAAACTTACTCAAAATTGGTGATTTTGAGATACGCTCGATTGAGAGAGGGGTGTCTAATATCTAGTTTGAAAAATAGACGGATAAGTAAATCATTTTTTTTTATTGGCATAAAAATCCTACCTACAGATACAAAGAATTATAACCTAACCTAACTAGATCGCACGATACATCCGCACTAAGGTAGGCTCAGATACGTTTTATTCAATACTGCCTAATGATATATACTGAGTAATAACAAAAGTCATGAAACCAAATAAAAATATTTAAACTACGACAATATAAGTACAAATTCTAGAATGAAACAAAGAAATTTACAAATATTGGGTCCTTACCTATGTAATTGCTGTTTTTTCACACTGGCCACTTTGAACTGGGATAACTTGGGTTTGAGTTAGAATTTCAAATTCAAATAAATTTTAATTCAAAGCCATGTTATTCTTTTTTAAGAATCAGCTGTTTATTTGTCGTTTCGTCGTGTTTTTGCTCAAATAATTACGTTTGTGCAACCATGGTAAATTTGAAATCTTGCATTATTTTCAAAGATGAGATCCTGTGCCGGTGTTTTCTATTACAGATTCTTGCAGTCTGGCTGTGCAGTTACCGTAAATGTGTACTGTGAAGAACTGTAAGCAACGATAGAGATGCTCGTGATGGTGATGTGATGACCGAGCCTGGTGAATCGCTCATCGCCACTGCTTCTGCATGACAACGTATAACCACAGATTTCACTGCAAACAGTCGCGAAGTTGCAGGAGTTGCGGCTGAATACTTTTGGTCACAAGCCACCGCAATTGCTGGATTAACATTAATTAGACGCAATTGATTGATGAATGATTTGACTCCCTGGTATAAAATACAAAATTAGCCATTTTTGGTAAACATTTTAAAAAATTATTTGCATTTTTCCTGCGGTTTACGATCCTCTCCCAGCCCGCGACGCGATGCTTGTCAAGCATGCTTGATCGTCTAGGGAGCCTTTTAAGGTTTTGCTATTCGGTTTCTGTTATTTTTGTAAGCATATCAATGTTTTATAGTAATTAATTCTTAAATAAATAAATAAATAAAATTCATTATGTTTTTATAGCACAATACAGTTATGCTATTGTATTCTATTCTAATCTACCTTTTTATTTATTTTATTTCCATAATTCAAGTTACAAATTACAAAGAAAATCCTTATTCTAACAAAAAAACATTTTATAATAAGTGTATATATTATACCTAGCTAAGAAAGGAAATTCATCTTTTGACATAACGGTTTACCACCTCACTAGGTATGAACCTGTGTTGAGGTGGTACTAACATCGGTAAATTATTTTGAGACGAGAGGGCAAGTCTTATTAGTCTATTTCGATTATATAATGTGTTGTTTTGGCGCTGCCGCCTATATCACCCTAACACAAAGGGCAAAAGGTTCTCACTTATACAGGGCGAAATCCCTTCGAAGCCATGATACCACCACCAGCTATTTAGTTGGAAAGAGTTTTCGATAATCTGCCGCATGAGGATGACATTGCTCCACACCATCGCACCTCCACCGTATTAATTTTCTCGCGTCTCCGCAATGCGATTGTGGACCCCGGGGGATTGCACGCTGGACCATCTATTCTTTAACTGTCCCATCCTCAATAATTATCCGAGTTTTATCCCAGACCTTATAAAGTATAACATCCAACTCTCTCTATGTGTTCTTCACTTGTTATCCCTTAACTCTCCCAAAATATATAAAGTAATATGTAAATGTATTTCCCTTAATAATATTTCTGTTTAGTATAATAGCATATTTCACACCATTCCCTTGTTTGTATCATCCCCAATAACCATGTTTTATGCTATATCTACCTACATTTCTATAAATAAGTATCCCTTGCTTCAGTTTGTGCCGTCTTATACATATAACAAACTAACTTAGATGCCCTTCGAAAACGACTTGGCAGAAAAGCACCGACTATCGCTGATTGCCATAAAGTAACAAGAAGAAGCAAAAGAAGCCTATATCACCCATTTAAAAAAAGGGTCGTAATGAATTTTAAATGATTATTTTTGTTGAGAGTCAGCTCTTACATAATGTTTTTTTTTTTGCGATACGTACAATAGTGTTGGTAACACCAAAGAAAACGGCACTTTTTGATTGGAATATGCCACTTTCTGCGGTGGTAGCTGACGCCAAAAGGCAACTTTTCAGATAGGGAGGCACTTGAAAATCCGCGCAGGACGCCAAAAATGCGGCCTTTAAAGATATCCGACATTAACCGCACTATTTTTTTAATATCTCAGCTCCTGATGGTCCGATTTCGACTTTCTATTTTTTATTTGAACGGTGCTGTAACAAGGCATTGTTGATTTTGAATTGAGATAAATAAAATACAGTCAACCTGCTTGTTGTATCATATGTGCCGATTTGGGGTGGTCGTCGACCCGTCGCAATGGCTACATTTAACTACATTGGCTACGGCGCGGCGGCCTTCGTTAGGCACGAGCGGCCGCGAGAAATGCAATCGTCTCCGCGCCTCTCTCTCGCCTCAACTTTACCTTTCCTCACCTTCTGTCTCCACTCAGTCGCTGCACACTCCACTTCGCACCACTCTCCTTAGACCGAGTGGAGATACGAGCCGAGATATGGAAGCTTGGCTCTTTCGCTGTGCGCGAAATTTTCTTGAGGCGCAGAAGAACCCCTCAATAGCAGAGGATCTACCCCTTGTAGGTCGATAGCTTCTTATTGGATTAAACCCTTATAGAAAAACATCTTTGGAAGTTTAAAACTAATTCATCAAGAAATGGAGTAGGTACTCACACGCTACGGCGAGCCTTATAATACCCATCGAAATAATATTGATACGTTTAATATTTGCATAATCACTTATAAATACTCCGTGATTCAATTAGCTGAGTATTCGTTTTAGCTATTTTTATTGATTATTATAATTATTATTATATTTTATATACGCCATTATTAATATCATATACGCTCACACAACCACATCACACTGCCGAAAAACACCGGCAAACCATGAAATATATGTAGGTTCGACGAACCTAAACGGCACAAAGGCGCGGAAAACAAAACGGTCTATGTTACATAATATATTAAACCCTTATATTAATTATATCATATTAAATATTATAAATATTAATATCCAATTATTCGTATTACAATTTTGCTTTTTATGCACCATTTTCCCCACTTACCTATTATTGACGTGTCCATGTTATTTCTATTATAAGTTAATCGACGGCCAATGTCCATAGCCGATCGGTCAGGTCAACGAGAATTACACGAAAAGTAATCAACTTCATGCCATGGGACACGGACAGAACGATTCGGAGTTTGATTATACACCAATAACAGCATAAAACGCACATTCGAATTTTTGGCGCGTACGAGGTCTTACAGATATGGTAGATCGACGAATAATAATATTTAAAAAAAAGATTGAATAAGTGTCATTAACAATGGCGGGGTTATCACGGTAATGCGACTGCATTAGTGCCTTAGGGCAAGCGCCTTACAGCCAATCATAGTTATTCGTAAATCGAGAGAGTTGCCGGCTAGTTCAAACATATTGAAAATAATACTAAGTCACATATAAAGGAAAATAAGGATGGAAAGTGTGAAAGGGCTACACTTGGTGAGAGAAGAAATTATTTATTATTATTTATTCCGTCTCGAGCATCCCTAGCCGATAATCTTTGATTTTTAAGGTCGTCTTTGATGTTATTTAGCCAGGTTTTCTTCGGTGCCGATCGCTGAATTCTCCATTTTGTCGCACGGTCTCGCCAAAGAAGTTTACGTGGCAAGCGATTATCGTTCATTCGGCAAACATGGCCGAACCATCGTAGTCGACGTTTTTGTACTTCTTCTTCGATCGTTGTTACTAGATCGCATCTTTCTGTAATGGTCTCGTTTCGAATTCGGTCGCGGAGTGAGACACCGAGAATCTGCCTCAAGCATCGCATTTGGAAGACTTCGAACTTTTTGAGGTTCGATTGTAGTAACGTTCACGTTTCCGATCCATAAAGAAGAATGGGAAGAACCAACGTTCGGTATAGTCGTACTTTGGTTTTGATGGTAATATTCGTTCGCTTCCATATGCACCACTTGAGCGAGGCGAATGTTGCTGTTGCCTGACCGATCCGGCTATGGACATCGGCCGTTGATGCCACTTTCTTTTCCGTAACCAACGATCCTAAAAACTTGAATTGTGAAGAAATGAAATGGTTGAGAGAAGAAATGGTTTTTTAAAAGATAGTTAAACCAATACAACGATTTTCGCGCTATCCACTTTTTTGTAACTTGCTAATAGATGGCGCTGCAGCACATCTCCGTCTATACCGTTCATTCGATAGCCATAAAAATTGATATACATAGATATTTGAGCACGCATAATATATTGGCGCTATTAACTTTTTAAAAAATTGAAACTCGCCACCAGATAACGCTGCAGCACACCAACTTCTATACCGTACAACCGATCGCAATGTGAACTTCACGCTATTCACTTTATTGTTACTCGCCACTAGATGGCGCTACAGCACATCAGCTTCTTTTACCGTTCAACCGATCGTTATGAACCCACCATGAACGCCTTTCGGACGCCACTTGGGCAACACCGGGTAATATTCCGCTGGACTCAATAGACACTTATAGACTTTTAAACCGTTTGACCGATCTCCATGAAAGTTGGAACATATATGTATCTTTTTACGGTGAAGGTTTTTATGCTATCCGCTTTGTTGTAACTTGCTAATAGATGGCGCTGGAACACATCAATTTCTAAACCGATCAACCGATTGCCATGAAAATTATTATTTATTTATTTATTTTATTTTCGGGAAACATACAGCGCTTCATTAATTATTACTAATTATTCTAATACAGTGTTTCGCTGGCCGATTAATTGTTTCCTACATTATTTTCTTATATGGTAAATCAAAAGTTGCATTGCACTAAATTAAATTAAATTAAATTACAATTGAACTATTGCAAGGATAGGAAAGGAGAGGGATGGGATATATATATACCAACTTCTATACCGTTCAACCGATCGCCATGAAAGTTTTATAAATGCGAAAGTGGAAGTTAAAAAGGACCAATGAAACGATGTGATTTTTAGAATAGAGATAGCTGAAGGAACGGTGAGTAACATAGGCTACTTGGGGTATAGGTGGAAGATGTGGGGGGAGTGAAAGGGGATGGAAGTGGATACCCGAGCATCGCCGGGTAACATTACAGTAATACCATATATAATGGGTTTCTAATGGTTCCGTGCAGATTGGCTGTAATCCTGCAGTCGGAGGCGGTTGGGATCAGAAGATCGCGGATTTGGCAAAATACCTCGGGCGGAACTGGGCACTTCGTGCACCGTCCGGTTTGCTAGGTGTTGAATGCCAAGCTGGCGAATAACCAGAGGGATCTGGAAACGTATGCTTCCTATGACAGCGGAGGGTAGTTGTCGACCTGATCCGATCCGTCTGCCACCCGATCCTGAGTGACCATGGCGGGCGAAGGAAGTCGCGGTTCGCAAAATATTCAAACTGTATAACAACAAGCGACCTCGAAACCATGGCCAAACTGGAGGACGGAGAAATCCGGCCAAATCTGGTAGTAAAGACGTGAGGTTGTCCCGCTGGTTTCACGTTCCAGTGCCTCGCGGTAAGGCGTCGGCTCCTTACGAGCATGTTGACGGAGCTAGGGCGGTGTCGACTACAACGGGCGAACCCGTCACCCCAGGCCGGTATAACGATATGTGATCGTTCTTTCAGCAGTGGGATGAACCTAGAAGACTTAGAGACAAGATAATATACTGCCTAGCTCCGCCAACAAGCTCGTCAGAGGCCAGCGCCTTACGGCGAGGCACCGGGAAAGGGACACAGCGGGCAGCGTCGCTTCCTGACTACCAGTTTGGAAGGATATCTCCGTCTGGAACTAACCTTCATGATACCTCCTGTCGCCCGACTGGTTGCAGGATCAATGTCGATTGCGCGTTCCTCTCCCTAATGAAGCGGTGAGACGGTATACACCAAATCTATCACGGACCACGGCATCCTTGTGGTCGTTTTAAGAGCAGTTGCCATAAAGTTAACAACCACCCCCGCTCTATAGGAAACATTACTGTTTCCGGACTCCTCCGGCTGTTAGTCGGTGGAGTGCACAATCGATTGGCTGACGCTGCACGGTGCGTAAACCGTCCAGGAGCGCCCGAAGATTGACTCCTAGGGAAAACTGACACAAAGGCCAGAGCCCTTCCCTGGCTCGCACCTCTACGTGGAGGCCGCCGGATAGGTGTTGACCCGTGAGTATGACCGACCCTGAACGCATGGGTCTTCATGGTCAAACTGCAACAGGGCCCATTAGCTCCCCTAGACTGTGGACTGGATTGTCCCTGAGTTTCTTTGTAATCACCTCACGGCTGAAAGAACGATCTATATCGTTATAACAGCTTGATGTGTCGGGTTCACCCATTGCAGATGACAGCTCCAAAGTACCTATTTTAACACGCTGTCATTATGTCGACCTGTATGTAACTAACTATGTAATGGAATCTAAGGTAACTAATCTAACCATCTTCCAAGGATTGAAGCGTCATGAAAATTGGCAGCTGTATGTAGTTCTGATGACAATACAATAATATGGTACTGTCGAACTGATCTGATGATGGAGTCGGAAGATATGAACTGGAACTTCATGATGGAACATCGTATCGTAGCTGTGTTTGGACTTGTTAGAAAAGTCTGGGAATGCACTTTGACCACGATTAGGTTTCAAGGTCTGATGATGAAGCCGGAAGATAGGCACTGGCATTCCATTATGGAATTGCGTATCATAGCCGTGTGTATGTGAATATCGTATCGTAGCCCAAAAGCGTATTTTTAGTGTTTTTCACACGCGAAAGACTTACTAAAACCAATGGTAAAACATTCAGTCGATGTTAGTAGATCGTATAGCCTACGCGCCTCGTCTCTCCAAACGGCGCGCGGCGGCCCAAGATATTATGAATGCATTCGTTTCCACGATTTCCCACGCTCTTCTTGTTTGAGTGTACCTACACGTAATAACATGCGGAAGGCAAAATGGTATCATCGAACCGAGGCCGCGTGTCGCAGACCGACTTACTAAATCAGAACGGAAGTTCATCACTGCAAAATGACAGCAAAAATTACAACTCACTCATGAACTCGGAATATATTAAATAAATAGCGTAACTACAAGAAATCACTGTAACAACCTGGATATCTATTTACAGGGTTATGCTTCGTCGATAGATACCTTGGGAGATCTTGTAGAAAAGATTATTTGCTACCTCCAGCAAAATTTACCTCTATGCAAAAATCAATAATAGAGTTGTAATTTTTTTTAAAAAGTATAATACTTTATTCATTTCATTATTGTACTTTTAGCCCCATTGTTATCAATGTGTAACTCGGAAAAATTGAACACCGAAATGCAGTTAATGCTCATTGCCCACCTAACTAGGACTAAACTGTCCCGTATCTAGGCGGGTCAGAGTAATTAAAATAAGTAATACAACTTATGTAACAATTAGCCTAATTAACGTAAAAAGACTTTTTATTTTTATAATTAATGAATGTCCTTAATTAAGATTAAATAACATATAATAATAAATAAATAACATTATAATACAAATCAAAACACTAAATTTGTACGAATAATACATTGTAGGTAATACAATATGGCAAATACACATATACATAAATACGATTTCAATAAATAATTAATGATATATGGTATCAACATATTTATAATTTAATAAAATATATAGATACAATTATAAATGCAGTGCTAAAAAATATGAAATAATATTTTAAAAAATATGATATGATATACTATTAATATGTACATAATAATTTATATAAATATACAATATTATTTTTAAATTAACCTTTATACATACGCTTTATAAACCAAGTTTTCAGATTTAGACCTACCTAATTCAAATAACCATTTATTAATATTGTCTATAAACTCTTGATTGTTCTTCAGGTGTAAATTACATACACCTAAAGATAATTTCAACTTCATAGGATAAGGGGCTCTCTAGACGATCAAGCATGCTTGTCAAGCATCGCGTCGCGGGCTGGGAGGGGATCGAAACCGCAGAAAATATGCAAATATTTTTTGAAATATTTACCAACAATGCCTAATTTTGTAGTTTTATACCAGGGAGTCACGCCATTCATCAATCAATTACGTCTAATTAACGTGACTCCACGTATTAGAATTACACGTATATCATATAAGAATAAATAATTAATAGCCTACAATTTAAACGAGTGAGGATTAGCTGTAAAATTATCTAAATCTGGTGCCAACGAGTGAATTTCATAGCGCCGCAAAGCACGCGACAACAAGCTCCACCTCGTAAAGTTAGTACGCGAGAGCGTCTCCGCGAAAAGATGGTGCGATCGAGCACGAAATTAATTATTTGGTACGAAAAGATCCACCTTCGCTAGTTAAGCTAGGGTTATCAGTTTTACCACGAATTAGATTCAAAACATAGGACATGGTCAACGTTTCTCTTCTGATACAGAGAGAATTATAGCCTGTGATAAATGCAGTCGAACACAAAAATGGATAATATCCGTACTGCTTGAAGTACAAAAATATCAAAAAACACTTCTGTACCTTTTCCAGCATGCGGGTATAGGTATCTTCATGCGAATTCCAAATAGCTGCATTCGTTTCCATGCGACTTCTAACAATCGAGTTGTACAACTTGCGCATAACCCGAATATTATTGAAGTGCTTGGATTGCCATATCACAAACCCTAGAAGGATTAGGCGTTTAGGCGCTATCTTGGAGGAATACACACAGACTGAGAGGCTCAAAATAGATATTTCCGTTTTTATCTCGAAAAAAAAAACTTTTTCTTCTCGGTTATTGGCGGGACGGGATAGTAAAATTGGCTACCAAAATTTTAAGTTCGACACCAAGATTTCTTCCTATGGACATAAATAAATAAATCTCTTGCACAGTCTCTCCTCTTACCTTTTCTTCACTATGCAGATATGGCTTATCTCGATTTATCAGAGAAACTGCTTAACAAACTTGAACGTTTGCAAAATGTAGGCACACGATTCATCTTCGGTCTATGTAAGTATGATCACGTGTCCAAATATAGGGCACAGTTAAAGTGATTGCCAGTACGCCAAAGGAGAAATGTTCATATACTTGCTCTCCTCTATCGTGTACTCTCTCAATCAACACCATCCTATCTCCACGAGCTTTTTGAACCGTTGATTTTCCACGGTCTCGTACTTCGGTCAGCCTCTGACAGCTTACTAAAAATTCCGTTTTATAATAGTGATTTCTATTCCTACTCATTCTGTGTCGATGGTGCAAGACTCTGGAATGAACTCCCGGCGAATATACGAAACTCGTGTTCTTTACTGTAATTTAAGACACCTTAAGGATTACTACCTTTCTAAAAAGTAACCAGTTTTTATCTTTTTCTCCTCTTCCTCTTCCAATTTCCTCTCCTCGGGCATACCTTTACTGGTCTGTATTTTATGCAGACGAATGTAATATTTTTTATTTTCACAATGCGCGCATGTATTACTGTGATTAGGTTAGTTGTAAGACATTGCCATAATAAGCTCACCTTTTTGTATAATAATTAAGTGCAAATTATTATTATTATTATTAAGATGTATGTAACTTCTATAAAACGGTAACAGACACATTTTACAGTTCACCTACCGTTTATTTACCTAGATTAATCGCATGATATCCATGCATCGGCGTGAAAAATCGTATGCAAACAGACGTAGGAAGGCATTTGACATTCAAATTTACTACGTCATCTTCCAAATTTAGGCAGGTGCTTATTTGGGAGATTCTACCTGCGCTCGATAGCAGTCATTCTACAATAAACATGAAACATAATTTATGCGCAGGCTTTAAAAGTAATAGTGCAAGCGAGAGGAACGAACCTTTATTTATATTTTCTTCTTCTTTCGATGATGACGATGATATAATGGGCTCGATTGCGTTTCTTCGTGAACTAAAATCGGAAATTAATCCGTGTGAACGAGACATGGCAATACGCTAGAGCGGAATGTGAAATGAACGGCTGTCGCGTTTTCGCATTTATACTACCCACATAGCATCTGAATCTAACACCGCACGAAATGTGTTCAAATTTATTCGGTCGACAGGTAGTTTTATCGACGATCGTTCGTTTCATATTCCACTCTAACGTATTGCCCTATCTTGAACTAATTTCAGCTTTAGTTTACAAAGAAACGTAATCGGGCCCAATATGTAGTTGGAGATGAGTAGAGTCCGCGTCATTTCGGATGACAGAGCGTTCGTTCGTTTACAATACAATACAATACAATCAACTACTCCAGTAGATAGGCATTCCTACACTTGGATGCGTCACAAAATTAAATGCTTAAAATTTAATTATTGGAAAAATGACTATCATGATGTCATGGCTGTAATATTATATTCAATATTACCTACTTACAAATAGTCAAAATATACTAATGTCATTAAATAGTAAGAGAGAATAATATATTATATAAATAAATACAAACGGAGCTGCCATGGAATTCACCGACCGGAGTCGGGCCCATCATAATACTATTTTTTTTTACACTTCTGGGGGGTGAGCAGTGGATTCCGGACTTACGAACCGGCTGTGGTAGGTTTAGGACAGCTGTCTTGCCACATGTGAGCGTTCACCTTACCACCCATTCACTCCCCCTTCGAAGCCATAGAATTTGAGATGCGCAAATCGCAGTTTTAGATAATTTTTCTAAGAAAGAGTTGATTATTTTTCTGGAAAGGCCAAGATCTTTAAAGAGGTGAAATAGAGATTTAGCTGGCAGGCCACGAGCGCCAACTTCCACCGCGTGAAGGTGAACAGTGAAGCCGTTCCGGGTTACGGCATTTGCAAGATCATGGTATTTATTTAATCTGTACTCATGGTCTTTTGGGATATTTGATTCCCATGGAACAGTTAATTCTACAATAAGAGCCACCTTCCGAGATAGAGAGTAAAGAGTTATAACTGGACGCAGGGCTGTGCATCCGAGACTTTCAGGGAATTTATACTGCTTAGAGACCGAATCAACCTCCAGAATCCAATCTGTAGCTTTCTCGATTATTGAGAAAGGTTTTGTAGTTAAATGTTTTTTGCCTTTAGAGCCATCCCGCACAAACTGTATTGGGGGTTTGGAGGATACTGTCAAACCCTTGTTGGCACGAGCCACTGAGAGACTAAATAGAAATGCAAATTCTATGTATGTAGAATAATCAATGTAAAATAATTTTATTGTGAATCCAACAATATGCCCTCGTATTTTTAAACATAAATAGATGTATACTAAATTATATGAGAATTAGAATGTCAGCTATCATAATACCGTTATGTTTAACATTTTATTAATTATCAACATGGACAATAAACTCGGAATTTTCGAACTCCCTTTACCATAAATTGGGTTTCTTACCAAACTATTTATAATTATCTTTTTAAATTGATCCTCTCCAAGGCTTTTCATTTGCTCTGGAAGAGCAAGCAGAGCGTTCGTTCGTATACGTGTCCGGGTTTTGTTAAGACATGTCTGTCCGATAGTATGACGCCTGGATGGCTTTGACGTTCGCCTCTTGTAGGTCCTGGTGTGTGACGGAGTTGACAACTGCATGCAGGATAAGAAATGGTCTTCATCCTGCAGCGTTCCACGGTCGCGCATTAGGTTCTCTATGTAGAGCTCCGGCGGACGAGATTGGATCGCCATCTTTTAATACCCACCATCAGTCTGACGAGACTACGCCAGTTGGTATAGGGAAGATAGGACCCCGGTGCTATCTCTTCCTTTACGTCCTCGCCAAGCGAAGCGCTCCACAATGGGGCAAAACCCCTGAATCGTTGGCAAAAAGTCCCACTTGCAAAGTGTTATCTGTTGTTCTGGTTTATAACTCATAAAGAGCAGGTATAACTAGCCGGTCGATAGCCGGTTTTATTTCCGCGATTCAACACTAATACGATCGAGAAACGTCAGTCGAAACTTACCCTTCTCGCAGGCCGTACGAATTTGACAAATTTTCAAGTATTTCAACGTCAGGTTTAAGTGATTATTTATTAAAAAAATATTATGGAAGCCTCGGCAATGGGTAAGTAATATAGTTACGCCTTTAAAAAATGTATTTTAGACATATTTGTTAGTTAGATAATATTTTTAACTTTGAATTAATAAAATGTTTGAGTATTTGTTTGTTTTTGAGAAAACATAAGGTTTTTAGTCCCACTAGTTGTCACTAGGTGCAATGATTTTGGTATATTATTACACCTGATACCATAGTCTTTCAATTGATAACAAACATGTTTGCCCGTATTTGCCCCAATTTATGTAAATTACTGATTTACTAGTAATATAAAATAGTAAATATAATTAATATTTTTAAAAAGCTACTTTTTTTATTTTTTTTTGTTTTAGGATCTGGATATACTAATATTTTTATATCACGTATGGACTTATATAACAAAATGATCGAGTCTAGCCATGAGAAACTCAACGACCAAGTACCATTTTTGAAGGAAAACCTAATCGAGCGTACTAGATGCCCGGAATGGAAATATTCAGAGCTGAATACAAACATATCTTATTTTATTGCCGATGTCAAGAAAAGATGGTCGTCTTCGAACCAAACAGGACAAAGGTTTCTCACAAAAAATGATAGTTGGCTTAAATCTTCGATAAGTTTCCCGAACTTTGTAGGCCGAAACTTAACATCGGGAAGACCAAAATTGGATTTTAAAGAAGCTTCGGATAGGACAAAGCGTTTGAAAATACAGGACTTACGGTCGAGTCACAGCGCTGAGGAGCTGTGTTACGCAGTACAAATGAGCCTAAGATCTTCTGGAGCAATTGATGCTGCTGCATTGCTAAAAGAAGTTACTACTACTTCTCCGAGACGGGTCAAACACTATAAAGAAGCTTATAAGAAAGAGAAAACAAAAAAAACAGGGCTTCTTCCCGCGCTTGAAGCTTTATCAATGTTTGTAGAAGCGCAACTCACAAGAAGCCAATACGACGTAATAAGATCTAAATCTACAGACCGATTCCCATCATACAAGAAAATACAAGAAGCTAAAAAGGAATGCTACCCGTATAAGAAGTATATTGAAGTGAGAACAGGGGCTGAGATTGAGCTACAAGGACTGCTTGACCATACAGTTACACGTATCCTTCAGTTTCAGAATAAAGTTTTGAAAATCCAACAACCAGTTAGTTTTAATATGAAAGTGGGGACTTCGAATCTGAACAAAAGTTTAAAAACGAGTCATACAACGATGCAAGTATTTTCATGTCTTCATTAGTATCCTTGAGGCTTAAAAACGGAGATCCTGAAGGCCCAACTAAAGCACAAACGATACTATGGAGCAATACAAGGGCATCTTCAACAAGATTTTGCCGTCCAATCAAGTTCCAGTTCGTTCACGAAACTGTTGATGTTGCTAAAAAGGAAAAAGAACACATTCAATATAAAATAAACCGATTAGTCACAACCAAATATGAAAATGACGAAGGCGCAGTGATAGAAATTACCCATAAATTGCTTTTTACTATAGTTTACTGTAAAATTTTCAATTCTCTAACAGATACAAAGTCGACATTGCTATGTTTTTTATGTGGTTTAACGTCTAAAGACTTTAATAACATTAGAAAATTCGTGAATACTAGTATAAAGCAGGATAATTTAGAATTTGGAATGTCCACTCTTGACGCCTGGATAAGATTATTTGAGTGTTTACTCAATGTATCATACAAATTGCTATTACAGAAATGGCAAGCTCGAGGCGCAGAGAACAAAAGAATAATAAATAGAAGAAAACATGAAATCAGGGTAAATTTTAAATCGAAATTCGGTGTAATTATCGACAAACCTAAACCTGGATATGGCGGCAGTAACGATGGGAACACGGCTCGACGCTTTTTTTGAAAATGAAGAAGTATCATGCAAAATAACAGGAGTCGATCTAGAAGTGATAAAACGATTTCGTACCATACTACGAGCAATGGCAAGTGAATACACCATTAATTTACAACGATTCCAATCTTATACATTGGAAAGTGCACGTTTCTTTGTGGAAAAATATCCGTGGTACTGTATGCCCCCTACAATACATAAGGTTTTAGTTCATGGGCCTATAATAATGAAAAAACTTTATTGCCTATAGGGTAACTAAGCGAAGAAGCCCAGGAGGCAAATAACAAAATGTTTAAAAGGTACAGAGAAGGATATTCACGCAAAATTTCAAGAGTAAGACCAACGAAGACATCATTAAAAGGCTTTTGATATCATCAGACCCACTCATCACCAATATGCAGTAGCCACAACAACATAAACATGCATTAGACCCAGATGTGATCCAACTTTGCAAGCACCTGAATTAGATATTTCTGGCACATCAGAATTAGTTTCAGATGATTCGAATGATGATGATGAATGAAGGTTGTGCAATAAATGGTTACTATATTGCATTATTTTGTTTTCTTTTACTTATAATTTTTTTATATATCACTAGTCATCGTTATACATTTTGAAATAATTTTTAGTTTTCAAATTAAGACTCTTTTGTGGAATTTTAAACAAAAATAACAGTTTTAAAACAGAAAAATGCATTGTGATTGCAAAAATTTACTCCGAGCAAGATCTGGCGAAAATAAATTAGTAAGTGGTTATTTTGGTAAACGGACATACTATAAATCAGAATATACCTCTTGTATTGCATTAGTTTACAGTATTTTCAAATGCACCTACCTTTATATATATGTAGTATATTATTTTTATTATAATTTTATTACTGATTTTATTATTTTCATTTATGCCAACTACCTTTCTCTAGGATTGTTATTAAAAGAACAAAATCAATCATTCCCAGTGCTAGACCCAAATATGGTACTTAACTGTTGTAATCTGTCGTTAACAAGATTATCTACCTTTAAACTAATTACACTTTTTATTCTACTTTATGATTGATACGATAGGCGAAGAGTTAAACCTGATTGATTCTATACAAATTCCGGATATTAACAATCCTAGTGACTGTAAAACTAAACTTAAGACAAATATTTCCAAGTGCATACTAAGTCTCAATATCCGCAGCGTTAACAAAAATTTTGATCAGTTATTAATTCTTCTGCATTGTTTGGATCTAGACCTTGACGCAGTGGTATTAAGTGAATGCTGGATAAATTGCGCCTCCCAGATTCCACATTTAGATGGATATGACGTTAACTACACATTGAGAAACCGAAATAGATCCGACGGTGTAATCGTCTACACGAAAACATGCCTAAACGCATCAGCGAATGAGCTCGATATCGATGACGGCAATGGCTTGCAAGTAACGTACAATGATGTTAACATAATTGCAATTTATCGATCCCCTTCATTTGCAAATGCTGCTAAGTTCATAAATTCTCTTATTTTCAGCTTAAACAGCATTTGTTATGACGAAAAAATCCGTCACACTGTCATTGCCGGCGACGCAAACATAAATATATATGGAAATCGATCAACATTTGCTGATGACTATGAATGTTTCTTGCATGAACTGGGTTTCGTGTCCGCCATAAATACGCCGACAAGGGTTCTTCCAAATATTGAGTCTTGTATAGATCATATTTTTATAAAAACTAAATACAACGTCACCTCTGCAGTAATACACTCCACAATTACCGATCACTATAGTACGATATTAGCCATTGATCGCGATATACAGAAAACTCAAATAATGTACACGAAATTAAAAAAAATTGATGACTCGAAATTACTAGATTTACTGTCAAAGGAACTGTGGACAGACGTCATGGATAAATTGAATGTAAACCAAGTAACCGACAAATTTGTAGCTACCCTCCAAACACACATTAGAGACTGTACAACAAACAAACAGATCCCACATAAGAATAAAAAAATTAAACCCTGGATCACCGCAGGGCTGGTCCAGTCCATTCATAAAAGAGATAAACTACACAGTAAAGTCAAAAAATTCCCAAACAACTTCGCCTTAAAAAGCTACTTTAAAAGATACCGCAATCTATGTGCAAAATTAATAACAACTGCAAAAGAGAATTATTATAAACTAAAACTACAATCAGAAAACAACGATATTAAATGTGTATGGAATATAGTTAATGAATTGAGCTATAGGAAGAAGACAACTTCACGGATAAGCGAACTGGTCATCAATAATGAATTAATAACAGAAAACGACAAAATAGCAAATGAATTGAATAAATATTTCTCTAACATTGGAAAAAATCTTGCTGACAAACTATGTAGTAGATTAAATTTATGTGAAGTTAAAGTAGCTAAGAAAGTGGCTGGGACTATTATTCACCCATTGTTCAAACTTACTAAAACCACAGAAGAAGAGGTCTATAATGCCTTAAAAAATATAAAAACAAATTCTGCTTGTGGGCCAGATATGATAAGTGCCAAAATCCTTAAAAAATATGCTGAATATTTAGTAACTCCGCTTACCCATTTATTTAACTGTAGTTTAGCTAGTGGCATATTCCCAAGCAAATTCAAAGAAGCAAATGTTACACCCATTTTTAAAGCTGGACTGAAGTCTGATCCCTCAAATTATCGACCGATATCAGTACTTAATGTTTTAGCCAAAATTTTGGAAAAAATAGTGAATAAACAACTCTGTACTCACCTAGAATCCAACCACATGCTATCCAAAAACCAATACGGCTTCAGATCCAAAATGGGAACACAAGATGCAATACTAAAAATGACAGGGCATATCACTAGTTATGTAGACGCCAACAAAAAGTGTATTACTGTATTTCTTGACCTTGCAAAAGCCTTTGATACAATATCCCATGAAATACTCCTAATGAAACTTGGGAAATATGGTATTACGGGTATCGAACTAAACTGGTTTCGCAGTTATATTGGATCTCGAAAACAGCGTACCCGGATAGGCGATTCTTTAAGTAATAGTCTTTTCAATAATCATGGGGTCCCACAAGGAAGTACTCTTGGGCCGACTCTCTTCCTACTTTACATAAATGGGCTTTGTGAAATGGATGTTGGTGCAGATATAATATCATACGCTGACGATACTGCCCTCATATTCGAATCGAATAGTTGGGAAAGTGTATATAACAAGGCAGCTGTCGCGATGAAAAGTGTTAAGGGCTGGCTTGATTATAATCTGTTAACGCTGAACGTGGATAAAACTAAGCTTGTAGCCTTCAGCATAGATGCTCGTCAGCAACCTCCACAAAATTATAACCTAGTCCTACACGAATGCGACAGTCTTGATTGTAACTGTGTACAAATTGAGCGTGTGCCTTTTGTAAAGTACCTAGGTGTTCATGTCGATAAACATCTCCGGTGGCAAATACATATCGGAAAGGTCGGGGAAAAAGTCCGTAAATTAATATATATTTTCAGGAGTATCAGAAATGTCCTTGATATAAAAACTCTGAGATCCATATATTGTGCTTTGGCACAGTCACTTATGATGTATGGCAATATCGGTTGGGGCGGTGCGGCTAAACTGCACCTAGACCCACTAGTAAAAGCTCAAAAAGCGGTAGTGAGAGTTATAAACAGAAAACCGTATCGCTACCCATCCGATTTACTTTTCAATGACTTCCAGATACTTGATATCAGACAGCTGTACATAAAATCGATTGTCACTTATTTTCACCACGACACAGATCGGCATTCCAGCCGAGATCACAAACACGACACAAGAAAAAAGCAAACCCAGAAGCAAATTCGGACGAACACAAGGTTTGCCCAGAGACATTATTTGTTTCTGGCCCCTCGAATGTATGATGTATTCCTTGCGACACTCACCGAAGGGCAGAAGCTGAGAACCAGTACCGCTTTCAAAGCTGAGGTCACAAAATGGTTACGTGGAAAAAGTAGAGGCGAATGCGAAAGGCAGCTCATGGAAATTGTGTCTTAAAATAATAAAAAAGATTTTTTTTTGCAATGATTTATTTTTGTTTATTTATATACTATTATGTAAGTATATATACAGTATATATTGAATATAGGTAGATACATTTTGTATATATGTATGTGTGTGTATGTGTATATATATATTTTATATGTATAAGTGTGTATTTATATATAAATATATCTATATATTATAATGCCTATGTAGGTAAT
Organism: Micropterix aruncella; assembly: GCA_944548615.1. Lineage (NCBI taxonomy): Eukaryota > Metazoa > Arthropoda > Insecta > Lepidoptera > Micropterigidae > Micropterix > Micropterix aruncella. Next base: position 2,756,885 of record OX155975.1, read on the forward strand.
TACCCTTTTATCCTTTTATTATTACCGCTTTACTAACTAATATTAGATGTCTTTTTCTTCAAATTTTCTTAATTATGTTGCTATTTTTTTTTATTTTAACCGAAAATTTATAAAAAATTGTACTATGTAACAAATATAAGTGTGGTATCACTCCAGAACAGACTGTAGTCTAGTGGAGCTGATAAAATCCATCAAATCTGTACTTTCTTTGCTTCACAAACAATGACTAAGTATTTGCTCTTTTTTACACTGTGTTATTTGTGTCAACATTGTAAATTTTTATTTTGGATTTAAATAAATAAAATTAAATTAAAAAAAAATTAAAAAATGATGTTAGCTGACACTAAAAAATGTTGAAACAAAAGAAAAAATAATTTTTGCCAACTTTTCATGGCATATCGCCACTGTGCGCTCCACGGAGTGATGCGTTTCGAAGATTGGCTGCCTTGGGGCGGTTGGGTGCGGCTCATGAATAACTTTCACAATTCGAGGCGACTGTGGGGCAGTTCTTGCCCGTGCAATCGGTGTCCTGAATTGATTATCACCTTTAGGCGTTCATAGTGCAGTAATTAAGCAAAAAAAGGGGTGAACCTCGGAATGAGAGATAATAATCTAGTAACTCGTATACACCTTCATTTTGGCGTTCTAAGAGTTGTCCCAAAAGTCTCATTAAATCTCGTATCTGCGTCGTAAGTTATTCAATGTCAAAGGTCACAAAATATGTTTTTCGTGATAATCTTGGTTTCTTTAGCTCTAAGGATGTCAACATCTGTAATATAAATTGTAGAGCATACAATTTGCGACAAATTTTATACCAAACATTTTTTCATGCGCTCAACCGTTTATGAGATAGATGGCGGAGAGCGCGCAGCCTTCAGCCTTACATACTGTAATGCAAGGTTAACTGTAAATACCCTGTATAAAGTTATTAAATCATTAAAATATTATTAACAATAAATAATTAGTATTATTTATTAGTTAATACATTGTATTTAATAAACTTTTACATAAATGTAATATATTCATTGTATAATACTTACCTTCTTTGTGTAATTAGAAACTCATTAAATGAAATACTTAATGTATATCTTAATTTTATATTAATTTATTGAAGGTAGTTTTTAAGTTGAAATAAAACGAGTAAATCTACGCCGCCATACTGTTATACCACGAATGTCGCCATATCGGATATAATAATAAAAGATTAATCAATTTTTAAACTATGAGTGCCATCTACACTTTGCATTTTGTACTTATATCCTGTTTGCCAAAATTATAGTAATACGCTTTATAAAATTCATTCCACAAATTATTCTTGAAAATGTTATATCTTTTCCAACAGTTTAAATACGCTTTGGTACAGGGTCCTGAAAGGTGTAGTAACTAAGTTAGAGATTCAACAAACTAATGGAATTATCCATAGCGATTCGTCATAATGATTTTAATCCTACATAATATGTGTACCGTATTACCACGAAATTGAAAATCGATGAAAAGTCGTTGACCGCGTAATTGGTTCATAATTTTTGGGAACGGGAAGAAGACACAAGGTGCTATGTCGGAGGATAGCTTGCGAGTTCTACGTTTTTCGCCTTTAAATATCTGGCCGTGTCAATGGTTCTGGCATTGTCACATTGCAAGATGATGCAGCGTTTACGGTTGCTTTTACGGAGTGCATCAATAACTTCTGTCAAGCAAATTACCGTGTACCAATCAGCATTCAGGGTACGCTGATGCTCCAAAACGACAGTAGCGACGTGTGTTGTTTTCCTAAAAAAGAAACGACCATCCGCTTCGTGGCACTTTACACGCGCGCTAAACACCTTTTAACACCCGAGTCTATAGTCTTGAGCACGGCTTAGCCAGGCATTGCTTAAGCACTGGCTAATGCTTAAGCATCGATTGTATTCTATAGATCAGGGGTAGCCAACCCGTCGATCGCGATCGACCGGTCGATCGTGACTATTAGTCCAGTCGATCGTGGCTAGGCAAAAAAAAATACGTAGAACAGACTGCGTAACGTAATCACCAACTGCTGCACAATTTCAGGCAGTTAACAGCTTCAAATTAATTAATTAAATATAACACAATTACATTTAAAAACATTGAGACGCCATGTAATTGGTAGATCGCATAGGGTTTCGTCAGTAAACAGTCGACCTTGGATCTGATCAAATTGGCCACCCCTGCTATAGATAGACAGTTGATTTCCCCAAGCAATGCTTAAGTATTCGGGATTCCTTTCATTTCGTCTGGCAATACACGTAAAAGTATTGACCACAACAAGTTCAATGTTTCTCTTTCATAAAATGCTCCTACAAAAATTACTAAACTTTTATATTTCGTGTAAAAATGGTATTGCCGCATTCTCCTTGTTTTTATTCGTCTGTTGCTTTCGTTTCTTTCAAAATATTGCCTAAATTCCGCATTTTAACTCATCGCCTGCCATCAAAAAAAAAAGAAGACCGCCGTTCGCCATTTTGTTTGACATTTGGCCGGATATCTTGGTTGCCGTTGTTTCTCGTTTATTTTTCTTTTTTGCTGCTTTATTGACCTCTCGCTTTTGATTCGCGGCCTTTAACCTGTTTTACGATTTGATCTATTGTATTTGAGGATATTATAACGACTCGACCTGACGTCGGACTTATGTATTTCGATATGGCTGATAAAACGCGAAAGTGGCCTTACTCCACCTTCGAGAAAGATTTGGTGATAAGTTTATATACACGACAGTAGATTTTGAAAATCTGTATCGCCTTTTAAACGATTGCTCGTGGTATAATCCGGCGGAGAAATCGCAGGTCGACAATAAATATAAACATCGCCGTTCAGCAGCAACGTTGTCCTAATTTGCGGTCAAATCCGACACAATTATCCGCTGAAATAATTGTTTAAAAGGATTTTTTTTTATGTGTTGTTTAAAAAAAAATAACATGTGGAAATTAAATTAAAAAGTAACATAAAGAATCATATATTTTGGATATGTTTTTTATGGCAATACTAGCTGACCCGACAGACTTTGTCCTGTCCAAATATCAATAAATTTGTTTGTGATCGTATTGTGAATTTATGAAAAGCTATTGGAATATGTAAACAAACCAAACATAAATCATTTGCGTCACACCAAGACTTTTCCGGAAATCAGACAACCCCCCCCCCCCCCGCGCTCCCCGAACCTCCCCATCCCCACCCCTAATCAACCCTCCCAACCCCCCCAAATACACCCACAAACTACCCCCCTTCCAACCCCCGTCTGATCCTTCAGATTTTTTTTTAAATTGAATACTTTGGATTGAAATCTTTCCATCCCGAGGGCATAGCGATCAAAACAAAAAAAGAATCAACCTAATATGTCGTTCCTATTCAAAAATAGAATTACGGATATCCATCGTTCGAAGTAATCTATAAAATCTTATTAATATAGAGAAAAACAACGTCGAAAATGTCTGAAAATTTATGAAACGCTCAGAGTTTTCTTGCGCGCTTTCGCTCACCCCATCAGCTGGATAATTTTAATCTATTTTCGAGTGAAGCCTTCGTACCGCAGCCCCTCCTCGAAATAGATCGTCGGCGGCTTGACCCGTCCCAGAAATGCGCGACCCAGTTTTCAATGACCCAGGCGTTCTAGGCGAATTGCATTTAATTTCGCAGCAATTTGCACTTGAGCACGAACGCCATGCTTCTCAACGTATAGATTCGAAAATTATGCAATTTTGTTTTACTGCGGAGATATAACCGGTATTAACCTATCAGAGTCTTACGTAGTTTAACGGGTGCAAATCGATGCAGGAAGTATATTATTGTATAAGTTAATAGTAAAAACACATTTTTAACAACAAGCTTTTATTAAAATGCTCTGTGTTGAGCCAACCCTGGGTGCAGCAGCCATGTCATAGTGAAATTTAGAACGTGCTATCATAATTGAATGCGTATCCAATAATTCGTGTATGTGCTGTTGAGCGTTGAGGAGTCCTCTCGTTGGAAGCCAACCCTGGGTGCAGTAGTCCTGTCGCGGTGAAACTTTGGACGGGCTATCATAATTGCACGCGCATACAAACTTTGGTTTCTGTGCTGTTGACCGTTGATGAGTCCTCTCGTCGAAAGAAAACTCTGGATGCTGTCGCGGTCAAATTTATAACGGGCTATCATAATTGAATGCGCATACAAACTTTCGTTTCTGTGCTGTTGACCCTCGTCGGAAGCAAACTCTGGATGCAGCAGCCCTGTCCTTGTCAAATTTATAACGGGCTATCATTATAATTGAACGCGTATACAAAATTACGTATTTGCGCTGTTAAGCGTTGAGGAGTCCCCTCGTCGGGAGCCAACCCTGGGTGCAGCAGCCATGTATGGTGAAATCTAGAACAAGCTATCATACTTGAATACGTATACAAAATTGAGTGTCTGTGCTGTTGACCGTGGAAGAGTATCCTCGACAGGAGCCGATCCTGGGTGTAGAATCAGGTTATGCTCAGCATAAAAATGCAGTCATCGAAATTGAACCAAAAGGTAAAATTGCAACTTGATGGGATAAGAGGATGTGGTTCTAATTCAGCTTGCAAGATTTGATATAAACAAACAAACAAACTAACAAACATTGCAAGGTAAATAAAAGTTTGTAAAAATGAATGAAACGGATACGATACGATATATTTTCTGTGTTTGTTTTTCGAAATTGTATCTACCGAATAAATCAAATCAAATCAATAATTTATTGTCCTAAAAAACTAATACATAGTTGTATAGACAGTTGTATTAAATTTGCATTTGGCCGTGATATCATTGAATTCTTCATTAATGATCAAATTCTTCTATTAATAATCAAAACATAAAAGGTTACTCGTAAAAATAAAGAAGGTATTATTGTAGAATTAAATCGAGTCTCACCATTTATTTTACCAGATAAAAAACACAGAGTAATGAACTCTTTAAAATACCGATAAAAATAAGTTTTTTTAGTATTAAATTATGAAATGTAATGTCAAAAATAACAAAAAAAATGTGACGGCTGTCAAAAAGTAAAATAAAATATCTTAGTAATTATATAGTAAATGAAAATAGTTGAGGTATAATTAATATGTGCCTACCTAATAATAGAAACAGTCAATACATTTTAGTCAAATTGAAAATCGTTTTACAACCTATTACAGAAAGAGATATAGTCGAGATGCATACAGTTTTTAGAGATCGTTAATATCGTACAATTGTCTTTCAATGAGATATAATTTGAGTTTATTTTTAAATTGGAGCATTTTTCCTTCGCGACATATTCTTTTTTATACTGGAGGGTAACTTATTGTAGCATATAATTCCGACGTAGCTCGGATCCCTTTTAAAAAGTTCTAGATTTGGACGAGGAAGAATCAGATTATTTCTCCCCCAGGTAAAGTGTTTATGGGTATCTGAATGTATCGGCAGCTGAGCTAGGTTTTTTGTGATCAATTTAACGCATTCTAAAACGTATAGAGATGGAAGGGTGAGAATTTTAAGCCTTCTGAAATGACCACGGCATGGCACCTGAAATGACCAATAGATTTGATTTAAAATCTATAGATCATATTTTTCTTATGATTGTATTCCTTGTTTACTTTCCCGGCAGAGGGTGAACGCGCTAATTTTTTTTTTTTTGAGATGAAGGCGGATATACAAGGTAGCATCAAAAAGTAGTAAGACTGAACTATTTTTTATTTTACTTAACTAATCGGTACAAATCCTTAGTAGTCTTTGAAATAGCACCCTTGTGCTTCGATGCGTATAACGCGATTCCCACTGCGCGTACGCCCTCTGAAACTCGCTTTCGGGGATCCCCCTTTAGAGATGCCTTCACGGCTCCTTTGACGTCTTCTACGGACATCTCCTATGGTGTCTGGTCTCCGGGTCGTACTCGAAACACCGCGTTTCGTCACCGGTAATCACATTGTCAGGGAAATTTGGGTTTTCTTGGACGTAGTTTCGAATTTCTTGGGAAATTTGACAGGGTTGGCTTGATTTTCCCCAACCCGAAAAACTGTAACAACATTATTTGCGAGTAGATGCTACATAACTTAACCTATATAAAGAGACAAATACAAGAAAAAGAGGATAGATAAAAGTAGGTATATATTTAACTCTTTGTGGGCACAGAATATGCCACACCAAAATAATCTAACACTTATAAGGACGCTTAGGTTTAAAAAGGAGGAGAATGGTAAGGGAAAGGGAAAAATAGTACATCATATTTTTTATTTTACTGAGTAGGTATGTATCTATCTATCTATTTACTATTATTATAATTTAATTTTTTATTTATTTACTCGATAATTTTATGACTATAATTTCAAATACTTTTTGATGATATTTTAATTTATTTTTTAAAAATGTTTATGACAAAGACATAATTTAGAATTTTAGGTTTTTTTTTGTGTGCACAGGTAAAATATTTCCTGGTACACCTGCCTTAGTACAGGCCTAGGCCTAGTTAGGCGGTGTTGACGTAGTGACCAAGATGCTGCAGTATGCGCTATTTTTCGCTACTGGTCTAAACACATTTTTTTGTAATGCTGCAGGAAATTATATTCCGTAAATCCTAGCCATTTTAATATATACTATAAATACTACAAATATACTACATTTTCTGTCATAATCACTTGACACAATCACTATCGGGTGGGGGGTGGGGGGGGGGCTACGGGTAGCGCAGGAGAGAAAAAAAAATTGCGCGTTCGCAATACTTTTCCTCCTAGTCGGTTGGTGGGCCGGGACAATTTGAAAGTATAAAAGATACATACGAAAAAGTTTATTGGGCTCCCGCTCTAACATTTACAAAGGAAAAGTACCTATAAGTAAAAACAAGGAAAACCGTAGGAATAATCGTTTCATTAAACAAAGATAAATAAGCGTTTTTACAATCTAAATGTACTCACTTACTTTGCATGTAATTGGATAATGGCTAATAAGATATCGTCAGCTCTTAATATACCACTAATAAATTAGTCTTGCTGGTAGCAAGAATAGCCTGTGACATCATCATGACAACGAGTCAATTGAAGAGTTTTTACGATTTTGGCGACTAAATATATCTATGCCACAACACGACAAAAGAGGAACAGTCTCTAAATAACATAACTTTTTGAATATTGTGTATTCAGTGATATTTATTCAACATAACCTCTATACCAGAGGTGCCCAAACTTTTTTGTCCCCATAAGACCAAAAGCTGTTTTTTTCGCTTCCCGTAGACCAAGGTGCCTGCCTAATCTATGTATACTTTGCCCGGCTATTCACCCAGGATCGGGTAGCCGATGGTCATTTTAAGAGCACTCGCCGTAAGGTCCGCAACCACCCCCGCTCTATAGGAAACAGTACTGCTTCCAGACTCCCCCGACTGTTAGTCAGAGTGCACAATCGATTGGCCTACGCCGCACGGTGCGCAGATCGTCTAGGAGCGCCAGAAGTTTTATTCCTAGGGGAAACTAGCCCTAAGGCCAGAGTCCTGCCCGAACTCGCACTTCATGCGGGGAGGCCGCCGGATGGGTGTTGACCCATGGTGTGACCAACCCTGAACAGAATGGGTCTTCGTGGCCAACTCAGCAAGGGCCCATTAGCTCCCGCCCGCGCCATTACTTCGTTTTCGCTTAACGTTTTTTTTTTGCTCGGCTCCTAAGGGCCGTAATGCGATGTTAAGTAGCATATAACCTTCCCCAAGATTAAGCTATCAAATCCAAAAAGAATGTTTGAAATCCGACTAGTAGTTCCTGAGATTAGCGCGTTTAAACAAAAAAAAACTTCAGCTTTATTATTATTATAGATTAGATTTTTGTTTTTAGCAGGGTTTTCTTGACGGCCCAATGTTATTGTCGAAACTTTATGAGACTTTATACGACCTGGTAACATCTCTCCTTGTTTAACACTGCACTAATATTTGTTTAGTATATAACACGGGGACGGCGACGTTATTATGTGGGCGATACGTAGGCGTTGGGTGAGACAGTAGGTGCAAACATCCGATTGGCAGCCTATTGTGCATTCCTAGCTTCCAAATCAAGAGAAATAGACAGAAAGGCTAGTTTGTAGGAATGTGAAACCGAGGGAAGTAGGCGGTAAACGGAGCGATGATCTGTAAACGAGGAGAGTGGCTTGCGGAAACAAGGTATTTACTTCACTTCATCCGAGGAAACGACCTAAAATCGTTAAAGTTACCTCTCCAACAGTCAGTGGCGTGCTCAGCGTTGGTGAATGGGGCAAGCCCGACATACCTTTTTGTATACATCGCTTCATTTCTCGATTTATCCGCGCTGCGCATGTGTTACTTTGCATATTTTTATTCACCGCTAACGTACGGCGAGGAGTTATGGGTGCGAGCAGCCGACAGGCAGAGGGCCTTCGTTATGCAGAAGCGTGCAGCCCGCACAATAGCGCGTATGGCGCTTGATACGCCGGCTAGGCCTTTGTTTAGAGATCTCTGCATCATGACGCTGCCGTCCATTTATATAATGGAAGTAGCGCTGTTCGTTCGCAGAAATCTAGCCGATTTCGAAGTGAATGGTGTGCATCACCCCTATCCAACAAGATCCCGTAGCATGCTACGTTCGGTAAGTCATGCATTATCCAAGTCGGAGAGGCTAGCCTATATCGCCGGCCCAGCGGTTTACAACAAACTCAGCGAGCACATTAGGCAGGCGCAATCTCTTGACGTGTTTAAAAGACTCCTTAAGAGGTACCTCACAGATAAGGCGTTTTACTCACTGGAGGAATATTACTTCAGTGAAGTCTAAAATGCTTTGGTGGCTGAGATGTTTATTGATTTCTTTGCATTTTGTCTTGTATTTCCTCTTTTTACATTATTCTTGTATTTTTTTGTCTTTTTTTTTTGTTTATTGTTATTTTTTCTTTACAATTAAAAAAGGTTTATTTGCTAATATGTATGGATGTTTGCCAATCTGTATCTGACGTGTATACCAGTATACTAATAAAATGAATATATTTTACGCTTTTTATATTAAAAAAATTGGTACCTCTTTACTCTTTAATCTTCAGTTTGAAATTTACTGCTGGTGTCGTAGATTCAATAAAGCACACTGAAGGCATGCTACTGCTAGACAGAATTTAACATATACTTATCAGCAGTCGCATATCTGCGGTGGTTTTAAGAAATGCCGTTTTATTTGCTTGAGCGAGTAAAATCAAGTTAAGACAGAACTCACCACAAGGGACAATTTCCTCCATTGTTTATCAGGCACTAAAAACCACAAATCATTTAAAATTATACAATAAAAAATCTGACCTGTCACTTAATCAAAACAAACGTAACTAAATACGGAACACGCTCGCATTCTACTTCATGCTAACGCAAGGCTGGCTTATTCGTTAATTCAAAAGTCGTATAGATACATATATTGTTTTGCGTAATTTGCCACAGGCTATGAATGAAAGGACCACTGATTTTGAAAGCCCCGTTGCAAGCCCATGTGTGCGAGCGAGATGACTAGCTGAACTCAACTCGATAAGATTGCAGCGAATTGTTGCACTGTCGCAAGCTGTTTTGTCGCGTGGAGCGATCTGTGTCCGCTAGATAGCAACAGGCGCTCGCAAATTCATTTATTAGTTTAGCGATCTTTTTAAGAGTTAGGCAAGCCGGGCTTTTAGGCTTGTATGAAGGAACCGCGACTTCCAACAGTGCAATATTTCCACAGTATGCCGAGAGAACAGTATAAGCACTCTCGAGCGGCAGGGCATTGCGGGGATATGGTGCGAGGGAAGTGAGCAGAGGGGTACGTCTCGAAAGACGCCTTTGGTTAGCGTTAAAATTTTACATATCTATCTCGATTTTTTTTAGCGCGTTCACACTACTTTACCTCATCTTTACCTTTTAATTTGTCGCTATCGTGAATACACTCGCACAGACATACTTCAGTCTGGGGGGGGGGGGGTGGGGGGATGTCGAAAGTGTAGGTATATATTCGTCTTTATATCGATTTTTTTAGCGCGTTCATAATAACCTCCTTGTTGGTTGTTTGGGAGCTAATGGGCCCTTGCTAAGCTGGCCACGAAGACCCATTCTGTTCAGGGTTGGTCTCACACTCACGGGTCAACACCCATCCGGCGGCCTCCACGCATGAGGTGCGAGCCCGGGCAGGACTCTGGCCTTAGGGCTAGTTTCCCCTAGGAATCAACCTTCTGGCGATCCTGGTCGGTCTGCGCACCGTGCGGCGTAAGCCAATCGATTGTGTATTCTGACTAACAGTCGGGGAAGTCTGGAAGCAGTACTGTTTCCTATAGAGCGGGGGTGGTTGCGGACCTTACGGCGACTGCTCTTGAATCGACCATCGGCTACCCGACGGGCAAAGGATGCGGTGGTCCGCGATAGATTCGGTATACACCGTTTCACCGCTTCGTAAGGGAGAGGACCGCGCAAGCGACCTCGAACTCGTAACCAATCGAGAGACCGGAGTAATCTGGGTGACATACCTGGTTATCTCGCGGATAAGGCATTGGCCTCTTACGGGCGTGTGACGGTGCTTGACGGTGGACTGTTTTGTCCAAGTCTTCTGCGTTCACTTCACGGGAGATAGAACGACTAATCGTTAAAACTTCCTGAGGTGACGAGTTCGCCCGTTGCAGTTGACAACTCTATTTGTTGGTTGGTAGACCGTTAAAGTAAAATTATCTTCTGTTCTGTCAATTTAAAAATAGTCGTAAACGTAAAAATAATAAATTGAAATATATTCGTGCACTTGGATGTATTATCGCGGTTCGGGAATTGGTTTTGCAAACAGAAAATGTATGTGCTAATACGTCCTTGTAACAGTGCGAGTGCGGATTAATACGGCAAACATGTGGGTAAAGAAATAACACTTGATCTGTTTGGTAGTGAGTAGTGGGCGACGCGACGGAGGCCTGCGACATTTCGAACATTTTTAAAAAGGACTCGAGGATGAAACAAGTTGCATTTTGGAACGAGGCGTACCGCGGGGGTTAGTACTAGATGAGTTCATTCAGATATGGATATGGATTGTCGATGCTGCGAGCGAACCCGCCATATCAGGATGTTATAACGATCTTTGCCGTCTTGTCACCCTGAGATGCAAAAGCCAGCTGATAGTAGCTGGCAGCGTCTATTTACTAAGGCGAACGCACATATGGATACTTTAGAGCTGTCATATGCTATGGGCGAACCCGACACCTCAAGCTATTTTAACGAAATTGATCGTCTTTCAGCCTTGAGGTGATTACACAATGACTTAGGGACAACACAGTCCACAGTGTGGCTTCGCCAACGAGCCCGTAAGAAGCTGACGCCTTATCGCGAGGCACTGGTCACGGGTTCGAGGTCGACGTATGCGGTTATTCAGTTTGAATATTTTGCGGACCGCGACGCCCTTTACCCGCCATGGTCACTCGCTGTCGGGTAGCCCACGGATCGATTTAAGGATTGAAGACGTCAGGTCTACAACCACCCTCCGCTGTCGTAGGAAACATACGTCTCCAGACCTCGCTGGTTATTCGCCGGCTGGGGTTTTCTCCGTTTTTTCCGTGAGTGCAGATAGTCCTGACAAGGTGATCCCCTGTTCGTGGAGGCTACCAGATAGGATTTGAACCGTGAGTTGGGCAGGCCAGATGACAGAAGGAGTTTGGTCTACACCACCCGAGCTACACGGAACTATTAGGAACCAGATACTATTAGGTCTTTGAATTGAAAACTTCGATTTTTTTTGTGATATTGAACATTTATTTTGAAGCAAATTGGAAAGTGCATTTCATTCAATGTATTGTCCATCGCTAGCTATGACGTTCTCCCATCTTTCTGGCAAGAGACAGATTCCCCGGCGGAAAAAGTCTAGGACTAGTCTGGGCCAGAGGGAGGCGTGCACACGGGGAGGTAGACCTCCATCGCACCCCATGCAAAGCATTACCTTGGATTCGTGGATGTCTCTTTTCGGCGTGGCTGTTGAGGTCGATGGATGTGATTCACCGGGGTACGAGCGATATTTTTTGCGTTTGGGGTTCTCGTTAAAGATCCACTTTTCGTCGCCGTTGATTATTCGGTGGATAAAACCATTTCATTTTTGACGGCGTAGGAGCATTTCACAAGTCATGAAACGTCTTTAGATGTCTCTTGGCTTCAACTCGCGAGGAACCCAATGCCTTTCCTTTGAATGACTCCCATAGATTTTAAACGTCTCGAAGAGGTTGATGGATGAACATTAAGCACTTCACTTATCTTTGCCAGCATCAGACTCAAATCTTCATGGAGTATAGACTCCAATTCGGCTTCTTCAAATTTTTGCTCCTGGACTAGGCGCTCTTTGTCTTGCACGTCGAAATCACCACTTTTGAATCGGAGAAACCAAGTCTCAACAGTCCTTTCTGTCGGAGTAAATTCCCCGTAAGCCTCCAGCAGCAATCTATGACATTCTGCGGCAGATTTCTTGAGATGACACAGAAAAGCATTGCTTCCCGCAAATGACATTTTGTCGGCTCAAATTTCGACATCTTCAAAGCTAACAAAATTACCGTTGTTGACACTTCAACGAAGTGACACAGACTGATATTTGAAGCCTAATGATGACGCTTTGACATGAGGTATTTTGCAATTTGGTAAATAACTAGATTAATTAATAATTTTATTTTTATTTTTTTGCTCTTCGATTATTATTATTATTTTCTTGCAAGATTATTGAATACATTTTTTTTTCTGTTCTATATATTCTACTTATTTGAATAACTTGTCGTGGATTTAGTGTATTTTATATATATATATATATATACATATATATATATATATATATATATATATATATATATATATATATATATATATATATATATATATATATATATATATATATATATATATATATATATATATATATATATATATATATATATATATATATATATATATATATATATATATATATATATATATATATATATATATATATATATATATATATATATATATATATATATATATATATATATATATATATATATATATATATATATATATATATATATATATTTTCAAATTGAAATTATGTTTATCACTAAATAAATGAAATGATAATATAATGAAAGGGCACTTATCTGGTCTGTGGTGACCAGGAGTGACTCCACGCCTTCTTCTTCTCCTCCCTCAGTGTTTGCTGGTGCTTCCTGCTGTGGCACTAGAACCCGATCAAAATGGCCTTCCACAGTCTCCCACAGCGGCAACACAACAATGCGAGTATATATATATATATATATATATATATATATATATATATATATATATATATATATATATATATATATATATATATATATATATATATATATATATATATATATATATATATATATATATATATATATATATATATATATATATATATATATATATATATATATATATATATATATATATATATATATATATATATATATATATATATATATATATATATATATATATATATATATATATATATATATATATATATATATATATATATATATATATAGACTTTTTTATTGAAAATTTTGTATTTTTATACACTTTAGGGTTTTTGGTTAGTAAAAGGGATAGAGTTGAGTACCTTAGCCGAACGTTTCGGAGCCCGTGGCTCCTTCCTCAGCGGCGAGAAGAATACTGGCATCCGCTGCTGTCACCAACGGCTACCCGCTTTTCTTCTGTGGTACTGGGAGAATGGTGATTTGGCGGGATGATAATGTGAATTTAAATTAAAATGGTTTAATTTTGAATTTAAAAAAATACATATTTTTTAAAATTTTATTAACAAAATATATATAAAATAGTTGTAGCGCATGTGTGTTAAAAGTGTTTGAACTACATATGTGTGGGGAGAGAAAGTGTTCAAACACTTTTAACACACATGCGCTACAACTATTTTATATATATTTTGTTAATAAAATTTTAAAAAATATGTATTTTTTTAAATTCAAAATTAAACCATTTTAATTTAAATTCACATTATCATCCCGCCAAATCACCATTCTCCCAGTACCACAGAAGAAAAGCGGGTAGCCGTTGGTGACAGCAGCGGATGCCAGTATTCTTCTCGCCGCTGAGGAAGGAGCCACGGGCTCCGAAACGTTCGGCTAAGGTACTCAACTCTATCCCTTTTACTAACCAAAAACCCTAAAGTGTATATATATATATATATATATATATATATATATATATATATATATATATATATATATATATATATATATATATATATATATATATATATATATATATATATATACACTATTTCATGTTCATGCTAACGAAGGTTCTCGATGTACATATCTACTAATGCATTGTCTTTTTGTTGCAGATAAAATTGGAAACTGTTCTGGGCATAACAGTATCCAGCAATGCTGCCCTTGACTGTGATCCCAACGCTGAGCTGGTCGCCTATCCTGCAGGGTATGTAGCTCTTTGATTCCAATTTTGTTAGTAACCCGATTCGACCCTTAAAGTCAATGGACATCCTATCGCGTCCTCATCTATCGCGTCCCCGATTTAAAAGCCAAAGTGAAACAGTAGACTCGTGTATGCATAATCAAGAGTGTACATTTTTATTTATTGTACAGGATTATATTTATTATGCAGGTGGAAAAAGTCGCTCAACCCAGTTCGTCAAAAAATCAAAAACAAATCGAAAAAATATTTTGACTCGAAACACATAAAAACATTCAAAAGTTACAACAAATGTTAACAAGTAAATATATTAAAAAGAATTAAAAACACGACTGTCGTTACAGAAAATCTTATCTATTAAATAAACGTTTGAAAAGTGTTGAGGGCGCTGCGCCATCTAGCGGTAGGTAAAATATCGCTAATAAACAATAATAGCGATTATTTTACCTACCGCTAGATAAAGCATCTTGATCATACCATTTTATACTATTTTTCTAAACAGCGAATGGCTTGGTTGCGAATGGCTTCGTGCAGCTTGGGCCATGAGATCCATTTTGTTCTCGGATCGTCTCAACTCGCAATTAAGCTCCTATTTAGAAGCCTCCACGTGCGAAAGCCTACCCCGAGTAAGACACTCGCGTCTCAGGCCTCACGGCTGGTGGACCGGTCTCTCTTGGTGGGATTGCATCCCGGCGCTGCTGGACGGTTTTCGCATCGTTCGGCGACGCCAATCGGTCGTGCACTCTGACTAATTACTGAATGAGTCTGGAGACTATGGAAATATACTGCCTCGTAAGCAGCGGCGGTGGATGTTGAACTGTTGTCATGCCACCCTTGAAATGACCTTGGGCCACCCGATCCCGTGTGGCACTACGGGCAAAGGACGCCCTGGTCCGCGGTAAATTCAAACTGAATTACGGCTGTAATTACAACAGCTAGAGGCCGCGTAAGCGACGTCGGACCTGTAACCAGTCGGTAGGACGGAGGTATCCTAAAGGTTAATTCCAGACGGAGATATCTTTTCAGAAATGGTAGTTAGGGGGCGAGGCTGCCTGCTGGGTTACTTTCCCGGTGGCTCGTCGTAAGGCGTTGGCCTCTAACGGGCTTGTTGGCGGAGCTAGACAGTAGATTGTCTTGCCTTTAAGTCTTCTACGCTCATCCCACGGCTGAAAGAACGATCACATATCGTTATACCAGCCTGGGGTTCCCCGCCGGGAAAGTAATACGTGGACTTATCTATACCTAGAGTTGTACTTTGCGCGATCTCCGCACAGGTTTACTAGTTCGTTTTGCATTTTCAAAAAATTAATTTCATGCAAGTGTTTCCTATTCCCATTCCACCTAATCGCGTGCATCGATATATCGTGTCCGCGCCCATATTTCCCCTACTTCCTCCCGCATGGGGTTGTGGTCAGTGACCCGTGAACCCTCGTCTTTGTTATGAGCAGCTTTTAGTTCAGGCATTAATTTGATAGGCTGCACCCATTGCACAGGCTGTTACTAGACAGCATGAATCGGCATCTCTGTGAACACACCTTTTGTGAACCCTGGCTATTGATGTCTGCCGTATTCGTAAGTAATGACAGAGCCTATACGGCAGGGTTGCTATATTTATTTTTCTCAAACCGGGACATTTCGTCACTTTGGGGGAAGGGTAGATTTAACAGAAAAATAAAAATATCTGATCGATTTAAA
Organism: Micropterix aruncella; assembly: GCA_944548615.1. Taxonomy (NCBI): domain Eukaryota; kingdom Metazoa; phylum Arthropoda; class Insecta; order Lepidoptera; family Micropterigidae; genus Micropterix; species Micropterix aruncella. Next base: position 2,772,972 of record OX155975.1, read on the forward strand.
CCTATTTTAGAGAGTTCTTTAACTTACTGACTTACTGACTGATGTTATTTTAATAAAAGTGATCCTTCTGAACTCTAGAGCCGTCTTAGCTCATTATTACACGACTGCCCAACAGAAAAGGAGTGTAATGTATTCAGGATTCATCTATGTATGTTTTCCGTTTCTATATTCCACATTACATTACATTACATTACATTTACGTCGTGTCCAATTGGTGGCTAAAAACCGCTCTTGGACGTGTCAAAATATTTCTGTTTTAAGTAGTAAGTGTCATTACTACTTTAATCTATACGTTACATACATATATTAATTTTTAAAAATATACAGTATCTAAGAAACTTTGGAACCTACTAAAAGTTATTCGTCGTAGAATCGTATTTCAAAACAAATTAAAGAATAGTCAATGGCTACCTACTAAACACACAATAATTAAAATAGTCAGTTAAAAAGTTGAATAATCAAAGCAGAAGCCCAACAATTGAAATAGTCAATAAATCAAATATATACGTACTAAAAACTGTGCATAGTAACATCCAAAGTAGTAAGTAATTTGTTAAATAATCAAACTAAAGCTAAATCTTAAATTTAAATACTAGAAGTACATATATAATTATCATTCAAATTGGTACAATATTTGCAAAGTCATGGCCCTCGAATTCGGTCAGATTATAGAAAGGGTGGCCTATCAGCATCTCCTTAATGTTTTTTTTAAATTGTTTGTCCTCCAGTTCTTTGATAGTAGTAGGGAGTAAATTGTAGAATTTAATGCTAAGGTATAAGAAGCTCTTCTGTACTTTTGCCAGTGTCATGAGACCCGAATAATTTTAATATATCTGTTGATTTTATAGATTACAATATTATTATTTTACCAACATACTTCCGGACGATATGGAAAGATTTGTTTATATAGTGGGCGCCAGCCCGGAAGAAGAAGAAGATTTATTTCGGATCTATGAACAAGTGCCAGAGTCCTTCCACCGTTTAGAATTTCTCTGGGGCAGGGGTATGTAGGCTGCGTCGGGATTTGCGTCGGCTCGCTCAGTCCATCTCAGGCACGGGGGTATTTAGAATCCCTTAGTGACCCAGTCTACGGTAAGATGACCATCCCTATGGGATGAACGGCCTTTTATGGATATTGAATTGCTAAATTATTTGAACCATTTCCCTTACTAAATAATATATTATTATTCTCGTTCGAACGCCCTCTAGCGGTGGCGCGGCGAGTTACTTAGCAAAGATTGACATCATTTTGCTCAACCTGCATTGTGCTACTAATGCCCGCGTTTCGCCGCTAGATGGCGCGGACGCGACGGCGGATTCGGTTAATTTAAATTAAATCTTGCTGGAATATGCGCAAAATTAACTTGTAACATAAATAAGTGTGCTTTATTTTCCTTAGTAAAGAATTCTGAATTTAATGAATTTTCCCAAATAATAATGGAAACTGATTTTGATATCTTATAAATGTATCTCAACCAATCCTTTCCTTTTATGGTTTTTTTATTCTATTTTATGTATATGAAAAAAATGAAAATGAAATATATGATATATGATGATATTAAAATTGAAATTATTCTGATATTGAGATGATTATGAGTAAAATAAAAGATACCTTTTCGACCCAAATTTACTATTTATTTTTCTATAACCTGTTGCGAAGACATTTCCCGAAACTATATGTGTGATATTGAATATTTATATTATTTATGAAACTTAATTTTAATCCGTCGATCGTCGAAGGCCTTGCGAGATTTTACGAGCGTACGTTACAATTATTACATTTTACCCGTGTTTCGATGAGCATTATTCGTAACTGGTTTTCCCTACTTTTGCCCTACAATGATTTGGCAATTTTAGTGTCGGGTACGCTGCACTTTCAAATATCGTAAACGACGGTAGTCTTTTGCTCTATTTTATTTTCCCTGATATTTAAATTTGGAAATATTACGTATTTCCTGACGATGACTTGCATTTATATTTATCTACGATTTGGTATTTTACTTCATAAGCTATTTTATTGATTTATCTGATTTTTAATTGCCTCGGGAAGAACTCAATGCCACTCTGACTTCGCCGCGTTTTAATCCCAAGATTGTCTAACGTGGATTTTAATTATATTTATGTATTTTTACAGCCTACATTTTAAGTAGAGATCGCCGAAATGATTTTAGATTTTTGGCGGTGTCTATCGTTGATCCTATATTCGAAACTACGGATTCCTATATTCAGAAAAACGGGTTAGCACGTATATGTCGTGCAAGACGGGTCTGAAGGACTAAAAGTATTGCACGATCGTGGTATTGCAAGTTAGAATAAAAGAAATTGAATTTTACTTTAAAAAAACCGAAAATGAGAATATAATCTACTTGCCCCAAATAGGATGTGGAGATCACGCTGGAATGCTTTGCCTGCGCCGCACTTGATTCTAGTTATAATTTCTAAAGATGACTTTGACTTTTATATTTTATTCGTAGATGTAGGTAGGCCACTTCGAAGTCGTGAAATGAGCTCCGGCGGCCGGTAATCGCCGCGAGGCAAAAACCGACCGCCGCGCTGAAACGACGACCTTCCCAGGCGAGTGCTTCGGGCCAAAAAAAAAAAAACTCTCACTAGCGATTCTCTACACCCGTGTTCCATCTAATCGCTAGTGATGCCTATTGTGCGATAAAATTCGCTTGTATCCTATATTATTGTTATTTTATTTTTGTTAACTAATTTTGGCAACAATTGTTTATTATATTGTTTGTTAAACCCGTAATGGTTTTATGACCATTACATGCCGGAAAAGATGTTCAGTCTTCGCCCACGAAGACCTCAAACACCAAAGACTAAACGAACTACTATAAGAATCTACCACCTAAAGCGTAGCCATCGCTACGGTTCTTCAGTTGCCGTGCTACGCTTGCTACGACATAAAAATTTCTAAAAGTTCTATTATATTCTGTCTTGACAGTTTAAAGTACATTATTATTAAGAGATAACCCCTGCTTCTAGTCTCCTATTATTTAAAGAAATTATATTTTATAATAAATTTTCCGAAGTTGGAAATTTTGAGGTTTTCCGATTTTCTACTAAGTTATTAAAAGAATCTATTTATCCAAGTTAGAAAAAATGCTCTGCGAAACACGTCCTTTATAACCTTACATTTTACAATTTTGATACAGTGAATACAGTGGCCTGTGTCGTCTATTCCGCTCCGTCCAGGGTCTTGTCATTGTCTGCCGTTTTGCCGTATTTCCTTTTTATGAATTTTTCCTTCATTTGTGTTTGTATTAGCCCATATGATGCTCAATTGTCGTCTTTGCCTCGTTACGTCCGGAACTCGTCACCTTGGTAAGAGATGTAGAGAAGAAAGTCATATTAGTAGAGGTTCGCTCCCAAAGCTTTTTGCTTCGGAGCTTGAACACGAAAATGTCAGTTTATACATGTAAATCTGGACACATCATCAGATGCTTTTATAAAGTCTATCGAAGTGTAGATGTACTGTTTCAAAAAAATGTTTAAAATTTTGTCCATTTTCTAATTTCTTTATCCCGTTTTTCCCATTTTTGCCCCTCACTGCACAAATGCACTTTTTCAAAAAGTTGCTACACTGGATTGAAGATCAATGCACTGTCGATTGATATATTAGTCTCTATCTAAACAATGCAGTCCGCATTTTCTCTCACAATCTTGGGGAAATTGTCTCGTTCACGCGCTTGTCCGTTTTTGCTTTACTGGTCGGTCCACGATACCGTCCCTGGTAATACTGCAGGTCGCATGTTGCCGGTGCTGACGTCATAGGTAGTTTCGTCTATTTACGTGCCTCCTGGCCTTCCTGTTGCGGTGAAAAAGGAAATAGTTCGACTTTTTACCGTGATTGGATCTTATTTACTTCGGTCGATCCTCGGTATCTTCCTTTGCTATTTGTATGGGTGTGCTGCGCTTTCGAGGAGTCGTGAGCCATTGCTGCTGATCTCTGTCGTCTGCGTCGTGGCTCTTCCAGCTGCCATATAGCGTTTCCATTTTGTCCTTTTATTATCGGCGTCCTCTTTCTCGTCGCTCTGTCTCTTTCTGGAATGTATAATTTTCTTTGCTGCATCATATGGTCTCTTATTTTTTACTAGGGTTGCGGTTGGCTGGCAATTCATTAGGAAGGGTTTGACAGGAAGGGCATATTCTCGTATACAACTTTATTTTTATTTCAAAAAATTTGACGGAACAAAAGAGACGTGCTTCTGCGTTTTCTTTACAAATTACAGAAATTTTTAAACTACTACATCTATTCTTACTATTTAATAAAAAAACATTTTTATTTTACTTTTTTTTTTTAAACACAAATTCTCCCACATTGCTTTTCAAATAAGCTTCCAGTAACTAAATTTAAGACTATATTTTATTAGGTGTTCGTATGGATACACCTTCCGATTTTTCAGATTTTCTTCTTCAAACAAGTGTTGAGGTTTTTCGTATTTCAATATTTAAGTAAAAAGAAAAATAAACATTTTGATAACGCTCCACTTCTTGTGAGAGCTTATCTTAATTACTACAAAATCAAATGTTACAAAGTAAATTATGTCTCAACGTCGATCTTTATTTATATGTGTGGCTGGCTTAATAAATTATGGGCAGATTTCTAGCGTGGTATCTTTTTAAGAGTATGGAAAAATTGAAGAGTGTATATTTATATGAAATTTATGTGTTGTGAGACGTGGACAGTATCTCGCACTTTTATATTTAATTTATTAAAAAAAAATTATTTATATAATTTACACCAAGTATTTTTGTTAATGGTATGTCATGGTGAGGGTTCCAATGACATTGATAATTTTTCATATAATAGATTGTTCACCGTCTCAGTGGTATTGGTCTCCCCGAGTGAAATATAAGATATATATATATATATATGAGATTTCCCTTTTAAAAATATTTATAAGTTTTTTTGTATAGAAATGAACTATATATTGGTGACCAGTCTCTGTTGAAACAATAATAGACGTCGATCCACATAATTTTAATTCATGCGGAAGCGTGGACACTATAGTCTTTAATTTAATAGAAAAATATGGGAAATCTTTAGATTTTTTAAAAAAAAAAAATTATGATACTATATATGGTGACTGTTCTGCGATCTAAAGCGCATATTAACTACGTAATTTACTCTAGTAGTAGTAAGTTAATAGTAAATCTTATATACCTTGTTCGGCAAGAATTTATTTAACTTATCAGGTTTTTAAGCCTTCCGAATTTAGTGTTCGTGTTGAACATATATTTTACTGAGATGTTATTATTGTTGTCTTGAGTGTGAATGATAAAATTTTCAATATTTAGCTTAAGTTTTTCTCTTTCATGGGCTCATTCATTCTACTTTCTTACCTCTCCGTTCAAAGCCCTATTTATGTTTAACCTTTCATACCTAAAACTGTCTGCCTTGTATTTATTATTTTTACCAATTCTTGACAGTACAAATTGACTCTTCTCTACAGTATTGTACACTCCATCAGAAATTACGTGTTCAGCTAAGATTAATTCGCTACTAACTATGAGCGTTTATGGACAAACTAATTTTGAGCAGCGTTTCAGCGGGACATAACGGAAAATCTATAAGTCTTTTTTGAAGAAAAAAGACAATAAAAACAATTCATGGTATGGAAAAATATTCCATGTCCTGATAAATTCAGGATCGGATGAGATCTTTCTGTAGCTATATGTTGTAATATACAATGGTTTTTTTTTTCGTGAGCCTTCTAGTCGCTAATTAGAAATGTCAGCAGTTCTTGCCATGTAATTACATAATAGTAGAAATAAATAATAATAGTAGAGTTTATTCATAAATGAATTTAGGACTTGTCCGTGAACAATTTTAATTTGAACGCGAACGGCTTAACGTCCGGTATACTCTATTTAAAATATAATACTATATAATAATTTGTATCCTTCAGAGCTGATCAAAGTAAATTTTAATTCTACCTGTCAGGTGATGTTTACCATAGACGGGTATCAAGCACCCAGGTGTTTTTACTCCATGAGCAGGGTTAGATCACCGAACCCCTCTGATTTTGCTTATATGCAAATATATAGTATAAAATGATAGGTATAGAAGTATCTCAATCCTTAGACTTATCCGCATGGCTCCTTTTTACTATATTATATGTTAAATATATACATATATATGATATTTTATATAAATATATTTTGACGCGAAACTTGGTACTATTCTTTCTCCCTATTTTTTTCCAGACAATCCGGGTTCTTAGCCGGATAAGATGTTAAGAAAAAAAAATTTTTTTTATTAAAAAAAAATTTTTTTTTTTTAATGATGTTATCTATTGTATGTGAAATTATATATTTATTTATTTTACTTATTGAAAATTTAGTGTTGTATGTGTTTCTATTTTTATCATGCTACGCCCTTATGTGTCTGTTACTTTTTCTTTATGTGTGCTTATTATTATTTTTTAGCCATGAATACTTGTATCGAATACTTATATACTTTATCTGTTACATTTATTTATTTTATATTTTGTATTTTTGCTCTGTTTTTATATTTTTTCTTTTACTTTTCACTTGCAATTATCTCACGGTGTACCCAATATAGTCGTTGCTTTTTGTGATTTTGCATATTCCGGATTACATGTGGATATTATGCGACTGTTATTTGCAATGTGAAATGTTCTGCGTATTTTTTTTTGTGTGACCCTAATTTTTACACAGGTCTTTTATGTGGTACGTCCCACGATTTTTGCCGCGTTCGTCAACCAATACATAGGCTATGGGGGACTTTTTCGCGATGATTTTGCATTTTGAATATCTGGGCGCTAGTTTGTTTGAGAAAAACTCTGCTTTTCGCGATTGCATGTGATTTTTCGCCCATACGAAATCACCGACTGAGAATTCGACGTGCTTTCTCCTCAGGTTATATTTTGAGGCGTTATTTTTGAAAGCTTCCATGAGTCTTTCCCGCACGACGTCATATGCGTCCGCGAGCGTCTCGAGTCCTTTTGCGAATTCCTGTGGACTGTCTATTGCTATTTTGGATTTTTCTTTTGGAATGAAACTAAACATTTTATGGTAGCGGCCATCAACCATTGGTTCACGAGCGTACATAAGGTATGATGGGGTAAAGCCTGTTGCCAGATTTTGATGATTATTTAACGCGTTTTGGATTAAAGATAAATGTTTATCCCATGATCTTTGATCTTTTCCTGCTAGAATTGATAAACTCGTTTCTATAGTTTGATTATAACGTTCGACTGCGTTCGATTGAGGAGCATATACGCATCCATAGAATAATTTTGGGATTTTATATTTTTCCGTAAAATTTTTGAATGCTTTTGACCTAAAATATGATGCGTTGTCTAACGTTATTACCGCAGGTGTTCCGTACGCCAGAAATACGTTATTTTCTAGGTGTTTGATAATATTGGCTGAGGTGGCTTTTCTTAACGGGAATAGCCAACAAAATTTTGTAAATAAATCGATCACAGAGAGTATATAGGTGAAGCCGCTCAGTGATCTTGGCATGGGTCCCACCAGATCTATACTGATCGTATGCATTGGAGTGTTCACTGTTTTTGGAGTCACCATGAGCCCATGTGCAGGTCCTGTCTTTATCTTGTATGCTTTACAAGTATCGCAATTTTTGACATATGCCTTGACTTCCTTTTGCATTCCGGGCCAATAATAATATGTTTGTAACTTTCTCAGGGTTTTGAAAATGCCAAAATGTACAGCAAACTCCCCTTCATGGATGTCTTTTATCGCCGATTTTCTGTCAGCATATTTGAGTACCAGTCTCCACGCATTTCGGAGGTTCTCACCTTTTTTGGGGGGAAAGTATTTGTATAGTTTTTCCTCCTCAATTCTGTATTCCGTGGCTGTATAAGGTTCTTTTTCTACGGTTTTGTACATCCGATCGTACCAATCATCTTTCGTGACTTTCGTGGACATTTCCATGCATGGGATTCTTGACAGTGCGTCCGCTACCACGTTCAGACTGCCTTTTTTATGCACGATTTCCATGTCGAATTGCGAAAGCAGGGTGCTCCATCTCGCCAGACGACCTGTGGGGTTGGTGAGATTTGTCAGCCACCTTAAGCTGCTGTGATCAGTTATTACTTTGAACCTGGAACCTTCTACATATGTCCTGTAATGAAGGACTGCTCTCAAAACTGCCAGGAGCTCTTTCTCTGTAACTGAAAAGTTGCTCTCTGCTTTGCTCAGTGTGCGCGAAAAGTATGAAATTGGCAAGTCCATTTCCTCTTCTTCCGAATATTGGGTGAGTGCTGCGCCTACGGCTATGTCACTTGCATCGCAACTTATGGTAAATTTCTTGGTGAAATCCGGACATCTTAGTATGGGGGCCGATATTAGCGCTTCCTTGAGTGTGTTGAAAGATTTTTCTGCCTCTTCGTTCCATTCGAAATTTACTTTGACGCCTTTCTTTCCTCCTGTGAGCTTGCATAAAGGTGCTGCTATTTTTGAGTATTCTTTTACGAGGCGTCGGTAGTAGCCGCAGAGACCGAGGAAGCTTCTTACACGTTTCACGCTGTTTGGTCTTGGGAAATCTCTTACACATTCAATTTTTCCAGGGTCCGTTCTCAGACCTTGCCCGTCTACTACATATCCGAGGTATATAAGTTCTGGCCTACAAAATTCGCATTTTTTGAGATTTATTGTTAAGCCGGCCTCTTTCAGGTTGTCTCTGACTCTTACTAATGTGTCGATATGTTCGTCATATGTGGCGGAGGCTATTATTAGGTCGTCTGCATACGCGAATACTTTGCTGTCGTATTCCGGTCCGAAAATTCGGTCCATTAATGCTGCGAGATCTGATGACGAGTTGCATGTACCAAAGGGCATGCGTACAAATGCGTACATGCCTTTTCCGGGCACGGCGAAGGCGGTTTTCTGAATTGACGATTTTTCCATGGGAATTTGCCAGAAGGCTTTTGACAGGTCAATCGATGTTAGGTATTTTGAATTTCCAAGATTATCGAGGATTCGTTGGGCCGATGCCATGGGGTAATGGTTTTTTATTGTGACCTCATTTAACTTTCTGGAGTCTAGACATACTCTGGGCGTTCCGTCTTTTTTATTGACGACCAATATTGGGCTGCACCACGGCGATTTGATTGGCGTAATTACCCCTAATTTAAGCATTTCGTCTATTTCCTTTTTTACTAACTTGTCCTTTTCCGGCGCTAGGAGGTATGGTTTTTTTTGTCTGATCGGGTCTCCGGTGGTTACGATTTTGTGTTCGATCAAGTGAGTCCTTCCCAGCCCCACCTTTTCAAAGGAGATATCTTCGTATAATTTTTTGACTTCTTCTAGGCGTCGTAATTGATGTGGCGTCAAATCGTCTACGTTGATTATCTGTCGTCCTATTGTATGACTTAGTTCCGCGAGCTGTATGTCCTTTTCCTCGTTGACGGAAATTTTCACGCCGAATCGGCTGATGAATTCGATTCCCAAGATGATGTCCTTTTTTATTGTTGGGCAGATGATGAAGTTTATGTTCTCTCTTCTTCCCTTGTATACTACTGGCAGTGTTACTGAGCCGAGTATCCGTTGTCCAGCTCCATCCGCCGTTGTTATGCGGTTTTCCGGGTGCATAGCCTTTTTTTTGATTGACGTGAAACGGCTGTGTGTTTGTCCTCCAAGTATACATATCGCGCAGCCCGTGTCCACCAATCCTTTGTACGTTTTTCCGAGGATGGAAATATTTGCATGTGGGCGCACGTCGTAATCTTGTGTTTTTGTTGACAAAGTAAAGTTTTCCACGGTAGCGGCTCTGTCTAACTCCGGTTCCCGTGGCCAAACGCGTTTTTTGGCTGATTTTCATGTGGCGGTGGCGGAGGGTTGTTGCATCTAGTGCATGAATGGGTGTAGACGTTCTGCAGCTTGCATTTGAAGCAGATAGGTATCGGATAGCGTTGACATTCTTTGTACGTGTGACCTTGTGTGTCGCATTTTCTGCAAAATTTCTGTTGCTGAGGGGGTTTTTGGTAGTGCCTCTCGTGGATTTGTGGTCGTTGTGCAGCGAACGATGGCCTAGCATACGTGGGCCTGTTGTGCTGCTGTGGCGGTGTCACATGACGTGGTCTGTAGTAGTTGCCTTGGGGAATTTCCGCTATCTCCATCTGTTCGTTGTTGATGTATTCGTCGCTCTCCTCCATTGCTGCTATTTGGGCCTTACTGTGTATTTTTCCTGAGGGATTTTGGCGATGTTGGGTGGTGCTCGATGCTGTAGTTGTTGGCTCTAGCGCGTACTGCTCGAAGTTTTTGGCTACGTCCAATAAGTTTCCTATCCCTTCCAGTCTGGTGGTCCCTAGCAGTGTGTGGTATAGCGGTAGCACGTTCAATTTTATAATCTCCAGAATAGTGCTGTCTCTCAATTTCGGCGACAATCTGCTGTTGATGCTGTCAATTCGGGTGACGAAATCGTTCATCGTTTCTCCAATGTTTTGTTTCGTGTTCCGCATTTTATTTTCCAGACGTGTTTGGTAATTCAATTGCTCATATTTGTTTATCAGCGCGTTCTTCAGAATTTTCCAGGATGTTGCGTGATGTCTTATGCTTCTGAACCAGAAGAGTGATGATCCTTCGAGAAGGTCGGAGAATCCCTGTATTAGTTCCTTTTCCGAAACTCCCCTTGATTGAACTTTGTCCTCTATCGCGTCGATGAAGTCCAAGACAGGTGTGCTGCCATCAAACTTCAAATTCCATTTGTATAAGCTGGGTGTAATCTTGTGCTTTCCACTGTTCGAGGTTTGGAAGATTCCCGATTCGGCTGCTGCATCTGGCGTTTTGTTGCTGTTTTTCCTGGTATATAAATCCTCATCTTCGCTGTTTATTTCCGAAGTGGCGTAGATCCTCGAATTATTCGTTTTTTCGTAATGAATCGATTCTTCCAGTCTTGAGATATTACCGTGAGTTGGATTTTCAAAGTCTTGTTTTCCCCGTTGTTCCGAAATTTTGTTTTTCATATTGGTTTCCTCGCGTATATTTTCCGGTGACTGTTGACGTCGTGATCTAGCTGCCGTTTTTGTTTTCCTGGGTGCCATTTTGCGATTGCTTCCCGATATGCTCAATGTGTCAACCACTTACCAAATTTATGTGTGTAAGTGTTTTGAGAAGAAAAAAAAAAAAATTAAATTCAAATCTTGTTATAGTTGAACAGTGTGAAGTCGTGTGTTGGATACAATTTAAAAATTTCAAGTGTGTAAGGTGAATGCTGAAAATTATTAGTACATATATAAGTGTTAAAGCTAGAAGATGATTCACATGAAAGAAATACAAGTTAAAGAGAAAAAAAACAAAATTAAAATTTATTAAAAAGAATTTTTTTTTTTTTTGAACCACCCTGTATATCAGGGTATATTTCTAAGTGTTGATTCTAAGTTATTATATGTTATTTAAATTTGCATGAGGTTAAGTAAGTTTTAAATTTTACTGCGTGTATACTTTTTTTTGACACCCTGTATTCGTGTGCACCTCTAAGTGTAGTTCCTTGTTACCATAATTTAATATTATTATTTTTCGAAATTAGTTTGTTTCGTTTTTCCTAAAGTTTATTCCTTTCTTTACATTTTTGTTTGCAGTGTTTGTTTCTCATTCATTTATTTATTTTGTCACTATCAGATATGTTAAACTTCCTGTAATCGTAATTTTCCTAAGTGCCTAAAGCCCATGTACTGTTCGACGCACACAGTAGTGTTCGTACGTATTTCTAGTTTTCACATTTGTTAGAGTTCCTTATGGTTCACTTGCGACGCTAGGTATTCCATGTCAATGTATAAGTGCTTGCAATTTTATATAAGAACAGAGAAATTTTTGCTATTATTATAGTTGACGCAATGTTTATCTTTCGTTTATAAAAGCTAAAACTGAATCATTTATTAGAGATGTTATATGAAAATTGTATTTATAAATATTTTATGAAAATTTTATTAAAATTTTAAAGTGTTTTTAAGGGCGTGTCGGTGTGTAAACGTGTACGTGTGTGTTGTGTTTAATTTATATTTTAAAAAAATTAATTAGTACCAAGTTCGTTGCCTGTATAAAAATAATAATAAATATTTAATAATAGTTTCGCAACAGTAATATATTAATATTTTGAAAAGTTGCGATATATAAGAAAGAAAGGGTGGGAGGGCGGGAAATATTGTTGTAGTAAAAAATAGTTGATATGAAAAAAAATTAAAAAAAATAAATTGTATGTATTAGTTTGAAGAAAAAATTTGTTTGACAGTTATGGAAAGAAAATTTATGCATCGCGTTGGGCCCAATTTGTAGGCGACCAGCGTGATCGCTTTAAATCAAAAGATAAATTATTTTGAAAAAAATTGTTTGTAAAAAAAATTATTATGAAAAGATCTATAGGCCCCAAGTTGGAAGCCAATTTGTCAAGCGTCCAACTTGGTCATTTAGTCAAACAGAAGATAAAATTGTTTTGAAAAAGAATACTGTTTGGAATGTTTGAAAAAAATTTAGCCCGTTGGCTCGCCAATTTGTCATGAGACCCGAATAATTTTAATATATCTGTTGATTTTATAGATTACAATATTATTATTTTACCAACATACTTCCGGACGATATGGAAAGATTTGTTTATATAGTGGGCGCCAGCCCGGAAGAAGAAGAAGATTTATTTCGGATCTATGAACAAGTGTCCTTCCACCGTTTAGAATTTCTCTGGGGCAGGGGTATGTAGGCTGCGTCGGGATTTGCGTCGGCTCGCTCAGTCCATCTCAGGCACGGGGGTATTTAGAATCCCTTAGTGACCCAGTCTACGGTAAGATGACCATCCCTATGGGATGAACGGCCTTTTATGGATATTGAATTGCTAAATTATTTGAACCATTTCCCTTACTAAATAATATATTATTATTCTCGTTCGAACGCCCTCTAGCGGTGGCGCGGCGAGTTACTTAGCAAAGATTGACATCATTTTGCTCAACCTGCATTGTGCTACTAATGCCCGCGTTTCGCCGCTAGATGGCGCGGACGCGACGGCGGATTCGGTTAATTTAAATTAAATCTTGCTGGAATATGCGCAAAATTAACTTGTAACATAAATAAGTGTGCTTTATTTTCCTTAGTAAAGAATTCTGAATTTAATGAATTTTCCCAAATAATAATGGAAACTGATTTTGATATCTTATAAATGTATCTCAACCAATCCTTTCCTTTTATGGTTTTTTTATTCTATTTTATTTATATGAAAAAAATGAAAATGAAATATATGATATATGATGATATTAAAATTGAAATTATTCTGATATTGAGATGATTATGAGTAAAATAAAAGATACCTTTTCGACCCAAATTTACTATTTATTTTTCTATAACCTGTTGCGAAGACATTTCCCGAAACTATATGTGTGATATTGAATATTTATATTATTTATGAAACTTAATTTTAATCCGTCGATCGTCGAAGGCCTTGCGAGATTTTACGAGCGTACGTTACAATTATTACATTTTACCCGTGTTTCGATGAGCATTATTCGTAACTGGTTTTCCCTACTTTTGCCCTACAATGATTTGGCAATTTTAGTGTCGGGTACGCTGCACTTTCAAATATCGTAAACGACGGTAGTCTTTTGCTCTATTTTATTTTCCCTGATATTTAAATTTGGAAATATTACGTATTTCCTGACGATGACTTGCATTTATATTTATCTACGATTTGGTATTTTACTTCATAAGCTATTTTATTGATTTATCTGATTTTTAATTGCCTCGGGAAGAACTCAATGCCACTCTGACTTCGCCGCGTTTTAATCCCAAGATTGTCTAACGTGGATTTTAATTATATTTATGTATTTTTACAGCCTACATTTTAAGTAGAGATCGCCGAAATGATTTTAGATTTTTGGCGGTGTCTATCGTTGATCCTATATTCGAAACTACGGATTCCTATATTCAGAAAAACGGGTTAGCACGTATATGTCGTGCAAGACGGGTCTGAAGGACTAAAAGTATTGCACGATCGTGGTATTGCAAGTTAGAATAAAAGAAATTGAATTTTACTTTAAAAAAACCGAAAATGAGAATATAATCTACTTGCCCCAAATAGGATGTGGAGATCACGCTGGAATGCTTTGCCTGCGCCGCACTTGATTCTAGTTATAATTTCTAAAGATGACTTTGACTTTTATATTTTATTCGTAGATGTAGGTAGGCCACTTCGAAGTCGTGAAATGAGCTCCGGCGGCCGGTAATCGCCGCGAGGCAAAAACCGACCGCCGCGCTGAAACGACGACCTTCCCAGGCGAGTGCTTCGGGCCAAAAAAAAAAAAACTCTCACTAGCGATTCTCTACACCCGTGTTCCATCTAATCGCTAGTGATGCCTATTGTGCGATAAAATTCGCTTGTATCCTATATTATTGTTATTTTATTTTTGTTAACTAATTTTGGCAACAATTGTTTATTATATTGTTTGTTAAACCCGTAATGGTTTTATGACCATTACACCAGTCTTGTTCGGGGTACGCATAAAAGGGAATTACCGCGTGTATGGTAAGAGTGAATGTCCGCTCTAGTTGCGGTTTCTGTTAGGTGCTGTCTGGCATACATTAAGCACTGGTATATGAACGCCGAATACATGGTCATTATCTTTGCCTTACTGAAGTATGCTCTGCATGAGGTCCTGGGCGTTAGCTGATAGATGCTGCGCAGTGCTCTTTTTTGCAATAGGAAGATTCTTTTACTGTTTGCGGCATTTCCCCAAAATAGTAGTCCATAAGTCATTAATGAGCCGAAATACGCAAAATACACTGATTTGGCTGCCGCGAAGCCACAAAGACTTCTGATTTTTTTTATTGAGTATATAGAACTACATAACTTACTAGCTAATTCATCAATATGGGTATTCCATTTTAATTTGCTGTCAATTCTTAAACCTAAAAAATTTATATCTTCTGTGATGTCAATTTTGAAATAGTCATATAATTCATTTAAATAGTCGAAATTGGTCGGTCTTAAGCGAAAGGGAATTATTTTTGATTTTGTAATATTTAGACGTAATTCATTAGCATTAACCCCTCACGTTGCGAGGTAAAAAGTCACCTATCACTTTTGCGCGCGACATATTCGCGCAAAAAATCGACGCGAGTCAACGGCCTTGAGAAAAACGATCATAACTTATAAACCACTAATCGGATTAAAAAAAGATAAAGAGAAAAATGATCGCATTGAAATTTGACATATAAAACATTATAACCTTATCTCGTAAAACAATTAGGATAATAATGAATAAATATTACAAAATTGGCAAACTGAAAAAACTCGCCTATAAAATCATTTCGATTTTTTTGTAAATACAGTTTTTGTAAATATCAAAAATTGTAAATACAGTTATGTTCTCTATTAAATGCTTTACCAAAACGATATTTTTTTTTACTTATTTGCATACAAAAATACGGAAAAAATATTTATTTATTCAGCCAAGAAAAATTGTATGTATTCTCGTAAAAAAAAATTTTTTTAATTTTTAATTTGTGACTACTTATGGTATTTTTTTATATGAAATTCTTTCAAAATAACTTTATTACTACATCACTTCTTCTTAGAAATTACACCAGAACTTTGAGCTTTGTCTGATATTATAGAAAAATCTAAAGTTTTGAGAGTTTCCGCGTCTGAACCTAATAATAAACTTTGAATGCCCATAATATAAAATTCGTTAGATTTTTTCAATTATATTGTCTTATCATAGACTTATTATATGTCTAATAACTAATTACTATACTCCAAAGAGTCACATTTCATCGAAAAACTATGGAAAATCGCACTTTTTTCTCTCATAGTAATTATCAAAACAAGTTTCATTTTCGCGAGCAATATTAGAACACAACATATAATGTTCAAAATACGCCTAATTATGTGATAACTTAGGATGTAAATGAAGCAATACCTATTTTATTAGTAAATTAAAGCGACATTACGTCATGTTTCGCGATATAACGGGATATTTCAAAAACATTACAAAATAAACACGGGCATTTATTTCGCGAGCCTTGGTTTGTTGACAAAGTGTTTTCTTCGAAAATTCGTGTAAAACAGCAAATGGATTGTCGAAATTATATAATCCTACTGGCTAATCTACTTAAAAAGGGAAATACTCACTTTTATCCGGTATAAACTGCACTTATATCCAGAAAACACTTCACAAACACTTCACAACACAATCACTTCGGCGAACATCGCGCGCGCCGCCGCCATGGGCGATCTGGGACTGTCGTCAGAAATGAGGTCATCGATTTTGTAAGGATGTAGTGATTCATATTTCTAACATCGCATGCGGCAATCGAGCAATTTCATAGTGTTGCATATTTGGCTATATTATGGCATCATTCGATAGAATATACAATCGCATTTCGAAATTTAAACGACATTTTCGTAAGAGCCGAGCGCTATATCCAGTAGTGGACGTTTCAGAATTTCGGCGGCCGCCATTCATGTCCCCAAATGGATGTTACGTGCTCAGCGGGTTAAACCAAATTAAGAGTTGTTCAATTGTATATCTAATTCTACTTACTAATGATTTCTTATCCTTGTCACAGAAGATAAGGGATGTGTCATCTGCAAACAGTGTAATGTCATCATTCTCGAATGACACACATCCCGGCAAGTCATTGGTGTACACTAAAAATAAAAATGGACCTAATATGGAGCCTTGAGGTACACCCTTTGATACAAGAATCGGTTTGCTTCTTGTTCCATTTACCTCTGTCGTTTGATACCTATTTTGTAGGTATGATTGAATTAAATTTAGCCCTTTGCCTCTAATTCCATAGTGTTCTAATTTATTCAGGAGAATATTGTGATTGACGCAATCAAATGCTTTTGATAAGTCACAAAATAGACCAATTACTATTTTTGAATCGTCACAATTACTTTTAAACGCTCGGACCGATTTAAAGGTGCGTAGTACCTACTGTTAGAATCGCTATGTCATCGCTATGACTGTTATGTCAAACGAGTGTCAAATATCAAGTAAATAGTTGTATAAATGTCTAAATATCAAGTAAATAGTTGTCTGAAATTGAAGACTATCGTGGTTGTTGACATTATAAATAAGATATAAAACGAATTTACCGCGTGAACAACGGATTGACAGTTCTTTCAGTCTACCCTAACAACGGCGGCTGCAACGTCGCCAAAAAGTTTTTTTTGGTAAAAAAAATGTCTTATTTATTACCGCGTGGTGATGGAAAATTGTGATAACGATGATAGAAACTATTTTATATTTTCGTCAATTTTTCGCAGAATAGCAGAATAATATAAAAACATTGAAAAATTGACGAAAATATAAAATACTTTCTATCATCATTATCACAATTTTCCATCACCGCGCGGGTGAAGCCGCGGGGCGCAGCTAGTACATTATATACGTGTAACTCCAACGGTTTTTGCGGCGCACGCCAGAATAGCTCGCAGATGGCAGATTTTTTTCCTACTTACTTGACACATATCGTTATATGTTGGATAATTCACACTATATCTTTACAAATTATGTGTTATTCTGATGTGTTATTCTGCCTATGTGTTATTCTGATGTGTAAGCTATATTATTGTAAAGTTTCATCAAAATCCATTCAGTAGTTTTTGCGTGAAAGAGTAACAAACATCCATATTACAAACTTTCTTACAAACTTTCGCGTTTATAATATTAGTGGATATAATCACTGTATACAACGCACAAGCCAGACTGTACATACACTTCTAACCCTTAAATACCAGCAAATTTTTCTATCTAATTTCGCTACAGCTTTACACGTCGAGCTTTCCTTTCCGCGGAAAATCTATTGCAATATCAACTAATCAGTACAGTGACACGTTTGAAAGAAAAAGTAGTTGTTAACAAAGTCAACCGACCGTCGCTTGACGTTCGGGTTTATTCGGCTCCACTCGTTTTGCCCCGTCTTCTTTTGTCTGTGGGGAGGGATTTTTTGTAGACGTAAAGGGAATTACCCTGGCAGAGACATCACACACACTGTTCACGCGTTCGAAAATCAGCTTTGCATGCGTTCTAGAATAGAATGAAAAGTCGATTGTACGACGCGCCCTGTATCATAGGCGCTTAAGTGAAACGAGTTTTTTTCAAACTCATGAATTTGGCGCCCCCTCTAAATTACCGCCCGGGACAGGTACCCCCCCCCCCCCCTCCAGTTCCAGAGCTGTGTATGTATATTTATATTTTGGTTATGCGATGTTTTGTTTTGGCTTTTTCACATGTATCCGCCTGTCCGATACGGATACATCGGCGCCCGAGTCAAACTCGCACTTAACCGGTTTTATTCCTCCTCATGCCCTTCGTGTATATTAGTAATTATTTCCATGCATTGTAGCTGTTATATGCGACGTGCATGACGCGGCGCACAGTGATTCATTCCTCTAGAACAGGGGACTCCAAACTTTTTAGGCTAAGGCCACACTGACTTCTCCACTAAGTAAGTCCCAAAAGCCATATCTTAGCTTATCATATTATTCATATTCATATTCATTTTATTAGTATACTGGTATACAAGTCAGATACAGATTAGCAAACGTCCATACATATTAGCAAACAAACAAACAAGAAAAAATAACAATAAACAAAAAACGAAAAAAATACAAGAATAATGTAAAAAGAGGAAATACAAGACAAAATGCAAAGAAATCAATAAAAACTTTACCAAAGCATTTTAGACTTCACTCGAGTAATATTCCTCCAGTGAGTAAAACGTCTTATCTGTGAGGTACCACTTAGGCGTCTCTTAAACAAGCCAAGAGATTGCGCCTATAGATTGCGCCATACCAACGTACCTACTATATTTTTGAACAACGTGCAAATTTTCGTTTTGGAATTATTCGAGGGGCGTTAAAAAAAGTGAAATAATATTAAAGTAATAAGATAAGTTATAAGTAATAATATATGCCTCGTATGCTGTCGAACAAATGTGGCATCAGAAATACTCTGAAAGGTTATGTAGAGCGGCCTTCTCACTTCAACCTAATAGACTTAAAAACACGTAAAACTATAACTGATATAACTTGTCCATAAGCTTTTGCATAATCGACTAGACAGCCCAGTTAGTCTAGAAAAAGTTCAATTTCGTATGCCACCGCGACTAACAAGGAGCTCTCAATCATTTTCTGTTGTCGCTCGCAATAACAACATCGGTTCGAATAGACCTCTTACCAGAATGTGTCGCGATTTTGATATATCGTGTAAAGGATTAGATGTATTTCATGATTCCATTAATTTAATAAAAGACTCGATCATACCTAGCCTATCTCCTACTTCTTAAGATTTCACTAACTGCCATCCTAATGTACTGTATTATATGATTATTATATTATATCATACTATTGTATTATATCATATTATGTATAATAAATATTATTATCCAATTACTTTAAATTACTACTATTATTATCCAATACTTCTATTTTGCTCTATCCAAATAACCTTATTAACAACTTATTTAATTATTACTTTTCTTACCCTTATATTATTATTAGCTTTATTATATATTTTTTTCTACTATCAACGTATTCATGTTATTTCTGGGTTAATTTGTAATGCCAAGCATTGCAAACTATTCATAGGATAGTAAATTTGTTTCGTTTGAATATGTTTTTAAAATACTGGTATCATATATTTACTCTCTGTAAGTTTGCTATAAAATCAAATAAAATAAAATAATGACAATATTAAAGTAATAATGTAAAATATTAAGAAAATGATATTAAAGTAATAAGAGCTATGATTTAAAAATCGTTTGTTATATTATTATTTTATTTTGGGATATGCTACTTTAACGTCGTTTTTAGAACGCCATCTATTGGGCTATTGAACTTAAGAGAAATAATCAATATTGTATACCGTATAGGCGTATTTGGAGCGCCATCTGTAGTACGCCGCCATACTAATATACCTACTACTTAGGTCGCCGTATTAAACGAAATAATAGAAGATTTTTTTTCAAGACTATGAGTGCCATTTACACGTTACGTTTGGTAGTAAAATACTGGTTGCGAAATTGTAGTACGACGGTAATCAGTGGGACGGTGCCGACTACAACAGGCGAACCCGTCACCCCAGGCTGGTATAACGATATGTGATCGCGCTTTCAGCAGTGGGATGAGCGTAGAAGAGGCTATAAGACACTGTCTAGGTATGCCAAAATGCCCGTCAGAGACCAACACCTTACGGCGAGGCACCGGGAAAATTAGCCAGCTGTCAGCCTCGCCCCTTGTCTACCAGTTTTGGAAGGATATCACCGTCTAGAATTAACCATCAGGATACGCCAACCTCCCGACTGGTTACGGGTCCGAAGTAGTTTGTGCGACTTCTACCTGCCGTATATTCAGCGTATGTTCGGCATCTTTTGCCTCGCTCTGAATTAAGGATCAGATAGCCTAATGGTCATTTCAAGAGTGGTTGACGACAGGCCAACATCCAGCCTCGCTGCTTAAGAGACAGTGTATTTCCATAGTCTCCAGATTCCTTCAGCAATTAGTCGGACTGCACAACCGATTGGCGTCGCCGATTGGTGCACAAGCTGTGTAGTAGCGCCGGTAGGCAATCCCCCAGGAGAAACCGATCCACCAGCCGTGGGGCCTGAGACGCGAGAGTCTTACCCGGGGTAGCCTTCCATTCGAGGAGGCTTCTGAATAGGAGCTGAATCGTGAGTTGAGCCGATACGAGAATAAATTGGATCTTAAGGCTCCAGCTGCACGAAACCATTCGCTACCGTTGATCAACTAGAGTTGCCAACTATAGCGGGCGAGCCCGTCACCTCAGGAAGTTTTAACGATTAGTCGTTCTGTCTCCTTAAAGTGAGCGCAGAAGACTTGGGCAAAAACAGTCCACCAGGTTCGAGGTCGCTTGCGCGGTCCTCTCCCTTACGAAGCGGTAAAACGGTGTATACCGAATCTATCGCGGACCACGGCATCCTTTGCCCGGCTGTTCACCCAGGATCGGGTAGCCGATAGTCGTTTCAAGAGCGGCCGCCGTAAGGTCCGCAACTACCCCCGCTCTATGGGAAACAGTACTGCTTCTAGATCCCCCGACTGTTAGTCAAAGTGCGCAATCGATTGGCAATGCCGCACGGAGCGCAGACCGTCCAGGAGCGCCAGAAGATTGATTCCTAGGGGAAACTAACCATAAGACCTACCAGGTCCTACCCAGGCTCGCACTTCATGCGTGGAGGCCGTCGGATGGGTGTTGACCCGTGAGTGTGACCAACCCTGAACAGAATGGGCCTTCGTGGCCAACTCAGCAAGCGCCCCTTAGCTCCCTAATCAATAGCTCCCCTTAGCACCGGTGATCAATCTAATACGCTATACTATCAATGATATTCGAAAGTTTTGAAAAGAATATTATCAATCTAGCTTCTACACAAAACACAGTGCGACGCCGCGACGCCATGCAAGCATGAAAGTCGCATAAAACAACCGGAATTAAAATTCTATACACTCCCTTTGTCTCTTACTCGGTATGAATCGTACAAAAGATTTGCCACCTAACTGTGACGTGTCACATTTCACAGCATATTTAAAAAGACACTTGTATTACGAGCCTAATACACTGAGAAAAATATAACTATGTAATACACTTAAATACGCAAGTTTCAATAAGGATTACGTATGTAACACGGACTGTAGTCCATACATAACGCTTAACGGCGTTGGCGTGACGGTAGTTACTGTGTCGTAATGTTAAAACATAATGTTAATTCATTACCTCGGAACTCGCTTCTAACATGACATCATGTAGTATACGTACGGTTATAGTCGATCACATAGATCATGTTGAAACTACAGTATACTGTTGTTTCCGTATTAATCTTAAGAAAAATATTGATGCATATAATCGAGTAGTAATAGAGTTTTTCAACGAAATTCTTTGTAATTCAACAACATTAAGATAACGTTTTTTTTTCATTTGGATAACTTAGCTAGAAGATTGACAAGTAGAGCGCGCTGCGCCAACTAGCGGTAGGTAAAATATTGCTGATAAACAATATTAGCGATATTTTACTTACCGCTAGATGGTGCATCGTGCTCAACGCTTTTTATACTGTTAATTAATAAAAAATAATATCAGGTTAAAAATAATGATAATAAAACTCAACAAAAATAACTAAAATGTATAAAATGGTCATTGGAATAATAAACTACAAATAATAAATATTATTGAATAGTCAAAAATAATATTATAACAAGTAAATATATTAAAAAGAATTAGATACACTACTGCTGTTACAGAAAGTTAACTATTGTATTTATAATTATTTTTATTACTTTTTTTATGACATTATTGCGGTTTATGTATTTATCCATATAGATATGTGTATAGTTCCGGAATGTACTCAATCAAACCTTTCATTTGACAGTAAACACGTAAATATTTATAATAATTTATTGTCATTTTAAAGGACTCTCTAGACGATCAAGCATGCTTGTCAAGAATCGCGTCGCGGGCTGGGAGGATATCGTAAACCCCAGGAAAATGCAAATATTTTTATTAAATATTTACGAGAATTGCCTAATTTTGTAGTTTATAACCAGGGAGTCACGTCATTCAATTACGTCTAATTAACGTGACTCCCTGGTTATAAACTACAAAATTAGGCGTTTTTGGTAAATATTTAATAAAAATATTTGCATATTTCCTGCGATTTACGATCACCTCCCTGCCGGCGACGCGAAGCTTGTCAAGCATGCTTGATCGTTAATCTTAATCTACTATAGCCGAGCCCCTTAATCTACTATAAGGGGCTCTCTAGACAATGAAGCATGCTTGCCAAGCATCGCGTCGCGGGCTAGGGGGGAACGTAAACCGCAGAATATATGCAAAATTTTTTTTTTTTTATATTTACCAAAAATGCCTAATTTTGTAGTTGTATACCAGGGGTCAGGTTAATTAGACGTAATTTATTGATGAATGACGTGATTCCCTGGTTTAAGGGCCCCGCAGACAGACGCGGTCTGCGGTGGCGGGTGCGGTGGCGGTCTGTTGCATATTATCTGAATGTATCAAGAAGCGCATACACGTGCGGGCACATCTGCGGTCTGTTCGCGTTCGACCGCCACCGCGACCGCGCCCGCCGGGGCACGCACACTGACGCGGGCGCGGGCGCGGTCTTGCGCCACACTGGCGCGGTCAGTTGTGATTTTTCGCAACTGACCGCAGACCGCGTCGTATTTTCATTGTGTTTGCTCACGTGCGCAGCTATGGCGAGTGCAGAGGATTCTCTAACGACGGAAGTTTTAATTGAATTTTAATTGAAAATGTACGAAAGTGGCCTATATTGTACGATGTAAGTCATGAAGAATATAAAAACAACAGAAGAATATAAAAACAACAAAAATTCCTCCGTCGCTATTTTTTCCATAGCCTCCAACGTCAATGCTAATAAATTTATAGTCTGGTCCTACAATTGCGAGCAAGACAAAAGAAAAATTTTTTAAGTACGAAAAATAAGTTGAGCCTGTTTTATTTGGACACTGTATTGTAACATGCTAATCGCTCCACTGGTTCTATAGACCTCCTCCAGTTGGTATGTTGTTTTTTAATGTCATTTTTTATTTTATCCAAAATGAAGTCGAAACATTCAAACGACATTCTAAAGTATATAAAAAATCTCGCTTCATCTAATCGCAGTTGTCGATACAAGGTTGCGAATTTTCCACACGTTGCTCGTTTTTTATTGATTTCGTGACACCATAGCTTTCTTTTTTTTCTGCAAGTAGTTAATAAAAATATTATTATAAAAAATATATTAATATTATTAAATATATCGTTGCAATTACTTAATCAATAGTTATTGGTAGTTTGTCGTTTACCTTTTGTCGTTGTCCGCACATAGTGCAAGAAGAAGCAACGCATCCTCATCTCGCTGACGTTGCCGGACGTTGCTCATGTCGGACGGAGGTTAAACGAACACTGATCCATCTAGAAGCCGCAGTAGGCCGCGACCGCGCCCGCGTCAGTGTGTGATCCGAGTGACCGCGACCTGGACCGCCACCGCGCCCGCCACCGCAGACCGCGTCTGTCTGCGGGGCCCTATAAACTACAACATTAGGCATTTTTGGTAAATATAAAAAAAGATATTTGCATATTTCCTGCGGTTTAGGGGCTCCCTAGACGATCAAGCATGCTTGAAAAGCATCGCGTCGCGGGCTGGGAGGGGATCATAAACCGCAGGAAAAGCAAATAATTAAAAAAAATATTTACCAAAAATGCCTAATTTTGTAGTTTATAACAGGGAGTCAAGTCATTCATCAATCATATATATAATTTTGTAGTTTATACATCAATCAGGTATAAACTACAAAATTCGGCATTTTTGGTAAATATTTTTAAAAAATATTTGCATTTTTCCTGCAGTTTACGATCCTTTCCCAGCCCGCGACGAGAGGCTTGTCAAGCATGCTTGATCGTCTAGGGAGCCCTTCACGATCCCTTCCCAGCCCGCGACGCGATGCTTGACAAGCATGCTTGATCGTCTATAGAGCCCCTAACATTTGGACATTTAGACAACCACTTACTTGATATTTTGACAGTTAAGGTATCCTATGACATGGTATGGCATAACGATTCTAACAATACCACACACGTTTAAATCGGTTCAAGCATTTAAAAGTTATAGTTATAGTGGAATAAAGAAAGGAAAAACATACATAGATGAACCCTGAACACATTACACTCCTTTTTTTTGGCCAGTTTCAGAAGCAGACCAAAAAGAATAATGTAACCAATAAGTACTATAATTTAACCAATAAGTCTTTGCTAAAATAGGTATATAAAATTTATATTTATATAATTCATACACATTTTTTGTTCCAAAGTTTCCTTTATAGAATGGCAACTCATAAGTAAATACCATACGCTACAAGCAAGCCATTTTGATTGTTACGTAATTATTAAAAGCTACTTGTTTTTGATATTCTAAGGCATTTATGCATAATGTAATGTATGCAAAACACTTTAACAACGAAGCACAGCATAGGCTACTAAGCTATGTAGATAACCATGTAAGGTTTTTGCCCCTGGGCCTGCATGCCCGTTGTCGCGCCTTTAGAATTTTAATTCTACATTGACAACGTATACAGTTATGCAAGGCTCCTCAAACTATTGTCTCGCGAAGGTGGCATTAAAAACATTCGTAGATTCATACTTCAAAATGGACCCTAGTCACTGGCCACCAGTGACTAGGGGCCTGGACATGCCGCTAATTCCGCTTGCGACACCGAGGAAACGCGGAAGAGACCCCGCGTTTCCTCGGTGTGTTAGTTATTTAATAATAACTAAAGCTTCGCCAGGGGTATCCGGAAGTTTGTGAC